>OW052184.1:101706616-102306616 GCA_932526625.1 Rhingia campestris
GAATTTCGTTAACCTAATCTAAATAAAAGATCAATGAAGTAATATTAGTGAGTGCATATCGAGCGAATGTATGAAATCTCTCTCCTAATTATAATGTATAAAATGAGCTGGCGCTCTCTTAAGAAAATTGCATTCCTGGCTTGTAAATAAACAAATATTTAACATATATATATAATATTTAGAATACTAGGCGCGAAGTAGCCATGGAGTTTTTGACATTCGTCTTAAGCAGTGGGTGGGCTTAGCCTAAGAGCCCAATATTCATCGCCGCTCGGTCGTATTATCTGACCTTTGATAACTATTTACTTTTTTTTTACCCTTTGGATAAGCTAGACGATTTTTGTTTATGTTATACTATTTATTGTGTATGCCCGTGTGGAGCATATGCATTGGCACGGTTTATCTGTAGCGAGCAGTAAGCAGTAGCAGAAAAGAACCCCCCTATCCGGCGAGGTTTAGCCCGGCATCCGCGAGCGTGCCAAACCACTGCTACGAAAGGGAAACTATCACCCCTAACCCTCGTTCTGCTACAACATCCTCCATTCACTTAGACGAAAAGGATCTTTTAAAAGAACACATAAATTGAAATGGAGTCAACAACTTATTATTTTCCCCACGGTAAAATCGGAACGTAAAATCGTAACGTTGTTTTCCAAACAATCTTGATTAAGATTTGCTATTAAGTGACATTTAACACATTAACATTAAAATTTAACTTTCCTTTATTTCACTAAATATGCATTAAGATTATTTTATAAAACTTTTCGTATTCTCGAAATTTAGATGAATTGAAGACATCAAATAACTTTTCAAACTTATTGTAAGCAGTTGAAGATACAGCACCTAAACTAGCTAAAGTATAAATACCAGCTGAAACTGTTGCAATTATCATTTGAGCGGAAAACCTCACCCTCATATATTTTTAAAATTATTTTGGAAAATGTGCTCATCTGTCATTTTGGTAGCCAATCTAAATGAATTATTTTTCTCCCTTAAATACAGATTCTCAACATCTTTCCAGATTGATTTCTAGTTATCCACAACAATATAAAACTTCATATAATTATTTTATTTTAAATTTCTCACAGGCCCTGATTCTTACACCCTTTTTTGTGTTGTTAATAAAATTTAAAATCGTTCAATATGATATATAAGGAAGTAAAAAATGTTAAATTTTATATTTTACAGTGAAGCATTTCTATTGAAGATCCATAACTAAGTCTTTTCAATCAATAACCAATGACAGAAAATACAAATAAAACAAACTTTAAAAATCAAACATGTCAATTGATACCTGGATATCTGAGGGGAAATACTACTACAGTGACAATCACTCCAGACCGGCTTTAAAAAACATTATGGGAAATTGTCATTTATGTACCTATCTTACGCAGAATTGCTGTGTTGTACTGTGTTCTCTTTATATCCTATCCCATAGGGGTATATCAGTTTTGATACTTAGTTTGTAACATAGAGAAATAATTTAGCTACATATACCTCAAAGTATATGGATCGTCTCAGAATCGCTAGGTGAGTCGATTAAGCCATGTCTGTCTGTCCGTCCGTCCGTCCATTCGTCCGTCTGTACGTCACCGATTTTTAGGCCTTAAATTTTGAGCTAGGATAATGAAATTTGGTATATAGGATCCTCGTACGTGCATACAGAACAAGTGTAGACATTTTAGAAATCCGCCCACTGCCACGCCCCCTTTTAGGAAAAACTCAATTTTTGGCCAAACCGTAAGGAATTTTAAAAAAGTTTCTGAACAACATATTTAGACAATCTTCCTAACTATATTTGGGGGCGTTTTCAATAAAAAAAACTGTTTTCGGTCAAATTTTAAATTTTTCAAAAAAATTTTTTGTGCAGAATCATTAACATTATTAATATAAACATTTCGTCTATATCTATACCATTTTAACCCACGCCCACTTTTTGGGGGCGTTTTTATATAAAAACCATTTTTATACACTACCCCATAACATACGCAGGAGACAACCTTGTCTTTTGTAGAACCGTAAGTGTTTTGTAAGCAGTATGAAGAATTTGTTGTCACTATATCATTTTTTCTATTTTATCCACATCGTGTTTTTAGCCATGCCCACTTTTTTTGGGGATTTTAGTTTTATGGATAGGATGGGATAGGGTATTCAACAATTCGCACAGCGGATTGTAGCCGTCTCATATTTTTATTATAAGTGATTGCGCATAAGGATTAAAATGAATCCTTTTTACTTGTTTTCACTTATGCGACGTATTTGATGTAGTGTTTTGTTTGACTAGCACGAGTTGCAGTAGAGATACCTTGAACAAGTGTTATCTATTAGCCTGTCAGTTTAAAATTATAAAATTATAATTAGGCATAGATTTTTGAAGATGGTACATAAAATCATAAAAATGTTTGCTTAAATCTAAAATTCCAATCATTCCGTCATCAGAACACTTTGTCTCTGGAACAAAATTCAGCTAAAACTGACCCAAATTGGATTAATATCCTTGCATGCATAAAGTTGATTCATCAACGGAACTTTCCAAAAACAGCTTAAAGCCAACTGTGATGCTTATACTTCTTAAAAGGCATAGAATATGCAAAGATCGAATACAATGCAGACTTCTCATCAGAATGGCCACTGAAATGTTTATTTAATGCGACCATATGGTCCTTCGGACCAGCCTACATGCCACATTCTTTTTTTTAATAATATTTTCCAAGCACACATCAACGTCCTACAAAAGTAGCGAATTAATAAATGCAAAGGAAACAAATTTGTTCCTCTACACTAAAAACATAGTGCACAAACATTATCCCAGATGGCATGCGAAGCAGTGCTCCTTTCCAACCGCTTCGACGTAGGTACGTTCGGAATGTGGAATTGAACAGTTCAAATACACCTGTTCGACGACATCAATTATTCATGTAGATTCCCTCTCGCAGTTCAAGAATAATGTGAGCACACCATACCCCTCGACTTTGCTGAATATAGGTGGGTGAATCCTGACGTACATGCAGGAAAATTCGTTAAGACATAGAGCGAGTGTATGTACAAGTCATGAACTAAACAAGAACACCTACCTCTACTGCACCTGTAGGAGCTGAAGTATTGATATTTGCATACAATATATATATACGAGAATATAAATGTGAATATTGGAGAAAATTGCAAAGTAGATTTGGAAAATATTGAAGAGCTGAAACAGACGAACGAATGAACGAACGGTAACATCAGGAAAAAGGAAAGAAGTTGAAAAGATCCGGATTACGTTTGATGTAAGGCGCGCACACATTCGGAAAACATTGTAGTTCTGGCAGATAGTGAGTATTTTTCCAACGAAAAAAAAAATAGAGATCCTTCGCCATTGTAATGGAAGGTTCGAATTTGTATCCATTCGTCTCAACTGGGAAAGAAACTCTAGAGGAATGAAAAATTGATTTTATTTCCTAGTAGAGAGCTAGGTAACTGGTAGGATGTACTCATACGTATTGTGTTTCGAATTGCTGGGATTGAGAGTCAATTGAAATTGGGATATCGTTGAAGTAGATGGGAGGACTTAAGAGCTTTTGGATAATAGCTTCTGCAAAATTTGGAGTATTTTATGCGCGAAAGTGAAGGGTTATTTATTTAAAGCTGTTCATACGCAATGGGGTACAATTAATCGATGGACTTTGTAAGAGGATTACATGTTAGTGATGGTGTTTCTGTTAAAGGAGAAATGTCGACTGCTATGACTGGCCTTAATGACTGGATTTTTTCCCAAAACCCAAAAGTTCTTTAATAAGTTACCATTTTTTGGTATACTAGAATTAGTAATCCACCCAAACAAATACGAAAAGAACAATGTCTCCCATATTTTAATATAATCCATTAAATACAGAGCTTATAGGAAATATAGGTATAGCGAACCACATAGTTTTGCTTCATCAATTACAAAACTAATAGGAGACATGGGTATTTGCGAACACCCTAGTTTGGCTCAGACATCATAGAAAAGTCTCTTGCGTTATATTGTTTTATTGGTATCCCAGCAACTAATCCTTGAGTAAAATAGCCAGTCATGCATCCCATTTAATAATTCAGTCGCCAAACTGGCAACGCTATAAATGAAATCATTTGACCTTTACGCCTATTTCAAGCCGGACGTTGATATATAGAATTTCATACCTAAACCAAAACACACGAATATAGAATATTCTATCAGACTCTGATTTTAATTCACATTGCATCCGTACCTACTTTATTTCTTCCTATCGCCTACCGTACTTTATTTCTTCCTTAAGGCGTGCACTGTACAAAAATATGTATTTGGCATAAACAGCCCACAGAAGGACTCAAACCCATCCTTTGCGTGTACTAAGGTTTAATTTTTGCAACAATAAGAGCGCCTTCTGTTTTACGCAGAATCCGAACGACAAATTTAAGAAGCTTCTCAATACAGTATTACTTGGATGCTTGTCAAACTTTTCCAAGAGGTGGAGCAGTGGAAAAAAACTTAGGTGTTATCACTTTCTGAATTTGAACCAGGGATCCCGAGCTGTGAAATCCAACTCACTTACCACTAGGACACTGCACCCATTCAAAGAACATAAAAAAAGAACTGATAATCCCTTGAGAGCGGGTAAATTTTAAAGAAATGTGTGGCAGGGCAATTATACAGAAAGTAGCATTAATAGTTCGAAAATTTTAAAAACTTCCAGCAGTCCATTTCAAGGCTCTCAAAATCTCAAACTTACTTTGGAATAGCTGAAATACCATTTGTTTAAACTGGTCTCAGGTGAGGTGAACCTAAAACCCTTAACGATAGCCTCGAGATTGTGCTTGCAGATGTGTATATATAGTGCTCCTGTATTGGTTTGGACTGTATATTCGCGGAAATAATCGACAGACTAAGGAGAGAAGTTTTATGTTTTCAAAACATCGGCGAACGCATTCTAATAATCCGCATTAAGGCCAAATTCACCAACATCAGCTTTATATGCCCTCACGATCCAACTGAAGATATGTACGACTTTGCTCAGAACAGTTTCTACGAGCCACTGGAAAAAAATCTATGAGCGACAGAGAGCGACTACCGAAGTTCGAAGTTAAAATCGTTCTAGGAGATTTTGAATCATAGGTAGGGAGAGAGGACATCATTAGCAGTATTGTCGGAAAACACAGTCTAGACAAGACCACATCTGGCAACGGACTTAGGCGAACTGACTTTGCTGCGGAACGAAATTCTAATAAACCCAGCGCACAGTTTCCTCACCTCGATATCTATAAGTGGACATGGCAGTCTCCAGATCAACGAACGGTCAATCAAATTGATCACATTGTTATACACAATCGGCGCGCATTCAGTATTTGGATGTCCGAACATTCCGAGGGGCTAACATCTACTCGGAGTACTACCTTGTTGCAGCCAAGGTAAGATATGTGGATATCCACCACGAAAAACTGCAATCGTGAGAGACCGCCAAGGCCTTTTAGAACCCGTATCCCTTAAACTCTCGATTAACACCATACAAACAGCATTCTATGTCGAAGAACTATGGGAACGATGTCAAGAAGCCGTTAAATCAGCCGGTTTCTCGCGCCCACCAGCAAAAAACCTTGGTTTGATGAGGAATTCTGACAGATGAACGCAGCCAAGAATGAGGCCTACAAGGCTAAGCTGCAGGTGAAGACTGGAGCTGCCATTAATCTCTTTAGGCAAAGAAGGAGGAAATAACACCGGCTTTTCAAACAAAAGAGCAAGAGAAGAGCGCGATCGAGGATATAGAGAGGTGCTTTTCTAGGAATGATGTTCGCAGTTTAACCAAAGTGTAAAACGGAAAGCCAGGGATACAAGGCTCGAACAGAATCCTATCGAAATGAATAAGGAAATATCGTAGGTAAGACAAAGCCGATGTCGAGTACATCGAAGAACCTCTTCTGCATACTGTTAAACGGCCGATGACGAACAATATCCAGCTATCAGGCAGAACGAACCATTCAGTATTGGCACCGACAGCAAGAACTACCATCCACCCGACCTAAGTGAAGTGAGGGTTATCAGTTATCACTATCTAAACTCGGCAAATTTTGATCGGATGAAAGTATGCCTGAAGAATGGAATCTCAGCATCGTTTGCCCTATCCACAAAAAAGGGAACTGCGCCAACTACAGAGGCATAAGTGTCCTCAACATCGCCTACAAGATCCCATCGGCCGTAATATGTGAACGCCTGGAACTGTTTACCAACAACCTGATTGGCCCTTATCAGTGTGGTTTTACGCAAGTAAAGTCCACAACTGATCAAAATGTCACCCTTCGTTAGATCATGGAAGAAAACCCAAGAAGTCAAAACCGATACCGATACCACCTATTCGTAGAATTTAAGCCGCATACGACAGCATTTATAGAGATGGACTATACAGAGCCATGTGTAGTTTTGGAATACCGCCCAAACTAGTCCGTCTGTACAAGATGAAGATGGAGAATTCACGGTGCTCCACCAGGGTCGCAAACGTCCTCATTGACACATTCATAACAAAAAAGGATTTAGGCAAGGCAATGCACTATTATGTGACTTCTGATTCTTGAGAGGATTGTGCAAAACTCCCGAGCGACCACCAGAGGCACAATCTTCTATAAATCGGTGCAACTACTAGCATACGCCGACGATATTGGCATCATTGGTGGGGCTCAACGTGATGACATAACCACGTTTGCTACTATAGAGAATGAAGCGGTAAAAAAGGGGTTAAACAGTAAACGAGGGTATATATGGAAATGGCCCACAAAATCGATGAATTGGAGAGAACGTCACTATTGACAGATACAACAGAGAGGTAGTTGTCGTATTTGGCTACTACCCCTCCGCTATTAACTCTTACAACAACCTTTCTTCAGAAACCAAACCAAGAAATTTAGAAGTGAAACCCTCACTCGAAGCAAATACTAAGATCGTCATCAACCTAATCCTGCTGAATGTCGCCAAAGCATGGACCATATTAAAATTGGATGCATAAAATCCTTGGTGGTTTATTTTATTAATTGTCTATCCAACCATTTGCTTGTATTAACCCTTTTTTGTTTTTTTCAGTATTGAGTCCTGAAAATATTAATTACCATCCCAAATCAAGTGGTTATTAGATGCCAGCCATTTCGATCAGAAACCATTTAAAATTCATGTGACAACTAATTTTACCAGGCTACTCAGCGGCAATTCCCATTTCCAACCCATGTCACTAAGAACATCATTATTAACAATGCCGTTTAAAAAAGAAGTCCTCGTCAAACTTTGACATCTAACAAATCCATTGTACTGATGTGTTTGTCACCTACAAATTGTACTACATCGAAGCACCTGGGCTTCCAAGCGAGCCCTCATCAAAAGTGACAACGAGTAGGTAATAATGGGCTTGCTACCCATTAAAAGCAAGCCTAGGAAGACAGATATTGTATAAAAAGTATTTTACCTGGAAAAGTCCAACAAGGAAGAGGGTACTAAAGCCCTTGCTTGACTCTAATTACCCACGTTTATAACCCTCATCAGAGTGGTTGCAAGCAGTAAAAACTGACAACGCTACAAAAAAGGATACCAAATGTTTTCATTGAATATTTTTCAACCTTTTCCTTTTTTTCATCTCATCTTAGCCTAGCAGTGCCGTATATTAAATTTGCAATTTTTTCCCAGATTTCATTTTTTATATCCTTCCGCCTTAACTGTGTCATCGTTATGAAACAGGAAACGTTGTCAAACTCGTTTCGTAACAAGACCAATTGAGAGACAGCTAACCAATTGACAGCTCCAAAGGAGAAAAAAAAAACCTAGTTGTACCTAAAACACTTCTTTTGTATCTCCGAGCAATAAAGATAAATTTTCATTTTGTATCCAACAACGGAGAACAACAAAGAAAATTTGTATTTTTTTTTTTTGTGTTTTCTTATTATTTTCCATTATGAGACGGATATTATAGGGCGATTGAGATGCGAGCCAGAAAGGAAACGGGGAATAATAACGAATAATTTTGCTGTAAGCTAATAAAGGATACAATAGACGGAGGAAAAGAACGAAGAGGAAAGAGACCAAGACTAAGTGCCAATACCATTATCGATGAATGGAAAAAAATTGAGGAAGTCAGATTGTGCAAAAAGGATCAGAATGGACGACCGAAAGAAAGAAAGGACAATCAATTACGAAGTATGCTTTGTATTCGAGTTAGTTCGGGAGTAATGGATAAAGTTTTGATTTTGTTGTACTTTAACCCGTTCTATGTATTCATGGAGGGGGTGAAATTTAACCACATAAATCTTCAAGACTAAGTAATCGAAATTTTGTAGGACTTTGTGATATGATTAGGTATAAGGACATCACTCATAAATCAATGTTGCAGTACATACGCGAGGATGTGTGTTAAAACTAGCTCTTGTCGGGAGACGTCAAGATTAAATTGGGGGGGGCAAATTTTGGATGATTGAGACGATGAAATGGCGGCTTAACTAATTAATACCATTAACTCAGAACGAGATAAGGCTATTGTTCTAATGGTAATTTCATCTCCATGGCAGCTAGAGGAAAATCACATTTGTATGCGAATGTGCGTCTGTCATGTTTATCATGAATATCAAAGGAATTTTCTGAAATGCGGGACGTCTAGGAGAAAGCCCGCCAATATGACAGCTGATATAAATGGAATGTCTCTGTCTTGGTAATGAGATGATAATTCTAATGGCAGTGATGGTGAAGATAGACATTCTTGAGGTGAATAATGAAGAAGGTGGGGTTGACATGCTCCATTTGAGTCAAGCGAAATTAATCATTTTGGTAATACATAAATAGATAAGAAGGCATAATATATACTGGCGATCACAAGGATGAGGTTTATACATTTTTTAATCGATTTTCACTCGTTATACTTGTTGGACATTTTACCCAACAAGAAGTTATAAACTTAAAGGGTAATTAAGAAACGACCGTTGCAGTTTCCCAAGATCAAACAATGAACTACGTAAAAAGCGTATAAAAAGTTGCTCCACTAGGATAAGGCCACTTGAAAAGCGAATAAAAAGTTGCGCCACTATGATAAGGTCACATGCAAAACCTTCCGAAGAAAGGACAAAATAAAATGTTTTCATTTTGAATGTTTTTTAAAAAAAAAAAAATTATTACGTTTTTCTACATTAACAATGAGTATGCCCGCCATTTTTCGATATAGACGATCTTTTAGACGGTTTGGAATATGTAGTACATATCAAACATTTTTTAAATAATCAATAGAAATGCAGGGCCAGGCATCACGAATAGCTGCGATTAAAATGTCCTTGTCTTCAAATTGTCTGCCGCCTTCATACACTTTACGAAATAACCATGCCCAAATATTTTCGATTATTTTCAAGTCCCGTGAATAGTGCGGCCATTGCAAAACTTCCACGTCTTCTGATTGAATCCAACTTCTACCAATCCTGAAAGTGTGGATGGGGTCTATTTGGAACATGAGCTGGAATAGTAGGTACTTCATTAAGAATTTTAATTCGTGCTGAATTAGGTCATCCTGGGACAGTAATTGGTAATGATCAAATTTATAATCTAATCGTAGCCGCACATGCTTTCGTATTGTCTTGTTGCAATATCCAAGGGTCCGAAAACGGTTTTCGCTTTTGGAAAGACAAAAAATAAAAGCTCTTTAAAGATGGCAACAAACTCGTGCACTGCAAGATGTTCACAAATTCGATTAAACATTTTAAAAACCATGCAGTAGAAACTTATCTGCAAAGCCTTTAAGCTGGAAAAGAATCTAATTATTCACTTTGGAAAGCAATTGGAGTCATAAAACGGCCAAAAAAGGCTGTACCAATGCTGTTACCTGTAGTTAAATTGGGCATTAAGCGAAAAGGAAAAAACAGATTTTGCCGCTCATCTTAAGGAAATATTCAAGCCCTTTGATGGTCTAGCCCAAAATTAAAAAAAAATAATGTATTCGACACTATTACCGAAAATAATGTATATAGTAAGATATGCAAGTATTGCCGATCTTAAACGGGAAATACATAAACTAAAGCCTAAAATGGATCCAGGTTATGACCTGATTAATGTGGACAGACAGTGGAAAGTCGCAGAAATGTATTTCTAAATACGACTCGAGTCAATTTTTCAAATGAATCAAAATATCTCGGAATGACACTCGATGCAAAGTTAAAATGGAAGTCGCATGTACAAAAGAAATGCGAAAACTTACAAATAAATACAGAGAACTGTACTGGTTGCTCGGAAAATATTAGAAGCTTAACCTTGATAACAACCTTGATGTACAAGCAAGTGCTAAACCGGTATCCAACTATGGGGTTGCACAAGTTAAACGAATTTAAACAGTTTAAAAACTTTTGAAAATAAAGCGTTATGATCGTTCGTCTATGCGCCGTGGTATATAAGGAACGAAGATCTACGCAGAATCGTGACGCAAAAAAATGCGACAAATTCTTGACGAAACAAATTTATTGCGGAGTTTTCAAAGAACTAAACCCTTGGATTTGGCCCGATATTAACAAACCGCGCTATGAATTGGAGAAAGTACAGGAACTCTCATTTTTTATACACTCTTGCATAATTACTGTCACATTTTGGAGTTTGCCTGTTGAGCCGATGGAATCAGTAAGAGGGCAAAAAATTATGTTGGCATATTATTATATAGGAAATCCCAGAACCAAACTATCCCTCGATTAAGAAGACTGGTAGGAAATCTTAACGTGATCGGCATGTCAACAACGGCAAAAAAAACCTAATACTATTTGGCCCAATAACAGGTACCCAACGACCCAAGGCCTAGCTTTTTCTTACACCATTCTTACAATTGAATGCCTAAAGTGAAAAGCTGAGTAAATGCCTAATACCTAATCCGAGCAGCTGAGTAAAGTGTAGACAGTTGATAAAACACGAATGAATTGTCAGACCAAACCACAAGCTAACAGGATATACTGATATTCTTCGACGGTAGAATACAACAGTGTGAACGATCACTTCTTATATCCTCATCACTAAACAGAAAGACCACACGTTTAGGCCTTAACAATGTTTCAATGAACCCAGTGACGCATCTTATATAAATTTTGTTGTACTTTCCAAGAAAAACATACACGTCTTCAGTAAGTTTCTACAAAATGACATCTCAGGAAAGGAAGATCTATGGAACCTCATGATCTCTACTTTTATATAGTGTGAATAAAAAATCGAACGAAATAAACCTGGGCCTCAACTAAAATGCCTTTTCAATAATGCCGGTCTCTAGCTAACTACCTTCAGCTGCGCGCATAAAAATCTTTGAAATCCATTTTGTACTCGCGAGCGGCACATAATGCGAGGTCTCCCTAATGCGTTCGATGTCTGGGATCCATTCGCTCAAATACGTTCAATGCAGAGTTCTTATTTGACAAGGACTTGGTTTAGCCTTCGTATCCATGGCATATCAACGCAAACGGACCGAAGATATTCCAAAGAATTGTTCACTCAAAACAACCAAGGATTTCTTCGTCTGCCTTTGAGACAGCCTATGCTTCCACGCAGTAGAGGTGTGAATGGCATAATAAGCGTCTTATATACGATCTCCTTAGTAGTTCGAGTGAAGGCTTTTTAATAAAATTTCCTTCCTAGCCCCAAGAAACACCAGTTGGCAATAGTAATTCTTGATTTGATTTCTGACGTGATGTTGTTGACAAGTTTTATAGCGGAGCTGAGGTAGACAAAGTCCCGTACTACCTTAATGTTATATTTGTCAATGGTGACGTTCTGTCTAATTCATCGATGTTGTGTGATCTTTTGTGTTGACAGCGTATATATACTTTATCTACACTCGTTTACGGTTGATCTCCTTTTTGCCGTTTCCTTAAATTAACTAGCAAACATGCCTGTGACATCTGTGACGTTTAGTCCGACCAGTGATCGGAATATCGTCGTCGTATGTTAGTAAACAGTGTTTTTTTAGAGGTATAGAACTTCGAATTGAAAAAAAAACACAAGAAAATCGTTTTTTTTTGTTTCCTTCAATAAATCGATTGTGACGTGCGCTGTGTGGGCTGTAGCGCCGTCTTGTTTAAACCACATCCGATCCACATTCATGACATCCAATTCGGTAACAAAATAGTCGGTTATCATGGCTCTATACCGGTCTCCATTAACGGTAACTGACTCTCCAGCATTATTTCGGAAGAAGTATGGCCCAATGACTCCACCAGCCCATAGAGCTCACCAAACAGTCAGTTTTTGTGGATGTAATGCCGTCTCAAGGATCTCAACCAAAAACGAGCCTCATCACTGACAAAATTTTGCGCTGAAAATCAGCATCGAGATCAATCTCATTTTCGGCCCATACACCAAAATCAGGACGCATTGCATGGTCTCACGGCTTTAAATCCTGCACAAGCTGGATCTTGTAAGGTCACCCTTTAGTTTCACAGGTTTGCATCTTCTGCAGATTGTACATCTTGTGTTGGCTCTTAAGTTTTGCACAATTCCCTCAAAAATTCTGTCAAAGAAGTCACTGTCAATGGTTTACCTTGTCTTAATCCTTTCTCGAAGTCGAATGTTTCGGTGAGGTTCGGAATTACACTGATGGACCAACTACAACTCTAAATAATCATCCTGAACAGACGGACGAGTTTAGGCCGTATAAAAAACTAGATACTGCTCTCTATTTCGTCTCTAGAAATGCTGTCGTATGCGGCTTTGAAATCGATGAATAGGTGGTGGGTATCGATTTGGACTTCTTGGGTTTTTTTTTCAGAATCAGTGTGAAGATTTGATCAGTCGTAAATTTTTCTGGCCTAAAACTAAACTGCCCATCAGGTTGTTGGTAAACGATTTCAGCCGTTCACATTTTACGGCAGAAAGGATCTTGTAGGCGATGTTGAGGAGACTTCTGCGTCTATATTTGGCGCAGTTCAGAACGTCAACTTTTTGTGGATCAGACAAACGATCCTGAGGTTCCTTTCTTCGAACAAACTTTCGTCACACCAATTTTTCCTAATGTTGCTATCCTAACTTCATTTAGGTCAGGTGCCTGATAGTTTTCGTTTTTGTCGTTAATGTTGAACAGTTCGTTCTGCCTGACAGCGGGAGATGTTCCTCATCGACAGTATGCAAAAGTAGTTCTTCTATAATCACAGCATCGACCGTGAAAATACAGCAGTCTGTTCGCAACCTGTGTTCTTTGCTTTGAAGTTTAATATTTTGGTAAGGCTTGGTTACCAAAGTGGAACTTCCTTATTTTTTTTTTACTTCTGAAAAGCCTGGGTTCTCTCTCTTTGTAAGTACATGCTCTTATCCAAAAGCAATCATTCAACGAGTCTAGCTTCAAAAAATACCACCTACTGCCACCCCTCAACAAATAATCCTACCACTCTTCATAAAGCTCAACTATCGACAGGACCCCACGCATGATATATCCCCAACACCAAGCATTCCTACCCCACAAAAGGGTACATTCCGCAATTTAGTTAATGTTCATCCATCTGTTACCGCACACATTCATCAGGGCAACATGGCTCATGCGACCATGCCCCGTGATGATTGTCGTTATTATCCACCCGAAAAGGATGAAACGACGATGACATCTGTGGTTGGTCGCGCTCATTGTACACGAAATCCTTTAACACAACGCACATAACAATCGGAAGTCATCATGGTAGATTCATATACACCATCATCATCGGTGGCGGCGGCAGTGGCGGAAGTGGTAGCACCAACAACATCGGCACAAATGTCAACTCGTTTGTATCACTTGGCAAGGACGAGAAAGTGACATAAGCAATTAGCTTTAATGGCACCATGAATCAATTATGTTCATTCTGTGGTGGATTTAGTGGATCTACACAAAATTGTTTGCAAAGCAGTGGAATCAAGATTAGTGTTTTGCCAACATCACCCTATATCCTTGTATGAGAAATCTCTCAACGTGCAGTTAGATAGATTTAAAGGGGGAGCTGGCTTTGTAGGGAAGTTTTCTGGTAAGAAACTCGCTGCCATTATCAACACAGGCGAAGACACTACCGTGCGGAAGGACTTATGGCACTTCATTTCATTGGAGAGACGTGCATGGAATAAAACCGGTAATTTTTTTTTATCCTATGCTGGGAATTTTTTTTCATTACGTTACGTTGTACTTGGCAACACATTTTCCCCTATAGATACGAGTTCTATGCGAGAATCGGAGTGGCGCGAAAAGTTTCTTCATGAAGGGAAGGATCTGTGCAATTTATGTGAAGTGAATTACGTAATCTTTTTCCGTCAGTTATGGTCTTAACGTAACTGTTTAATTTTCACCCGCGCCAAAGAAGGGAAAGGATGTAAATGATACGACACAAGTGTAACAGGTTAAGCACCAGAGCAAGCTCGGATCTTAGAAAAGATTTTCCTTGTGAAGATTTAATAGATAAATGAGTCTGGCAGGAGAGCATACCGTATTCGGTTTAGTTTATATACATACCGGGTGCGGAAAAATGCATATTAGGTGACCAATTATAGAGAGAAAGCTTCATACAGGATTCTGATTCTTTAAGCTGCGATTCTCAAATTTCGATTTGAGATATCAAACGTTCGTGCAATTTTACTTAACAATCTCCTGCAAATCTATCTTCAACTGATTGGAAAACCTCAATTCATCCCTAGGTGCAATCATAAAAGCTATTTCAACAACCCTAAGGGAACAGCAATCGAATCCTTTTTCACATCTTACCCAGTCATGGTATACTGGCAATATTCTGTATCCACATGACGATGGAAATCATGATAATATTTCTCAGCAAAATTTCACCCTAGGGAGTGTACCACCCCTTTACCAGTCTTACTGCCAACACCTACCATTAGTTGAAGTTGGAGTTATGACAGCTTTTAACCATCTAACAGCAGTAAACTTCTCTAGAGTCAGCTCGAGGAAGCAACAAAGCATAAAATGTTGTCCTGGAAAGCGTGTTAGTAATGCCAACACTAGAACAATGACGATGAGGACCAGCACGAGCGAGTAGAGTACACAAACGTGTGTGTACATGAGCAATTTATCCAGTGAAACTGTCGCATGGGAATTAAGGAGTGAAACTATGAAAGATTGCATTTGAGTCAAGTCACCCATCTTCCGTAGTCGATGGACGATGGCAAGGATGACTTCAGGATATAATACAATGGCTAGCAGTGCCATAGAGATAACAACAGCACAACACTCACACACTTTAATATCCTGATATCCTTGATGAAAGCACGCTAAGGGTAAGTGGCTGATTCTACTATTTCTTCTGGATTAAGGGATCTACCGAAAGACATTCATGGGGGAGTGAGAGAGAGCAAGAGAGCAATGAAAGCCAAGAATGTAGGAATGACTCGGTTTGGGCAATCCTCAGCATATTGCTTTGGAAGGATACACGCTATGGATAAATCGAAGTATGAGAACGGCAAACACCTTGTTAAAGATGTTCCCTTCTTATTACTGTGAGGATGGATAAGAATCGAGATTGTTGGAAACGAGAAAGAAGCATATTTTCGTCGGTCGTCCTCTGGGGTGCAGTAAAAGTCAACACTGATAGAGAGTTACTTTACAGGGTCGTCATGGTATTGGTATTACTACTACTGGTTCTGGTCACACTTGGTTTCATCATAATGATGATACCAACGACTGTCCTGAGCGTTTTATTGCTGTGATTACAGATAGAGGAAAAACGAGAACAGAGCACTTTCACTTAACGACCAATATGTACTTTGGATACATTCAGTGTCCGAATGTTATTCTGTCCGTTTTGTAGTTCGCAAGGAAGTGTCCTTGAGTAAAGTCTCTTGAATGTTGGTAATCCTAATATAGGATAGGATAATCAACTTAGTTGGTGATGATGCTGATGATATGACCCAGGAAGGTCCTGATAGGTGGCATTTTACAAATCAAGATCTCATGGACTCGTGTGATAAGCAACGCATGGTAGAACTAGTTCAATGACCATTCACTTGGAATTGCCAGAATCAGAGTGGAATTTCATTGATAGGTCGAATGGGGATGTGAAATGTAAAGGGCCATTAAGTTTTCAGAGAATTGCGAAATGGAATGATTTTGGAAAGTGTTGGTATAAGTTGTTGTTTTATGGACGTGTTCGGTAGGGGCGTACAATTTTCGAAGTAACAAGTGTTTAACTGCTCGAAATATGCGAATCAATCAATTTGTATTGGTTTACATATGATTGACCATTGAATTGGAAGGTAGTACGCTCAATTCCTGCCCAAACCATAAAACAACTCATAATCATAATCTAATCATAGAAATTGGAGCAGGGTCCACCAATTGTAGAATAAGGTTCAACAAATTATAATAAATCAAGTTGACTACCAGTTTGTTCGACTTAGATCGCCCCACCTCTTGCGAAATTCTGCAAACATACACGAGTAAAACGCTGGCATGAAAACCTTACCAAATGGGAATGTGTTTAGCAGGAGGTCCCATTATTTGTGGCAAAAAAAAAACTTTACACACAGAAATGAAAGAAGATGCAAGGGTTAAGGCAGTAAATGGGCCGTTTATGACTTTTTTTTCATAATAGAGCACGAGGAGGAGCATAGCTAAACGATGAATCGTCAGTTGAAGCATATGTCATGTTTTTTGCAGCACTTTTTATTAAGCTAGAGCCCTGTACAACCAAAATCGCGATGACATAGCTGAGGCCTACCTAGCAAACATTATACATGAGCTGTTCTGACACATTCGGACAACAGATTAGTAATGAATTTCAAAGGTTAATTAGAGATAGTGGAGGTTGAGCCTTTAATGTCTGCAGTAAGGCTCTATCCTGTGGATGATATTCAGGGCGAAGCAACAGGTCCGGCTGCAATTAGATTTTATGGATGATGGGTGGAATGATGGATTTAAATACATCCTAAGACCAATATTTTGTTTCACTTTTTAAAAATGTTGCACTTTGTTCGTATAAGGCCAATAAAATATCTATGCAATCATTTGCGAATTTGAAAAAGTGTCTCTTCAAGTAGAGTGCCATCATGTTAACATACCACGTCAAAGGAAATCTTTTATAAGACACAGAACATCCTTTACTGCAGGACCCTCCGTTATGGCTTAACCCTTCAATATCATCAATACGGGCAGGGTAACATACCATATAAAAGGAAGTCTCTTATAACGGGTGATTTTTTAAGAGGTTTAGAACTTTTTTTAAAAAAAAAACACAAAAAAATTCGAAAAAATGAATGAAATATTTATTTGAATCGATAGTTTGCAATTTAATGTTTAAAGATAATTTCATGCAAATGTTGACCGCGGCTGCGTCTCAGGTAGCCCATCCGCTGAGTCTAATTTTGGCATACTCTTTCACACATATCGGCCGGTATCTCACGAATGAATGCATGGATGTTGGCTTCCAGTGCGTCAATCGAAGCGGGCTTGTCCCTATAGACATTAGCCTTGACATACCCCCACAAAAAATAATCTAATGGTGTCAAATCGCACGATCTAGGCGGCCAATTGACCGGCCCGAAACGTGAAATTAACTGTTCACCAAACTCGCCTCGCAATTGCGCCATTGTTTCGCGTGCTGTGTGGCATGTGGCACCGTCTTGTTGAAACCACATATCATGCAAGTCAAGAACTTCCATTTCGGGCAAAAAAAAGTTTGTTATCATCGCTCGGTAGCGTTCACCATTGACAGTAACGCTGCGATTCGCATCATCTTTGAAGAAATATGGCCCAATAATGCCGCCGGCCCATAAACCGCACCAAACAGTGGCTTTTTCGGGATGCATTGGTAGCTGTTGCAATGCTTCTGGCTGATCTTCACTCCAAATGCGGCAATTTTGCTTATTTACGTACCCATTCAACCAAAAATGAGCCTCATCGCTGAACACAATTTTTCGATAAAAAAGCGGATCCTCGGCCAGCTTTCCAAGAGCCCATTCGCCAAAAATTCGGCGTTGTGGTAGGTCGGCTGGCTTTAGTTCTTGCACCAGCTGTATCTTAAAAGGCTTTACGCCCAAATCCTTCCGCAAAATTTTCCACGTAGTGCTGTAACAAAGGCCTAACTGCTGGGAACGGCGCCGAATCGACATTTCGCGGTCTTCTGTCACACTAGCTGATACGGCCGCAATATTTTCTTCACTACGCACAGTACGTAAACGTGTTGGTGGTTTAATGTCCAACAAAGTAAATTTGGTGCGAAATTTGGTCACAATCTTCCGAATAGACTGCTCAGAAGGTCGAGAATGCCGATCATAAAATGGAAGCAGCGCGCGATGAACATTTCGAACCGAGCACGAATTTTTATAGTAAAATTCAATAATTTGCAAGCGTTGTTCATTTGTAAGACGATCCATGGTTAAATTGCAAACCAAACTGAAGCTGTTTGACAGTGACACAAGGTACTAAACACACGTCAGCTGTCAAAACCAGTGTTGCCAAAACCAAACCAGCTAAAAAATCACCCGTTATAACGCAGAACATCCTCTGCTACTGAAAAATAGACCTGGAATGGTACAGACAGCGATCTATGAAAACGCTCATGAACCAGATGTAAATATTCATCTGGTTCATGAATATCGAGGTGAATATCACAAACATGAATCTGTCCTCGCTCTGAACAGCATTGACATAACGACAACGTTGTAAGAAGTATCCGACTAAGCCCATATGTATCTTGGACGGATGAAACCTACTGAGCCTGTTCAAAGGCGATGCAAAAATAATACATGAAGATTGCAACATTAAATTCGGAATAAGCAACAGTTGTTTCAAAGTACAGAAAACGAAAACTATGGCTTCCCAATAACAGACTTTGTAGCAACTTGCAATAGGAGAATGGTTTCTTGGCTTTTAATCCGCAAGCAATCCTGTGATATGTATATAGGTGGCCAAACCTCCAAGAGGCATTCAGAATTTATATACATTGATAGGGCAAACAACGATTCCAACCATATTCTCGTCGCCAGCAAATTCTGAGCTCCACAGCCTAAAGAGAAACATTGACAAATGACACAGGAAATAGGTTCTCACTTTTAATGCCTTTGAAAAACAGTAAACAGCAGGAGATAGCCTCCCCTTCAACTTCTATACACGTTGATACGCGCAGTGCAAACAGAATCACAACATCATCAGAGATAAAGAGGGCTCTAGTTCTGATGGTAATCTGCTGCCGGATAGGAGTAAACCATGTCCGATGAGAAGCTATCTGCTCATTGTTTCCTTTAAAATCAAACCTATATCTGTCAATGTCAGGTGCAATTTTCTAATAAAGAAACAACTCCAGCTTTTCTGTAGCTCCATTATCGTTACAAAATGACTTCTAGTGAAGCAGATCGCCGATTGACAATATAGTATTCTACACATAGACTGATCAATGAAAATGCTAGTGGGTTTTATGTTCACACTACAAGGTTGCAAATATTTGCATACATCATTCTTAGCTCTACTCGTAAGACCAAGTTTTAGCTCTCAGAAAGGACACAAAACATAGACAAATGGGACAGAACGTCACCATACAATTTTGGATTAGTTAGAAATCAAACGAGGAATTACTATTGCTTACCGCTGTTTCTTCGGGCTAAAAAGAAATTAAGTTATACAGCCCTCAATCGAACTACTACTAAGATCCCGATCATCCCAGGCATGCTCTACGTTGTCGAAGCATGGACAACGGATGAAGAAATTATTGGTCCATTTGATCGAAAAGTTCTTCGGAAAATCGTTGGTCCTGTTTCTGTACTTCTGGGCTATGGAGCGAAGATTCCACCAAGAACTTTACTACTTGCACAACGACACAGGCCTAGTGAAAAAACTGGACAAAATTGGAGATTAAGATGGCTAGGACATGTAGAGCGAATGGACACTTATACTCCGGTTAGAGTCTTCGATTCATAGTCAGATTTGAGATGCAATTGAATAAAACCACGCCTTAAGTGGCGTGCACAAGCAAAAACCGATATCAAACAACTTGAAGTGAGCCATTAGTTGCAGTTAATTAAACTGACCGGGCTAATTGGAGAGGCATGTTGGTTGAGGACCAGGTTTATTTCGGAATGCAGCGCACTAAAGAAAGTTAGTAGATCGAGATAGTCACATCCTTACGATTTGCAGACTCATACTGTTTTCCAAGCAGACATTATAATCTAAGTTTCCGATTGGGCTAAGGTGCTGGACATATCATTAGAGGTTATCACTATCTACTGGATAGTCAAGCGGCCATAACGCTCTGGCATCAGTTAAATTTTGTGTTTTTGGACTCAATCAGCATACCTTATTCAGGTCATAATGAAAAAAGAAGAAACGAAACAGCAGATGAACTATATAAACCAGGATCGTCCCTATCCGAAAGAATGATAAATCTTCCCTAGATTTAAAAAAAACATAAGAAAACATGGCCAGATAGTACAGCACAAACATGTGGAAATATGAGAAAAGTATTTCACCGGAAATAAACGACAGCAAATCAAACAATCTTATAGCCCTAAATAGGCAATAATTTGAATAGCGGTATGAGTGATAAAAGGTCACATTCTGTTGGGTGCAATTTGTAGATCAACGCGGGTAAGAAACATATAATATATTTGCAGGATATGCAGCGACGCTGAAGTCCAAGAGGACATATCACACCTATGTCTGTGCAGCGATAACAGCCGAAGAAACATTTTTTGGCAGATCAAACTATGACGATCTCAAGGATCTGACAGATAGTCTTGATCATACGCTTCTGCAAAAGATTGTGTTGAAGCGACTTTGTCTTCCGGACACCTGAACCACCACACTATTATATCACACAAGTTTTTATTTCTACCAATATCCTTTTTTCATTTCAGGTAAAAATTTATCATTCAAAGGTTATCGCAAAGAATTAATGAAATTAGAATGTAAGTCCAATATCAACGATTTTTATACTATTCTATAGGGGTATATTAGTTTTGATACAAAGTTTGTAACAGAGAAATAATTCAGCTAGATATACTTCAAAGTATATGGATTGGTAGATGAGTCGATTTAACAACTGTCTATCTGTCCGTCGGCAGGTCACCGTTTTTAGGCCTTAAAATTTGAGCTAGGCTAATGAAATATGTTATATGTGATCCTTTATACGTGCTGTTCGAACAAGTTCGAACAAAATTTGCAAAATACGCCCACTGCCACCCCCATATTTTAGAAAAACCTTAATTTTAGTAAAACAGTTAAGAATTTTGAAAAAGTGTCTGAACAGAATATTTAGAAAATCTCAATATCTATATTACGTCTATAGTAAAAAACGTTTTTCGGTCAAATTTTCATACATTCAAAAAAACTTTTGATGCAAAAGCTTTCATAAAATTAATGTAAACATTTCGTCCTTTCACCATTTTTTGGGGCGTTTTCCTACAAAAACCATTTATATACCCTACCCAATGCATATGCCATAGGAAAACATTGTTTTTGTCGAACCATAAAATATTTTGATAAACTGTCTAAGCAATATGTTGTGACAAGGTCATTTTCCATATTTCATCGCCATAAAACCCACATTTTGGAGATATTAATTTTAAGGGTGGAATGGAATAGGGTATTAAATGATCCGCACAGCGGATTGTAGCCTTCTCATATGTTTTTATATAGGTATAGAACTTCCGATAGTGATAACTGTCATACCTTCTAATGAAGTGTGTTTGATTACAATATACTTTGGAAAATCACTACGGAAAGACTTACACTAGAACAACGTTTACAAATCGTGGAAATCACTGTTTGGTGCGGTCCATTTGTCTTTAAATTCGAAACCGGTGCCAAAATTACCGTGAATGGCAAACGCTACAGGCAAATGATTTTTGCCTTTTTTATTCATGTCATTGGAAATCATTTGGAGAAGAAATGTTTTCAACAAGACGATGAAATTTGCCATACATCGAGTGTAAGCATGACTTTGTTGAGCCATACTTTTGCTGACCGAATCATCTCAAGAAATGGACCTGTGAATTGGCCACCTCGTTCGTGTGATTTTAAACCTTTGGACTACTTTTTGTGGGGGTAAGTCATCATGTTGATAAGCCAGCAACGATTGATCACTTAGAATCCAACATTCGACGCACTATTGACGACCGGGAACGCTCGAAAAGGTGGTGCAAAATTGGACCGACAGGATAGCGTTCAAAAGGCGCAGTCGCGGAGGTCATATGTCAGAAAATATTTCGAAATATTAAATGCTATGAAACTTGTAATAGACAGTACTAACTATCCAATATTCAAAACACTTTCTATCAATTATTAAATAACTCGAACATGTGCTTACATACACCATCCACAAATACACTTAATATGATCCCTGTAACATAAAATTTTGATCAAAATTTCCCATTGGTATATAGTTGAGAAATGATCATAGATCTGCATTGAATTCCAAGTCATGATTAACGATAACGTCACTACATGTGATATACCAAAAACATTTTAACAACGCAAAAGATGCATTACATGTCAGAAGGTGGCTCATAATTTCCACTCAAAATCATTTGTTTCTAACATTCAGTGAGAATCATAAAAGGAATTCCACAAATGAATATTTGTTTAGCCCAAACATCATAACTATTTATTTCACCTTGTGATCCTACTTGTAAAACTCTCTCTGAGAATCGCTTCCTCTGCAATGCAAATATAGCTACTCAAAATTACTTTACCTTTGAATATAAAAACTTCACCGGTATGTTGGAAAAATTTAAACGGTGCCGGAGCAACTATACTCATATGGGCACTGTAAAATTCCATGTTTATGAGTGCAGAGATAGATATAAAGTTACAAATGCAAATTGGTTTTTATTCAAACGCACTCCGAGCTACATTCCATACACAGACGCAAACATCTGTCACCATGAGAACATGCGGTATATGTACAAAGATCGACGTCAGTTTCCACCCTCGGGTTCATCTTTTTTCAACTAATATGCTAACATATTTCGTGATTTGCATATTTCGAAAAGGCATTTCAAAAAAAAAATAATAATAATATCCTCTGTCAGGATGTATGTTCGCATGCTTTAGGGGCGATGACGGAATTGTTTTTCGTAGATATGTATAGTCGATTTTTTTATTTATTGCAATAGGGCTTTTTTTTGACGAAAATGTATAGCTTGGGGAGAGTGCATGAGGGCTTTAGATCGACGTAAGTGTAACGGAAATATCCCATTTTGGGGCAATTCAAAAATGTCAATTTGTACCGAACTCTCAAAGTCGTTGAAAGGTATCAGCTGTACAAACTCAAATGAAACAAACATTGATTTTTGATAAATTTAGTTGGTTGAATCCGTTATGTGTAAGTAATATAAAATCGTGTTTGCCAGCTAATTAATGTATTTTTCTTTTGGATGTTTGGGTCTATGCAATTTTAAAAATCTCAACAAAATAAAAATCAAAAATTTAGATTTCGCGGTGAAATATGTATTTCAAAGTGTATTCTCTTTATCTTAAGGGATAGCAAGGCAAAGCATATTTTTTTTAAAATGAGTTTTTTGACAGATGCCGCGTAAGTCATGTGTTTTTATACCCTATCCCATAGGGGTATATTAGTTTTGACATTAAGTTTGTAAGCAGTACAAGTGCTAAACATTTTCCAAATCCACTTATTGCCACGCCCCATTTTCAGTAAGTCGTTGTTTTTGGCCAAACTGTTAAGAATTTTGAAAAAGTGTCTTCACAGGATAGTTAGACAATCGCAATATCTATATCTATATTTGGGAGCGTTTTCTTAAAAAAACCTTTTTCAATACAATTTTAGGAAAACTCGACAAATCTATTAACTCTTTGATGTCACTCGACCGAGAAGACCTCGTCCAGCAAGGGGTATTGAAAATATAGCGGCTGTGGCTGACAGTTTAGGTGAAAATCGCGATAATCGATTCTGCGCCGTTCTAACATGGGCGATCACACGCAAACATCTTGGTTTGTAGGCATATAACATTCAGTCGAAGCAAAGATAAAGCCGGCTGACTTTCTGTTGCGTCATCATTTCAGTGAATGCGCTCACAAGAGACCTGCTGGAGATCAACTGTTTTCGACCAAAATTTTGTTCAATGGACCTCATCCCAGTTCTGGTTTAATGGATATGTCAATAAGCAAAATTGCCGTAATGTGCCGAAGAACAACCGGAAGAGCTGCAGTTATATCCGCTCAAAACAACCGTGTGATGTGGTTTATGGGCCGGTGGAAACATCGGTCCGTAATTCTTTAAAAATGAGGCTGTCGCTAAGGTTACTGTAAATTGGGCTCCTTATCGCGCCATGATAGCGGACTATTTTTTGCTTGAAATTGAAGCCTGAGATTTCGATAAAATTTGGTTTCAACAGAACGGCGACAAGAGACCGCTTCTGTAAACTATTAATTTCACGCTTCGGACCAGTGAATCGGCCAAGAAGGTCATGTGGTATAACACCGTTACACTTTTTCCTTTGGGGCTACGTAAAGTATAAGGTGTCTGTGGATAAATCAGCTACGATTGAAGTATTGGAGGCCAACGTTACCCGTTTTATTCGCAAGATACCGGCGCGAACGCTTCATCGAAAATAAACTTTAATTTTCGATGAAGCGTGTTATTTCGCATTTTAAAAAAATACCTCTTGATTGATCACCCTTTATAACTCTAAAGTTTTAATCAGGATATATCGGAAGGCAATTCGTATTTATGCCTTGAAGTTTGATCCAAACAATAAATGGGTGCATAAATCTGTGTGCGCAAGCCTCAAGTAATTTTCGAAAACTCAGTTTTTGTTTCGATGTGAAAGCAAAATAAATATCTTGGTTTAAAGGCATATAACTCGAGCAAGAAATGAACTCCAATCGACCTTCTGAATAGTCACTGCTTCGCTATATAAACTCCACAAAACATTGAAGAAAATCCAATATTTACGACTAATAAATGTTGATTAGCAGGGAGAAATATTTTTGGCTTAGTGATGAGAAAAATGGTCCTATTCGGGAGTACCCCGAAGAGATTCAAGAGCGGCAGTACCCCGAAGAGATTCAAGAGCGGCAATTTCATACAAAGGAACGATTTGGTGTGGTTCATAAGCTGTTGGAATCATAGCTCAAAGATGAGGCCAGAACTGTGAATATCCCCATTACAAGTTGAAGCTTATTATCTTAACGATATTTGAGTTTAAAAAGTTTTACCGTTTTGGCATGAGGCCATCTAAATCATGTGATAGACTTTTTTCTGTAAAGTTTCGGAAAGTCGAAAGTCTACGATCGAAAAATTGGAAGCATTATTACTTCATCCTTGGCCAAATACTTCGAGCATGAAGTCGTTAACGAAAATTAAAACATCGGAATGGACCATCTTTTAGTGCATTCTAGGCGATCAGAAGATCGTAATTTGACGAAACCCTTCACAAGTTCAACAAAGCGGTCCCAGTATAAAAAAACGTTTCTTCAATTAACTTGCTCTTATTAAAAAAATTATCAAAGAAATAAAAGAATTGCTAGTTTAGATTTGTGCGTCTTAGACAAACTTCGTCTTTTTGAAATCTGAAATTGTGTGGCGAAATGTATCGCATTTCCTGAAATATCGCATTTAATTAATATGACGCGTGACTGGTTGATGGACAAGGTAAGGTATATATCAACAAACAAAATACTGTCGACGTACAAAATTGGACAAAATGTTGATAGCATCAACTTTGAGGTAGTTCAAGAGGTCATATCAACTCCATGAATGATACGACGAAGAATGACCCTAGGTCGGTTTCCTATGGTCAGTGTATTTCGGTTCAGCATAACAAATGGAATCAAAACGCTTTAACCGAAAATCCAAATGTTTACTCCACCGCTTCATAATCCTACTTTAAGGTGCAGGGTGCTGGACAATAAGCAGGAAAGCGAGGTAATTATTAAACACTTCGGAAATAAAAATATATTCTTCGAATTGTTTGTCCTATATGCGAGAAAGGCAAATGGAAGATATAACTGCGAACATTGTGAGCTGTACCAAGATATGGATGTATTAACAAAGGTAGAAACACGTCGACTATATTGGCTCGGACATATCTAGCGAAAGAATAATAATGCTCGAGCCAAGAGAATCTTCGAATCAATGCATCAGCATCGAGGCGACAAGAAAGACCGAACCTCCGGTTTAAGTATCACGATCAAGCCAGAGCTTTTGGACTGAATAATGAAGCAACGTGCTTAGAATAAGTTAAAAAGCAAGTAAATCAAAATGAAATCGCCCACTACAATGCAGAATAATCTAAATTAGAACAAGATCGCCTACAAGATCCTATCTGCCCTAATATGTGAACGCCGTTTATCAACAACCTGATCGGCCCTTATCAGTGTGGTTTTAGGAAAGCAAGTACACAACTAGTCAAATCTTTACACTTCGGCAAATCATGGAAAAAAAACCCAAGAAGTCAAAATCAATACCTACCACCTATTCATCGATTTCAAAGCCGCATACGACAACATTTATAGAGATGACCTAAACAGAGCCATTCCTAGTTTTAATATATCGCCCAAACTCGCCTGTTTGTGCAGAATTGCTGTTCCATCAGGGTCAGAAACGACCTCACCATCACATTCGATTCCAGAAAAGGATTTAGGCAAGGCGATGCACTGTCATGTGAATTCCGAGCCAACACCAGAGGCACAATCGACGATATTGACATCATTGGTCGGACCCAGCCTCATCGTGATGTCATAGCCATGTTGCTAGTATAGAGAAGGAAATGGCAAAAATAGGTTTAGCATTAAATGAGGGTAAGACTTAGTATATGCTGTCAATGCGAAAGAACACACAACATCGACGAATAAGACAGAACGTCACCATTGACAGATATAACTTTAAGGTAGTACGGGGCTTTGTCTACATCGGCTCCGCTACTAACTCTGACAACAACATTTCGTCAAAAATGAAACGAAGAATTACTCTTGCCAACCGCTGTTTTAATTTAGTAGCAAAGCCATCACTCGAACTACTAAGATACTATATAGGCCCTGATCATCCCTGTCCTGCTGTACGACGCTGAACTGAAGCATGGACCGTATCAAAAATGGATCAAGAAATCCTTGGTCGATTAGAGAAGGAAAATCTTCGGGCCCGTTTGCGTTGACGGGCTATGGAGAAGAAGATTCAACCGAGAAGTATACGAGTTGTACAAGACAAACATTGCGATAAGTGGCAAACTATATTCCAGCCATATGATAGTGATAACATAGTGAAAGATAGATAGATAGATAGATAGATAGATATGTATTTATTTTCGTATAAAAGTGTTTACATTAGTTTTGCTACCGCACATTTTACAATTTAGAGATTTGATAGCTTATTATCTTTCTTCTAAAACATTATTTAAAGTATGTATAATTTGTTTTTTTTTTAAGAATTTAAAGTTTTGAAGGAAAATACGACAAAAACCTCCAGTGTAAATAGAAAAAAAAAAAAAAAAGTTGCCTAGATCATGCAGCGGTGAATGCATTGTTTTTTTTTTAACAATATATTCACATTAAATAAATAAATAAATACTAAATATTCATCAAATTTAACAAATTAACAAAATAAATATAAACAAAAAAAAATAAATAACAAAATAAATAAATAACAAAATAAATAAATAGCAAAATAAATAAATAACAAAATAAATAAATAAAAAGATAAATAAATAACAAATTAACACAATAAATATAAATAAATATATAAATAAAAAATAAATAAATAAATAAATAAATAATTAAATATATAAATAACTACATAAATAAATAAATAAATAAAAAAAAAACAACCAAACAAGTAAATAAATAAATTAATTGAATTACATGTTAATCGTGATTAGGTCACTAATAAGGGGATTTTCAGTAAAACTACAGCGTTCTAAAAATTTTAATCTAAGTTTATGTATCCTATGAGAAATCAATTCAACATTTGCTTTACTGTGAACATCAAGGGTTGAATGATACCATGGCAAATTCAACATCATTTTCAGTAGCTTGTTTTGAGATACTTGCAATTTTTTAATGTGGCACTTTGAACAATTACCCCATACCTGACACCCATATAGCAAAATAGCCTGAAAAATTACTTTATGAATGATCATTTTATTTTCAATTGATAGAAATGATTTCCTATTTATAAAAGGGTATAACATTTTCATTGCAATCCCAACCTTTTTAACTGTCCTGCAGATATGTTCATTGAATGTTAATTTTATGTCTAGATGCATTCCCAAATAACGAACGGATTTCTCCCAATTCAAAAAAGATCCATTAATCTGTAATTGGCTATTGGGAAGAAAGCAGGGCTTTCTTTTTCTCGTGAAAAAGATAGCCTGCATTTTTCCTTCATTCAATTTAATCTTCCATTTGCTATAATATATTTCCAATATTTTTATCGCATTTGTAAGATTCCTCTCAATATTGAGAGCGAATAAATGGGAAGAAAATATGGCAGTGTCATCGGCAAAAATTGCAGTATGACATTCAGGCAAATTTGGAAAGGCGGATGTATACAGATTGTATAAAATTGGACCAAGAACTGAACCTTGCGGTACACCCGAGTGAAAATATATTAAGTCAGATACACCACTGTTAACATGGACTCTAAAAGAACGACGAGTTAGGAAACTTTGAACAATTTTACAAATGTATGGGGGGAAGCGGAAATTTATCAATTTATATAAGAGGCCGTCATGCCAAACAGTATCAAATGCTTTCTCTATATCAAGTAGTACCATTCCAGTAGATCTCCCCACTGCACGATTTTTCTTGATATGATTACATATTCTAAGCACCTGGTGGGAGGAGCTGTGGTGAGGCCTGAATCCGAATTGTTCATTTGGATATATATTATTATCACAGATATGTTTTGAGATAGCTTCTTTAAGGACTTTTTCATAAATTTTGCTCAGGTTGCTAAGTAAGCTTATTGGTCTGTAGCTTTCAGGATTTTCGACGGCCTTACCCGCTTTTATTATTGGAATTACCTTTGCCAGTTTCCAGGTTTCTGGAAAATATTCCATTTTAAGGCATGCGTTTATAAGAAATGTTATAAATTTAATTCCAATTTTGGGGAGCTGCTTGATGTAGATATTTTTTATCAAATCAATACCTCCAGTTTTTCGAATTTTTAAATTATTAATATAGAATTCAATATCATCTTCAGTTACATACATAGAAGAAGGTATTTGGTTAGAACTTTCCGCTAGAAAGTTTTGAATGGTATTGTTTACTTCGTTGTTCGTGACTTGGTCACCTAGGCTACTTGACACAACATACACAACATGAAATATGAACTTTCTTTCTTTAAATTGCGAATATATGAGGAAATCATTACATTGCAATGAAGTAATTTGCGATATGAAAATGTCCCTATGCTTCGAAGCAAATAAAATGTTCAACTGGACTTCAAATACAAGTGAGACTTTAATGGATCAATGTAATTGGACAAATTATGATATGATGGTTATTTGTTTTTAAAAAAAATTAAAATTAAAATAAAGTGACTCACTTTGTTTATGCCCTCCAAAAACACGTACGGACATGATGACCTACCAGCTTTGTTATATTCCCACGTCGAAATTCGCCATCATAACTGATGAGGACCAAGCAGATTGTTGGTCAATAAACACTAACATTATGATGTCGATTTCTCACAACGAAATATTATATTTTCCCGCACTTTTTTATACACTTTTCTCATTTCTAGATTTTTTTAACATAAAAAACACTGACTATATTTTTTTCATCCACATACCGCACTCTTTTTTGGGAATTTCACAAATTATAAGATTTATACGAAAATACCACTTTGATGCTTGCAAGCCCACTTGACATGCACGAACATGCCCTAGTGTGAAAATTTAACACGCGACGACTTCACATGAGATGACATACGAAGAAAAATATTTATTACAACCATTCAATATTTTTAAATTATAAATCACAGTTGCAATAGAATTTACAAACGCAAAACATGAAATGGATTTTCCATGGATAGCGACATTTTATTTGCTTGCGCTCACTCCCGCACTAAAATTTCATTGGCGATCGCGGATTACTCAAACCACAGAGGATATTACGAAATTTTACATTTCCCGACTCAAAATTAAACTCTAAATACTTGTTTGTTATATTTGTTTTGTGGAAACACCGGCATTTCATTTTACGCACTCGACAAACTTCGCACAAACATCATTGACAGGCTCAGGTGACAGGTCAGTTGCTTACAGCGACAGAGAGGTCATGAGATATTTTGTTGTGGTGGGTTGTGATTTGTGGTGAAGTCTAGAAATATAAAAAAATATGTTAATATCGGAATATTAAGGAGAATTTAATTAACATCTGTAAAAATCAAAAATGGTAGCTTATATGGTACTGATATACATGAATACTTCTTGATATATAAATTACACTATCAGATCTTTGTCGTAGCGAGCTTAATCCAAGCAGCGTCTACGAGCAGAGATTTGCCACAGCATTAAATATGCATCCACAGGCTCATCATTTAGTTCATTTGTTAGTGGGACATAACAGAACATAGAAGTTATTTAGTTTAGCATCACTAACAAAATCAGTAAATGAAGAAATTACAATTTAGCTATACATGTTATTAACAAAACAAAATTTTACATAGACTTATACCGACTCTAGCATGCAATTGCACAGGGTATTTTTTAAACTACTTTTACTAACATGCAGTTCAACTACATCGGTATTTTTATTGTAAACCCTACTCATGCGACTAATAGCCTCATGCATACCATAATTGTGTTTATGGCTAGGTATATGTAATATATTTAATCTACGCAGGTTGTAGCAACCTCGCCGCGTATTAAAACCAATAGCACTTAAAAGATCAGGAGCATAAATTTGTCCTGATAATAACTGGTGTAAGAAAACCATGTCATTGTTAAGTCTACGTTGAGACAAAGGCAACAGTTGCAACAGTTTAATTCTGCACCTGTACGGAGGCAAATCGTGAAGATCATCCCATGGAAGTCCTCTCAAAGCATATCTTATGTATTTACGTTGGACTGATTCAATTCCAACCCCGTGCTTAAGGATAGTGATGCGATTATATGAGGACACAAGCGTTCTCACTCTAGCCTCTCACTATTAACTCCTACTCTCACCTCCACGCTGGTGACTGGTGGGTGCTTAGTACCTCGACTGGAGATGGGGTATTGAACCCCTGTGGAAGGTCGTTGGTGGCAGCAAACGAGAGAGGGGGGAGGAGTGTCCTGTCACTAAGTCACTCACTCTCAGGCGGCAGCGGAGGAATTCCCTAGACGCAGTCAACGGTGGCGCCTACAGCTCCAGCTTGATCGAACTGGTAGTGAAATCCCTATATGAGCTGCTTCGACATATTTGAACACCAGGTATATAGGGATTTCCAATACTGAGCCAGGGTATTGGAAAAGAGTTGGTGGCGGAGGAGCCCTCACTGGGTCAACGGCAGCGCTCATACCCCAAAAATGGGCTACTGACATCGGTATTTTTTCCGGCCCGCTGTCCTAGGGTCAAAACAAGGGCCTGGCCCTCCAGGTTGGGGGTTGTGCTTTGGGTTAACTACCCATCCACGGAAAAAAATATTGTTACGAAGCAACCAATAGCCTCGGAAAGGACTGATATACTTGTTGACGACCATGCTAAACGAAAAAAGGACAACGACGTTCGTATCTGCACCTGGAATGTGAGAACATTAAACAGGAGTTGCAAGCGAACAACTAGCGGAAGCCCTAAACTGCTACAAAGCAGACATTACTGCCATCCAGGAAATACGATGGGATAGGCCGGGCAAAAAGAGGATGAAAAACTGTGACATCTACTATGGACCGTGTTATAGTAAGCAGAAACAGCGACTATTTGGATGCGGATTTGTTATAGGTGCCAGACTTAGGCAAGAAGTCTAATGTTTTCAAGACATTAGCGAACGCATTGTAACAATCCGCATCAAGGCCAAATTCGCCAACATAAGCCTTATATGCGCTCATGCTCCGACGGAGGAAAAAGATGATATAGCTAAGGATTGCTTCTACGAGCTCCTCGACAAAACCTATGAGCGACTACCGAAGTACGATGTTAAAATCGTGCTGGGAGATTTTAACGCAAAGGTAGGAAGAGAAGACATCTCTAGAAGTATTGTCGGAAAACATAGCCTACACGACAACACGTCTGGTAACGGACTTAGGCTAATTGATTTCGCTACGGAACGAAATGCCACTATAGCCAGCACACGGTTTCCTCACCTCGATATCCACAAGTGGACATGGCGGTCTTCAGATCAACGAACAGTCAACCAAATTGATCACATTGCGACAAGAGGCACGCATCCAGTATTTTGGATGTCCGAACATTCCGAGCCAACATCGACTCGGACTACTACCTTGTTGTAGCCAAAGTAAGGATGCGGATATCCATCACGCCGCAAAAAACAGAAATACTGTGAAGAAATTTAATGTCGAAAGACTGCAATCGCCAGAGACCGCCAAAACCTTCACGCAACGCGTATCCCTTAACCTCTCGACTCACAAAATACCACCAGCATCTAATGTCGAAGAACAATGGCAACGATGCCAACAAGCCATTAGATCAGCCGCAACTGATGTGCTGGGTTTCTCGCGGCCACCAGCAAGAAACCTCTGGTTTGATGAGGAATGCCGACAGATGCTCGCAGACTAGAACGAGGCCTACAAGGCTAAGCTGCAGGTGAAGACGAGAGCTGCCATTGAGCTCTATAGGCAAAGAAGAAGGGAAGAACATCGGCTTTTCAGAAACAACAAAAAAAAACAAGAAAAGCGCGCGATCGAGGATATAGAGAGGTGCCACTCCAGGAACGATGTTCGCAAGTTTTACCAAAGTGTAAAACGTCAAAGCCAAGGCTACAAGGCTCGAACAGAATCCTGTCGAGATGAACAAGGAAATATCGTAGTTGAGACACAGTCGATGCTGAGGATATGGAAGAACCACTTCTGCAGACTGTTAAACGGCGATGACGAACAACATTCCGCTGTCAGGCAGAACGAACCATTCAATATTGGCAACGACAGCGAAAACTGCCAACCACCCGACCTAAGCGAAGTGAGGATAGCTATATCTAAACTCAAGCTTAATAAGGCCGCCGGAAATGACTGCCTTCCCGCTGAGCTTTATAAAGCTGGCGGAGATGACTTGGTAAGCAACATCTACCAACTCATAAGCCAAATCTGCTCGGTTGAAAGCATGCCTGAAGAATGGAACCTCAGCATAGTTTGCCCGATCCACAAAAAAGGAAACCTTCTGAACTGCGCCAACTACAGAGGCATAAGTCTACTCAACATCGCTTACAAGATTCTATCTGCCGTAATATGTTAACGCTTGAAACCATTTACCAACAACCTGATCGGCCCTTATCAGTGTGGTTTTAGGCCAGGAAAGTCCACAACCGATCAAATTTTAACACTTCGGCAGATCCTGGAAAAAACCCAAGAAGTCCAATCGATACCCACCACCTATTTATCGATTTCATAGCCGCATACGACAGCATTTATAGAGACGAACTATACAGAGCCATGTCTAGTTTTGGTATACCGCCAAAACTCATCCGTTTGTGTAGGATGACGATGGAGAATTCTGGCTGCACCACCAGGATCGGAAACGACCTCACCGACACATTCGATACCAAAAAAGGATTTAGGCAAGGCGATGCGCTGTCATGTGACTTCTTCAATTTGATTCTTGAGAGGGTTGTGCAAAATTCCCGAGCCAACACCAGAGGCACAATTTTCCAAAAATCTATGCAACTACTAGCATACGCCGAAGATATTGACATCATTGGTAGGACTCAACATGATGTCATAGCCACGTTTGCTAATATAGAGAATGAAGTGGCAAAAATGCGTTTAGCAGTAAATGAGGGTAAGACTAAGTATATGCTGTCAACGAAAGGACACACAACATCGACGAATTGGACAGAACGTCACCATTGACAGATATAACTTTGAGGTAGTACGAGACTTTGTCTACCTCGGCTCTGCTATTAACTCTGACAACAACATCTCGTCAGAAATTAAACGAAGAATTTCTCTTGCCAACCGCAATTCATTATAAAGCTATCACTCGATATACTAAGGGGATACTATATAAAACCCTGGTCATCCCAGTCCTGCTTTACGGCTCTAAATCATGGACCGTATCATAAATGGATGAAGAAATCCTTGGTCGTTTCGAGAGCAAACTTCTTCGAAAAATCTTCGGTCCCGTTTACGTTGACAGGCTATGGAGACGGAGATTCACCTGAGAACTATACGAGCTGTAAAGCGACATATCCCTGATCAAAAAACTCCGCATTGGAAGTTTAAGATGGCTAGGACATGTAAATAGAACGAATGGACACCAATACTCCGTCTCGCAGAGTCTTCGATTCCCAGCCAGACGTCGGACGCACTAGAGGAAGTGCCGCGCACAAGTAGAAACCGACCTCAACCAACTTGGAGTTCGCAACTGGAGGCAGTTAGCTAAGGACCAAGCTAATTGGAGAGGCATGTTGGTTGAGGCCCAAGTTAATTTCGGATAATCGGCCAACACGCAATTACACTTGCTATCTGCAAATCTTCGACGGGCTCAGTGGCGGGATGGTTAGTGCGATGAACTGCCGCGCAGAAGGTCTGGGTTGGTTTTCCAGCCGTAGCAACACCTATATGATTTTTCACTGGCCTTCCTCTCGTGATGATCTGACAAATCATCCGGGTATTATCAATTATCTAGAAAAGCTTATCTCAACTTAGCCGTTCGGATTCGGCAGAAAACAGGAGGTCCCGCCATCGTGCAAGAAGTACGAACACATGAATTGTTGTGATAAAGCTAGGCCCTGGGTACTAACGAGCCTGTTGCGCCAAAAATTTGTATTTTTTTATTATTATATGCAAATCTCCGTAGTTCAGAAGCTGCATGGACAAAAAAGTAGAAAGAGACAGCCTTGTAACCCCACAGCCATTTGAAACCTCGTTAATAGTTTACTTGATCTTCGATACTTGGGTTCAACGCTTGGGTACCGCTCTCTGTTTTTCGCTGCTTCGCTTATGGTATGTCCGGTCGTTTGACAGGCTCCTACGTAAACAGTTTTCTTTTACCGGGTAATACGCTTCGCGGGTTCTACCTTCGGCTTTCACTCCCTCTCCAACCATCTGACTATGTCAAAAGTTTTGTATTCGTATTTTTCTAGTTCTTTTCCTTTTTCATTTTGGAAGTCAACTCGAGATATTTTTTCTGCATCTTTCCTATCAAAAAACGAATGGTAAAAAACCCTTTGAAGCTAATCTCCAATGTTGTCTAGATCTCAGCATTGGGATATTTTTTTTTACACTCAAGGTCTACCCTGAATCCTGTTTTTATATTTTGTTTATCGATTATGCGTAAAAAATGCATGCTCCCCTTTTGTATGACATTCAAACTTAATTACCCCTCTCCGAGTCATCCAGTATGTCCTTGCTAATGTCTTGTCAAATTATTGCCTGCTGTTTGACAAGAGATAAGTTAATATTCTTCAAAGCATTTAAATCCGACTAAAGACTGTTAATTGTACAAAGAAAAATTCTTCTTATCGAATCCTCCATTCACCATAATTATCCTTTACCAAAAAAAAAAAAACATGTATTACCGGCAATAAGATTTAACAACAAAAACAAAATGAACATGGAAGTACCAGGGAATTCCTAATAGGATGGCTTTTCGACTGAAAATCCTTTAAATAGATACACCCTGAGAGAAATCTCTTTTCAAATCCCATGCTTAGGATAAAATTCACTTCTGAGAAAGGAATGCTGAGTGGATGGATAATAGATAACATAACCGGATATATGAGAAAACAAGAGAGATTTGTCTTGTCTTGTTATTTTTATTAAAAAGATACTTTACAGACATAAGGTCGATTTTTAAAATGTGTACTATACTTCCTTCAGTTTAATTGCAATACAGTATACCCAGCTTTAAGATACCGAAGAGTAGAACTTGTGCCAATCAAAAGAAATTTAATCCCTATTGCGAAATGGTACTTGTGCGTGGAAGTTCTTATAAAATTTAACATTTTAACATAATAAGTCTACACACTGAAAGTGGTATCATGAAACAGTTAGTTATTATTATAGCCGTTTCGATGTTTGTCCTTTATTTTATTTAGAAACTGTTCATAGGTCAGACGAACCTACAACGCACCAGGAACACCCTTAAATTATGCTCGCAGATTTTTATTGACACCGTTGGACAAAAGTACGAAGATGTCAACGCAGAGTTTGCGAGTAGAGCTAGGGAAAGACGTGGCAAAGGTCATTTGAACAAAAAACACAGGCTAGACCAAATATATACTGAACACGAAGAACACAGAGCAGCGACAAACTGCACACATAAGTGCAAACGCTAGCTATAACATATTTAGAAATTAAGGAATCTTCAATAATGTGAAAGCAAGTGCAGTCAAACGAAACCTTGTGAAAAGGAACGTGGACCAATCGTTAATTCCCGTTATTCGAAGTATGCTCAGTTACAGAAATATAAATTCAAAGCTGTGAGATACAAATCTCAAAGTAATAGCATCAAGAGCTACATCACAAGGAGGCATCTAACCTCTGTTGTGTCATAAACGAGCTACAATTCAGTGGGGTAAAAGTCATAGCCTACACAGACGATGAAGCGGTACTACTTAAAGGGGAATTCCTACCCACCATTAGTGAGCTGCTCGAGCTTGCATTGAAAACTCTTAACGAGTGGACAAAACAATGTGGTCCTGGCATCAATCGACAAAAAACAGAACTCGTTTTCTATGGTTATAATAGAAAAATACCAACCTCCACTGGCTCCCCCGTTTACGGCGGGATTACTCAAACTAACCGATAGCGCAAAATATTTGGGGGTGTTATTCTTGATAGAAAACTCAACTGGAAGTTAAATTCGTGCCAACACAAAAAAGGGCCACAATAGCTTTCTATACATGTAACCGAATATTCGAAAAAAAAACTGTATAATGTACACGGCCATTGCAACCCCTATACTAACATATGGAGGACTTGTCTGCATCTGAAAAATATAACAAAGGCACAAAGGATAACATGTGTGGGCGCAACTAGTCCAATGAAAACCAAACCAACAGCGGGACTGAAAACCGTCCTCAACCTTCTACTGCTAGACCTTTAAATGCAAGAATCTGCAGCCAAAAGTGCACTAAGAATCAGCCAGCTCAACTGCTGGAAAATGAACTCAGGAGGAAACGCTCAAATTCTAATCAGATACCTGGTCTCAACTGTATCTTTTGACTACATGCTGTCTCACCCTTAGTTTCAAAGACCATTCTCCTGCATCTTTCCAAGTAGAGAGGAGTGGTAGAGAAGCAAACTGGACACCGAAACCATATCCGTCTTACTGATGGACTTTGGTAGCGGGAGTGTTTTCCGAAACACTAAAGCTGAGCACAGCAGTGTCTTCCAGGCTGAGAAATTGGCAGAGTAGCAGATTCAGCCAAAGCGATCTCAATACTGGGGTCACTACCAGATGATAACACCATCTTCACTGACAGTCAAGGCCTGCTCAGAATGCATATCTGTACCTTGTAATTGCATCGCTGTCAAAAGAGAGATACATTTCTTGCATGAAGTTGCCCTCTATTTAACTTCAAGCTACAGATTCACGAAGATACACATTGTGTAAGCGCTTACGGGATGCCTTGTTTTTAACTTTTTACTCAGTTACAGATATACATTCTGGGCGGCTCTTCTGGCTGCAATAAAATAAATCTCTGCTGCCGAAATAAAATCTAAGCTTGTAAAACATTGTCGTGAAGAACTCAAGGTTCTTGGTGTCCAACATAATGTTAACATATGCTGGGTCCCCGAACGCAGAGGCATACAGGGCAATGAAATTGGTGATGAACTGGCGAGGAAAAGATCTGCCATCAGCATTGATCAGGATGACCAATCTGTTAAGCCGCCATTATGTGAACTCAAATCACGGGTGGGACAGAAATAACTGAATATCGCCACAAACACGTGGAACTCCCTCCGAACTGTGAAAAATCCAAGAGGATGTGGCCTGAGTATGACAAAGCAGGAACCCAAAAACTACTTCAAAGAAACAGGAAGTCTGTTTAGACGCTAGTAGGGATTATTACTGGACACAACTTACTTAAAAGCCACAAACTGAAAATGCGTCTTATAGATGATAACCTTTGTAGAGGTTGTGGTGGTGAAGAAATTCACGAGGATACGCTCCATTTTCTGTATAACTGCCCAGGACTCAGTCAATTAAGAATAAGAACCTTAGAAAAATACTTTTTCCATGACCTCAAGGATCTATTCGAAATCCCTCTCTCTAATCTTTTCAGCCATCCTGGTAAGGGAGTAACGACAATAGACAGTTTCGGGACAAGTGAAGGAATCAACCACGTACGTGAACCCCCAACGGGTATCACAATGAGTCTATATTGACCTGAGTATCAACCCAACATCCTAACCTAACATAGAAAACATGCGACTCGTTGGGCATTTACCGTAGAGCAAGCCTGCTATGATTGTGGTCTTTCTAGGTAGTTCGAGTGAAGTTTTTATAACTTAATTGCCCTAACGGCAATAACGGCAAGAGTAATTCTTCATTTCATTTCTGACAAGATGTCGTTGTCAGAGTTACTACCTCACAGTTGAAGCTATTGATAGTGATGTTCTGTCCAATCTGTTCATATCGTGTGTACTATCTGGTTGAGAACACATCCTTGATCCTCCTCTCAATATCGTCAAGATCGATAATAATATCGTCGGTGTATGGTAACGGTTACACAGATTTATGGAATATTCTGCCTCTTGTGTAGGTGCGGAATTTTTGCACAAGTCCATTGCCAGAGGTGGTTTCATGTAGGCTGTTGCATAGATTTATACAATATTCTGCCTCTTGTGTTGGTTCGGAAGTTTTGCACAAGCCCGTTGCCAGAGGTGGTGTCATGTAGGCTGTTGTATAGATTTATACAATATTCTGCCTCTTTTGCTGGTTCGGAAGTTTTGCACAAGTCCGTTGCCAGAGGTTGTGTCATATATGCTGTGTTTTCCGATAAACCCGCTAAAATGCACTCTCTTTTTATGATTGTGTTAACATCTCCAATCCTACTTCGGAAGTCACTCCTAAGTTTTATCCAGGAGTTTTTAGAAACAGTCCCTAGCAATGTCGTCTTTTTCTCCCGTCGAAGCTTATGTTGTCAAATTTACCTTTAATGGAAGCATAAGACCGCTTGTCTAGTTCTGTCGCTTATAACAAAACTTCACAGTTGTCACGGAAGTCACAGTTTTTCATCCTCATTCTACCCGGGTCATCCAATCGTATTTCTTGTACGGCCATTACGGAATAAGTAAACAATGGAACGAACTTCCACTAATATACAATCTACTACAAATCAAGAACAGAGTCAATAAAAATCTGCAATCATCTCAGGGCTTTGGTTCGCCTCTCCAGAGAAAACTTAAAAAAAAAGTCGCCTTTGTGGCATCTTAGGGCTTACGATAGTTTTAACGTTCCAGGTGCAGATCCGAACGTCGTAGTCCATTTTTCGTTACTACTTACTTACTTACTTTAAACCGTGAAAATTAAAGCTGTAAAGGCTAGGTTTGCAGGTGGTCACTTTTAATTTTTGCCGAATTTGAAGCAATCAATGCAGAGGGATCCTTTTGGGTGTTGAGTCAAAAATTTTCAACAACAAGTTAAAACACGAAGAATTAGCGAAAGCAAACGTAAAAGGCTTAAATAGCCGCATCGAAAATATATATAGTCCTCTTCGAGGCTTTTGGTTAGTTAGAAACAATCATTTTTTTACGGGATTGGTTAGTTAACCCAAACCATAACGTATAAATTGTAGAGCGGTAGGAGATGGGTTGGGGATTGGGGTCATGTTGTCCGAATTCGTCGAATCAGCTAAGTTGCTTACTTTGTCTATTATAACTAGGATTGTAGACACCACTTTCGACTCCATCTTGGGAACTCTTACTCTGCCGTCATGAAGAAGTGGCTCGGTGCGGACACGTCTACGCTGAAAGAAATCGGCTTCCTTCATTACAAGATCAACGCCACTCCACTTATAACGGGTGATCCAAGTAGAGATACTTTTTTCAATAGCCTTTTTGACAGATCACGTGTGAGTCGTGTCATGCTGTCATGTTATTTTTGTTTAGTATTGTTTGGCATTTCATAATGGAAAGACTTAGGCGTGACCAGCGTTTACAAATTGTTCAACTTTATTATGAAAATTCGCGTTCTGTGAGGAATGTGTTTCGTGCACTTCGCTCAACTTATGGTGAACATAATCGGCCTACTGAGCATACTATTCGCAACGCCATCACCCATTTTGAGACCCAGCATTCATTATTGGATAATATTCGACCGAATAGACAACGTCCAGCACGCTGTGAAGAAAATATAGCCGCCGTAGCTGAGAGTGTACACGAAGACCGTAGAGAGTCGATTCGGCGCCGTTCGCAGCAGCTCGGACTGACGTATGGAACGACTTGGCGCATTTTACGTCAAGATCTTAAATTGAAAGCGTACAAAATACAGCTTGTGCAACAACTGAAGCCGCTCGACCTTGCCAAGCGACATCGCTTCGCTCTATGGGCTCTTGAAAAGTTCCAAGAAGATCCGACGTTTTCGAGGCAAATTTTGTTTAGCGATGAGGCCCATTTCTGGCTCAATGGGTATGTAAACAAACAAAATTGCCGCATTTGGGACGAAGAGAAACCTGAAGAGATTGAAGAACTGCCACTTCATGCAGAATAAACAACGGTTTGGTGTGGTTTGTGGGCCGGTGGAATCATCGGTTCATATTTCTTTAAAAATTATGCCGGTGCGAACGCAACCGTCAATGGCGACCGTTATCGTGCCATGATAACCGACTATTTGATGCCTGAAATTGAAGCTCGTGATCTCGGCGACATTTGGTTTCACCAAGACGGCGCCACTTCCCACACATCGCATCAATCAATAGACTTATTGAGAGAACATTTCGGTGAGCACATAATTTAACGTTTTGGGCCGGTCGATTGGCCACCAAGATCGTGTGATATCACACCGTTAGACTTTTTCCTGTGGGGATATGTAAAGTCAAAAGCTTATGCCGACAAAACCCGCTTCGATTCAGACCTTGGAGGAAAACATCACGCGTGTCATTCGCCAGTTACCAGTCGAAATGCTCGAACGAGTGATCGAAAATTGGACTCTTAACGGATGGACCATCTGCGACGTAGCAACGGCCAACATTTGATAGACATAATCTTCAAAAAATAAATGCCAAAGAATGTTCTTTCAAATGATAATAAACATTCTCCATTAAATTTGAATTTTCTGTGTTTTTTTTCTTGAAAAAAGTAGGAAACCTCGAAATGGATCACCCTTTATAACTGTAGAAAAAATGGACACTAATACTCTCGCAGAGTCCAGAGACCAGCGAGATGGTAAACGGCAGAGCATCATGCCTAAATTTTCACGAATAAGCAAAGCCGACCTAAACCACCTTTAACCCGACGCTAATTTCACTCGATGGGCTCAGTGGAGCGATGGTTAGTGTAATAATCAGCAGCGCTGAAGGTCCGGGTTCGATTCCCATCCGAAGCAGCACCTAATTTATTTTTCACTGACCCTCGTCTCGTGATGATCTGGCAAATCATTCGAGTAGTATCAATTGTCAAGAAAGGCTTATCTTAACTACGCCGTTCGGAGTCGGGATAAAACAGGAGGTCCCGCCATCGTGCAAAGAAGTACACATGCACACATGAATGGTTGTGCAAAAAGAGCTAGAGCCTGGGTACTAACGAGCCATTATTCCATTATTCATCTATGTCAGTCTCAATATATCACAAGTGCACTACTGCAAACGTATAACGGGTAATAAATCCAATTACAATTGCCCATTACCAACGCTATAATTACATACCCAAACTTGATGATGAAATCAAAATTATAATGTCGCACTCAAAGGACATGTATGGACTGTCCGGTTGGTGTTACTGCGCGTGTCACCATAAATCGCATGTAATGAGTTTGGTAATTAGCCACAGTCACCACACTTGAGACACTTGTCATATATCAACTGTCATCAATTTGTCAAATATTGACGAATTAAATTGTGTCCATAAGGGTAATAACATGGACAGGTTGTGCAATTTATTGCGAAATTGGTAGTGTCATCCAGGAAATATTGACAAAATGGATACACATGCGTAGGCAATATTTTCGAGGCTGCAAATTGCCTTCACAAATATCCCCAAATGTCCCGGGCTGTTGATAAATTCTATTCATTTTTAGACATTACCTTGACTTGAAAAATGTCCTCATGTTAGTCAGGCATAAGGTTAGGTTGGGTAAGGTAAGAGTGGCTGCCAGCGATTCGCCAGCACACTTAGACCAGTTTTTGGTCCGTTGTTATACCATGTGGTATCTGTGCTTTTAACGAAACGGAGAAGACTTCTCACTTCCGTGTTTGACAAAGCGTAGGGATTTTGAAAGAAGTAAGCTCCGAGATGAAGCTTTGCTTTGTTTGATAGGGCGGGGCAGTTACAAATAAGATGAGGAATTGTTTCTTCTTTTGCAAAAGTCATTCGAATGAAGGCCTAGCCTTGCGTGACTACCTATTAGACAGTGTCTAGTGAAGGGCTCAGTGGCGCGGTGGTTAGTGCGATGAGCTGCCGCGCAGAAGGTCTGGGTTCGATTCCCAGCCGTAGCAACACCTAAATGATTTTTCACTGGCCCTCCTCTCGTGATGATCTGACAAATCATCCGAGTAGTATCAATTGTCAAGAATAGCTTATCTCAACTTGGCCGTTCGGAGTCGGCATAAAACAGGAGGTCCCGCCATCGTGCAAGAAGTACACACGCACACATGAATGGTTGTGAGAAAGCTAGGCCCTGGGTACTAACGAGCCTGTTGCGCCAAAAATTTGTATTTTTTTTTTTTTTTTTTTGTGAAGACACCTATGGTGGTGCTTATTTATGGCCTGGCGAGCGAGATCAGTCTCTTAGATCTTCTTAAATTCAGCTTTGGCCAAATTTGATTGGTTATTTGACATGTCGGTCGTGCCGAGACTCCATCTGAGATTTTATTTGCTATTAGCATGCTGTGCTACTAGACTTTTTCATGTATGTTTTGCGATAGGAATACCAAGTGCACCTATCGTTCTATATCTGGCAAGTTCATCAGCCTTACAGTTCCCCGGAATGTCACTATACCCAGGCACCCAGTATAGGTGAATGTTAAACTGCTCTGACATATTTTGAAGAGATGAGCTGCAGTCTAAAGTTGTCTTTGAGTTTCTCGAGACTGATTCTAGAGATTAAATGGCCGCTTGGCTGTCCGAGAAGATGCTAATACCGTTTGCAGATACTGTATTTTCTTTCAGACAAGATAAGACTTCTTAGATCGGGATGAGTTCCGCCTGGAACACGCAGCAATGATCAGGAAGACGGAAAGATAGGCCGAGGTTTAGTATGTCGAAGAAGACACCAGTAAACAGTCCGTCATTGTTTTGGAGCCATCGGTATAAACATTTTGCACAGGTTTTTTGCGTTGCTATGACGATCTGTCTGGGATTGTGACCTGGAAACTCTTTTTAAAGCTTAACCTGATAGGGTTTTATCAGGAATAATTGTGTGTCCGTTTAGAATCGTTGAGTGGCCAGTTTGTATATTTGACAACTGTCGGAATGCTTTAAGTCAGATGGCTAGTTAGCTGTCATTTGCTTGCCAAAAATATCAAGGGGCAAAAGGTGAAAAAGAATGTACCAAGTGCAGGGCTATAGTTAAGTTCTCTTAGTTTTTAGGTATTACCATATATAGTTCCTTAGCGGGATAAACTATTTATCAACACCCTTTCATAGGCTCATATCTGATTATGTCTCAATTTCGAATCAAACCTCCCCCTTGTCTGCTTCTACTTCCTATCCACCTACTAGGATAATGAATCTCGTCATCTGATATTCCAACACGCAAGCGGTGTTATAAACTTTTTGGCACGAGTTTGTTATTGTGTGGAGACGTCATGTCCTGGTTAACGCAAGCACCAAATTCTACACCCATCACACATGGTGTTCCTTGTGATTTATCCAAACATCAATCTGTTGCCACAACACACGAATATATAATACACGACCGTATCGCAGCGCTGGTGTGCGACTACTTCGTGTATAATTAGATCAAAATTTATGGCATAACTTTGCGTGACTTGATTATCCTTCCCATCTTATACAGCACTCCAATTAGGATAGTCTTATACCTCCTTGCACTCTCTCTCCTTCCTTCGGTATTGTGATTAAAATTATGTTCGCATGCAATTTCAGAAAATTGAAGGTAAATGTATGCGATTTATTTTAAATTCAAAGGACACACACACACAAAAAAAAAGGAAATGTATCGGCTTAAGGGATTTGAGTAATATAAATTAAAATAAAATACTTCACGTAGCCGTGTTGTGTCCTGTCTTCAAGTTTTTGTTGTGAATTGCTAGAAATACGGAACATGAAAATATATATACACATGTAGGTGTAGTCATGTTGTGTCCTGTGTTTGAGCTTTAGTTGAGAGTTGGTATAAATTCGAAAAATGTATATTATGTATGCACACAAACACATACAAAGGTATACTGTAAAAGTATCCTTTCGGTTGGATTTTCATTTCATTTATTCACAATGGAAATTCGCCGTGTGCGAATTTTAATGGATGCATTACGGATGCAATGTGTGCAGGACATAAGCTCTGTGTTCCAGTGGTAAGTGGAGATAAAGCTGGTGGTCCTTGAAGTCATGAATATCCCGATCAGAAAGTAATGCAATAAATGGAGTGCTTGGTTGGTGGCTTTGCGCTACCGAAAGAAACGTTTATGCGGAAATTAAATTCAGCAGATCGTGGGTACATTTATTTTAAATTGAATATCCGTTTGCGAAAAGCAGGACGTTTATTTCGTGCAAAGGATATTTATTTTTCTCAATTAAATGGAATTTTTATCAAAAGTCGATCAAAACCGCTTAACTGTCATTCGGTTTTTATTTCGCACGTTAGAGAGGTTGTTTCAAGCTTCCTGCCTTCTAAAGTGGAAAGCCTCCTGCAACTGGATTGATCTAGCCATGTTTGGAAAATTGAATTGATTAATCTGTACGCTGACAATAAAGGTGATGATGGGTACATGATCTCTAGTATCGCCAAGTTTAGTCCAAAATGTGTTGTAGAAAGCTTTCAGTGTCAAAGGCGATAACTCATAGTAGGTCAATGAATGCAAAGTGACTCGGGGATGGTGATCTAGCATTAGAAGCGTTCTAACACAGAGGAATAACAAGCAAGGATAAAAAATATACCTACAAGGGTAAATAACAGCACAAACCAGTTCCTACAATCTCCCAAGGGGGTGGACTACCTACTAGGCGCTTCCTTGGGTGGTGGATTGAGGAACCTGCAAGAACCTGAGAAATCGTGTAATTATTATCCGTGGTGAACGAGAATGTACTAGCAACAAAATTTAACTGATATCATTCAAGGCCTTAAAATGAACGTCGATGGGTAGTGGAGGATTTCTATAAAATAAGTTAGCTTTGTAAAGCCATCGATCACTTATCTCAGTTTTATTGTTGCACTGGAAAACTAAAAGGTGGCAAAGTGAAAGACTATGGACTGCTTGACTGTTTGTGGTTACCCAAACTTTCGCGAGCATAATGGTACTCTTATGACTGGTGGCCCTTAGAGTATCAGAAATTTAATATAGACCTCGGTCCATATGTCAAGATAACTGATTGATAACGCGAGTAGGTCTACCGTGAAATGAAAACTGTAATGGCTAAGTGTTCAGGTGTTCATTAAAAAAATTAAATATCGTATCGGGAGCTGGGTGAAATATTTTCAGCGGCTGGATATAGTGACCTAACAAGCTAACAAGAGTAGAATTAACGTAAACTGGCACAACTTGCTCTTTCATGCCCAGTGCATTGCTTTTTCTCATATCTTTTGATTGACCTCTTGGAGAAAGTCTGTTGGTCATACGACATTTTAAAAAGTATTTCTGATATTAATTGCATATTAAGGGTCTCAAGCCTAGCTTCTACATTCTCTAGTATGTGTGAAGTTAAATTTTTTCATCACAGCATAGGACCTACAGTTTAACGCCGATTCCGAACGCCGATTCCGAAAAATTGAAAGTATTATACTCTTGGATATCTTGGTCAAACTTTTGCAAGAGCTGTAGCAGTGAAAAACTTGATTTGAACCATGCGCACCTTGCGCCTCGTGTGATGGACTACTACACTAGCAACTAGGACACTGCACAGAACTGTTAACAGCATATGCTTGTTCGGCTGCATATTTCATATTGAACAATAAAGGAGACAGTTAGCTAAGGACCGGGCTAATTGGAGAGGCCCAGGTTCATTCCAGACTGTTCTGCCGCCTAAATAAAAAAATGAAGGAGGAATTCCGTCAGGTGCAGTGGCGTTCTAATAGTCCAAATTATTTAGAATGGTATCATTCGACAAGAGGGGTTCTTTAGTTTTGTTCCCTATCCTGCTCCGTTGCATTCATTACTTGAAAAAGTGAGGAGCGAGGGTTTCCAGCGCGGCCTAATTTTTAAACGAATGTTCTAAGATCGCGACCCTGCTCACCTTCCGAAATAGCTTCAATGTGGCCGAGTTTGGCCCTTACGCTGCATGGAAATCAGTTCTTACATGGGTCACTACGTTCAGATCAAACGCGAATGTGATAAGGCGTAGAACTATAGTCCCTTGGTCCATCAGATCATCTGAGAATATTGAAGCAGTGAGATCTTCAACATTTCAATCCCTACGACGTTGTGCACTTTTCGATCGTTCACGGAGACGAATGCATCACAATGACCTTCATACCATCAGTACAAGTTGAAGATTTGGAAGGAATACTACAAACGCGACTTCAATTCTGGAAGGGGCGCATGTTAGGAGCTTCTGAATAACGTTCCTGAAGACGGAATTATTTTTTTTTTTTTTTTGTGATAAAGAAAATTTTTACTTGAGTGGATGCGTCAATAAAACAACAAGTCAAAAAAAACTCTGTATTGGACGTTTAAGACGGCTAGAACAAGTAGAGCGAGTGGACAATAATACTCCGGCTCGCAGTCTTCGATTGACAGCCAGACATCGTACGCAGTAGAGGAAAACATCGCCTTAAGTGGAGCGCACAGGTAGAAGCCGACCTCGAAGTGCGCATCTGGAGGCAGTTATCTAAGGACCGGGCTAATTATTGGAGAGGCCTAGGTTCATTCCGGACTGTAGCGCCACTTAAGTAAGTATGTAAGGATGTGTGAATAAACAGAATATGCATTATTAGCCTGACACCAGTCTCCGATAATTCACCGAAAGGCATTTGTAGTCATCTAAAGTCTCATTATGGTGTGTAGGTAGGCTGCTTGACTCAGCTGATATTATTGATTCCTTTTTTTAAGAAAATGAGCTCACAGTGTTAGTAAGTTTTAGTACGGCTGTTTTAAAGAGCACTTTCCGGAGCACCATCATTTAATCCAATTAAGACCACGTAATCATTGGCTAGAGATCTATAGAGCGACAGTGGATTTTGGTATTTCATCAAAAATTTCGCCTAACAATGGAAAATACGCGATGGAAGGTTCAGTTTGCAAGGGGAACTAAACATGTAACGGATTCCCAAAGGAGATGCGATATCGTGCGATTTCCTGAATCTCGTGCTGAAACAGATACTGCGAGGAGCAGGTAGAAACAAGGAATGCAAAATATTTAACAAATATATCCAGCTACTGGGATACGTAGACGTCTAGATGATAACGAAATAATTCGTCGTAGTAGTATTTAAAACATTTGATCGCAAAAAAATCGACACGGAAAGAAGTGCCGTAAAATAACGCCGAGAGAAACAACATCGATTTCCAAAATTCGGCGTTATTTCAATTTATGAATGCGAATTTCCACAAGACACCGTAGGTAGTGGAGATAGGAGACGACTGACACTTGGAGGCCGATGCTACTATGGTTTAGCGTCGCAAATGGGATCAAATCTCTTTATTCGAAAATATGGCTCTACCGCACCCTAATTCTAATTTACGAGTTCTAGACAGAAAGCAGAAAGCTGATAAAATTGTAGGCGCTTTATGAGCTGTACCAAGCTGTGGATATTTTTTTCAACGACTTGATAATAGAACAGAGCATCGGCTCATCGGCTGTTTTGAGAGAACTCTTCGCATTAATAAAGGGCTCCATAAATTTAGACTCCTGCTTTTTTTTGAAAACCAGTGTTATTTCCAACTGTCAAACGACCCTCCCAGGGGGTTGAGAAATCGGTGCGGAGTCCCACCATTGACTATAGAATGGTACCACGGGAATCAAGAGCCACTAAGACTTGTCTTAGAACGATTTTGAGGTAGGCCCCCTTGTGGGAGTATCGTGGTGGCTGTGGTTTATCCAGAATGCTGGGGCGGTACAGTGTTCTAATGTTGTTGGAGGCAACTTTAGAATACAAGAAGTGCATATAGACCTCGGTCCTTATCAAAAATGAAGTTCGTGCCTAACATCACGATTTTTGAAATGTACTGATGTAGTGCGCGGCCTGCGTTGGGGTGTTAACTACACTGATCTAAGGTTCTGATATGTGGGTAGTCCCACCGTGAAATAAGAGCCGTAAAGGCTATGTGTTCACGTTAAGCATACTCTAATTATCTGTCCAACGACCCTGCAAGACCTTTTCCTGATAAAAAATTGCAAAATACCGCTGGTATGCTGGTAAGGGTCGTGTCGAAACTTAGATATCGGCTTGTAAAGTATATATGATCTTGAAAACTGTGAAAGACAATTCCTACCTACACCTACATTATAAAAAAAAACATCTCGATTCATAAACCACGTACCATACTTTTAAAAAAATATAAATTTGCTTCGCAGCGTTTAATGAATTTTACCAATTTTCTCATTAACTTAACACAAACTCCCAGCGGCATAATTATATCTAATTATCCCTTCTTTTCAACCGCAAACTTTGCAAAGCAAAAAACATGTAGGCTGACTGTGCTGGTTTCGGTTAATCCTTCTACCTAATCTACATACATACACGTTACGCCCAAGTAAGTGTAATTAAATTCAAATTAAACATAAAAATCCTGACTAACGGTGAAAAAAGAAGTCCACCCACATATGTAGTACCGGAAGCAGCGTGTAGGATACGTATCCACTCGTACCCTAAATAGATTTAAATAACTTCCATCGGTATTATGAACCTGGAAGGGCCAACAATTGAAGGCAATTCTCCATTACCATTACAATGTCCAAAAGTTTGAACATAAAAAAAAAAAACAAAATAATTGCAGGTATGACAGTATGAGAGAATAACAGGACGATAAATTAATATCCCCTTGCAGGATTAGCTTTGGAAAACAGGGAATTTTTAAAAACAAACAAAGCTACAAAAAAATGAAGACACGTGTTCAGACAATGATGAAGCTTTATACTCATTCTATCCATTGTAACATGTTGCCCACTGAGGATGGGAAGTGTTTTCTTGTATTGCTCCTGCAAAGAGGAAACAAAAAGAAAATTTTCGGTTTTATGATAACTTTCCTCAAGGAGGCGGGCAAGGAAATGGAAGGATCCTCATCATCATTATTTTTAGACGATTACCAGCGTGTGCGGCAAGGCAAATATATTGTGCTTGTTAAAATGCCAGGCTTGCAGATGCCGATGATAAATAATTTTTTTTTCTTTTTTTGTTGTTGCCATCTTTTCTTAGGAAGGATAGAATGGCGGTTATGGAAAGGACAAAGCTTACGCACTGCTGTGGCTTATAAGTTGGGTTTCGGTTTGCGTTTTTCTTTTTTTTGCAGACTGCTATCGAGTAATAAATTTGTACTTGTGCTTGTATTCAAATACAAAAGGAGTTAACGTTTGTTAATTAGCTTTGTGTGCATTCGTGATGCCCGTACATGTACAAAGTGGAATTGGGTGGCACAGATGAATGGCGCGAGGAAAGTACGAGAAGTAGTTGCCCGAGGGACGGATTAATTAAGATTCCAATGATTGTGCGTTTAATTGGAAATTAAAAGACTCGCATAATAATACCGCGAATAAGCAATGTGTCACGTAAGCTATAACCATAATAAATGAGGAATGGGTAGAGTTTATCTCAAGGTTTAGTGTGGAAGTGACGTCAAAGGAATTTCAAAAGCTTACAATTTAAAAGCATTTGGATTCACATTGGCAATCAGTTAACTGGCATTATAAAGCTATCATAGAGAAAATTAGATTTTACTCAAAAAATAACAGGCTGTTAAGGTTTAAAGGGCTTCGACATTTTTATTATGGAACCAGAATGGATAACAAGACCCTTACTCAATAATATTTGCTCGTCAGTTTTTTTTCTTCTTTTCTGATTTTTATTGGGAATACCATTCTTCCGCAAAAAAAGTAGAAAAATTTATTCCACGATTCATGTCCTATGCGCCACCTATAATAATTGTTTCGATTTTTTTGCAAAACACTTAAAAAAATGACGGCCAAGAATCATCGGGTGACAACTTTTGCTCCACCTTGTAGTAGTAAGCGATTTTGAAAACGTTATTTATTTGCAGTTTTGGACGGTTTATTTATTCAGAAAAATGTTCTTTGAACTGTGCATTTTTATACCACTATAGATGGTGACATATATTGAAATGAGTTGTCAAATTAATATATACGTTGGCAAAGGGAAAGGATTATCTGGATGAGACCTATACACATTTCAAATACTCTTTTTGGCAAGATATTTTTGAGCCAGTCGTTCTACCAAGTGCTCTTTTTCCTTTATGTCTAGTGTTGATATAAAAAAAATCCATTGAGTAGTCATGTCACGAAAAGTCAACCTTTCGCAAAAAAAGTACAAACGTTATCATAAATAGCTGTGAGAAAAATTAGGCTCTGGATCCTAACCAGCCTATTATGGAGAGAATTTCTGTTAATTATATGTATGTCCAAAACTCGCGCTTATGTGTTAAATAAGAATGGTCAGGCAAGGGGGTGAAAAAACCTGAAGTTGTTTGGCGACAGTCACAACAATCCGGAATCGCTAAGCTGATTCTGGTAATGGTATCAATCTTCATTAGCACTCATTCGCCAAGCATTCTTATCGAGGTTTTAGCTATTTAAATGATTTTGAAACAAATGTCATTGCATTTTGCAGACTTTTTTTCTTAAGAAAAAAATGTTTCTAATTGCCGAGCGCTATTCTTACCAGAAGTCGTTCTCCTGTAAAACTTTTTCTCCTGAAGTAAGGAACTTTAACTAAAAATTATGACTTCAGAGACCATTTTTAAAACTAGGTTTCAGAATCATTTCATTTCTCTTTCTTTCATTCTAATCTACGTCTCAAATTTTTTAAATCGAGAATTTGTTGATCAAAAAATCTCCAAGCCCAAGTACATCATTTGCAACTTTAATGATGTAAACGGTTATATAGGTCTTTGAATATTTGTGTCCCAATCTGGCTTATGGTTAGAAAAGGTATTTGGTATTCCTGGAGTTGGACAACCAAATGGTCGGTGTGGCGACCCGTCAGCGATGACCAGCTCTGAATTTGCAAAGACGTGCACCTGCACACTCTCGCGGTCTTCCTCACTTGTTATTCCCTATCGTACAGTTGGCGAGCGTGGCAGCTGCCAACAAGTGGTCATGGGTGACAGACATGAAAATAAAGAGTTCTTAACAAAGTGATTGGTGTTGTTTTCTTCTTATCTCGAGATCTTAAAGGAGTCAGTCATAACAGTCTGTAATGTGCCATTCCGTGAATGTCAATATCCTAATTTCGCTGTTAAATTTTAAAATCCGTATCCAAACGCTACTACCTAAAAGGTCTTCCCATAGAGACTTCCGAACTTTGACAGTTGATAGCGGCCATATTGTTTAAGCTACATCTGCCAAATTGACTGTCATTTATTCAGTATGTTTTGCCAAATCACAATGGACGGACAACAACGAGTGGTTTCATGCGCCTTGCTCATTTTTGGATCGCCATAGAGAGGACTATTCGCATGTTTTGGATACAATTGAGTTCACTGGTTGAGTAAACGTACGTCGACGAAACGCAAGATCTGAGGAATCCGAGGCAGTCAATTTGTCGTCGCTCACAAGAATTCGGCCTATCGCAGACAACAACTTGGCGAATATTACGTCATGACTTGAGTCTGCATCCGTACAAAATTCAACTGACCCAGGTGCTGAAGGTAAACGACCATAGATAACGTCGTATGTTCGCTGAATGCGCAATTGGAAACTGACCCTAATTTTCATCAAAAAAGCATCTTCAGCGATGAGGCCCATTTCTGGATGAATGGGTACGTCAACAAACCAAATTGTAGAATTTGGGACGATACCAATCTACATGAGATCCAATGCATCTCGAAAAAGTCACTATTTGGTGGGGATTTTAGGCTGGCGGAGCGGCGTCTTCAGTCCATTTTTCTTTGAGAACGACGTTAGCCAGGCAATCATCGTCAACGGCGAGCTCAATATCGATGATTATCATCTTATTTAGGCCTGAATTGGTTGATATGCACACCAACGACATTTAGTTTCAACAGGACGGTCCTACGTGCCACACAGCTCAAGCTACATTGGAAATTCCGCACGAGCGGTTCAAGGGCATGGTCATCTCACGTGGAGGTGGTATGAACTGGCCACCGAGATCGATTTTACCACCGATTTGACCCCGTTTGACTTTTTCTGGTAGGGTTTTCTAAAGTCGCAGTCTTTTTATGAAATAAACACACAAACCACAACGGCCCTCAAAGTCAACATTACCCATGACATCGGTCAAATTCAGCCTGGTTTACGCGTGAGAATCATGGGAAATTGGACATTTCAAATGCGCGCCACCCAGAGAAGCCGTTGCGGACATTTGTTGATAGACATAAATGTTATGTTACATACCTAATGGCCTTGCTAACGAATTAAAAATTCCGATGATATCTCACACAAACTTTGTCTTTCAATTTAAAGATAGAAAGCGCTTAATGAAAGACCCTTTCCATGCCATAGATGAGATCTGTTCGAATGATGTTTTCAAAGAGCATAAACAAATTAAGGGGACAAAAAACTGACAAAATACTTCATACACCTATGCATGTCTTTAGGAGGGGTTCTCCAAAAAAAAAAACATTCACAAACAAACTCCTAAAAATAAATCCCCCACCATCTTCCAAAAAAAATCCCAAAATCCTTAAATAATTAAACTTCCATTCATACTACATTCCTTCGTCCAGTTACTTCCCTGAGTGATTTCATACGCAACTTCCTGCCGCAAATACGCTCGTAAAAGCAACGAATGAAAATGAGAAAAAATTAAATAAAATCCATTCGCAGCAGGATTTCAGAGTCATACACAGATTGCATATAAAGCGAAAATTTTACAGTTGGATTATTGCGGCAAATCGAGATGTCGTCGTCGTGTCGACGTCATATCATCGCACAAATTTGAGAAGCCGCAGGAAAAAAATATAAGTAAGACCTTGAATCCTTGTAATAAAAATAAATCTCATCTTGAAGTCTTATTAGGAAAAGGGACCCTCGCACGCAGGAAAACAGTAAAATGCTTAAATATCATTTGGTTTCCCTTTTTTTGTATCCAATTGAAGGATCCGTTTTTTATTGTCATTTCTCAATGCTAAGTCAAGGAGAAAAATATTGTTTGGAAAAGATTTTCTTCGAAATTGGTGATCCTTTGTAGGGAACAAGAACATTTTTTTTCTAATTATTCCACAATCAAATTTCCCAAGGATACGATTAAAAAAAAAGGTTGAAAAAAACAACAAAAAGCACAAAATGATAACACAATGGAATGCCATTCATTTCTGTCTGGTATGAACTAATTGCCAGGTATAACACTTTGCCTAATTGCTAATTGCGGCTGCAAGAATCCCTGGTGTTTTGTTAGAGGCGCCATTTTTCAATGTAACTCAACCTCAAGCCTCAAAGGGGCAATTATCCTTTTTTTCTATCCATACATTGGCCGTGGGGTGATTTTTGTTTCTACCGACCGGAAGAGATTTTTTTTTTTTGATTTTGGTTTCATAGACAAAATGAAGGAAGACAGGGGAGAAAGGGGTATGTAAAAGCTCGTTAGGTAGTGGAGTCTGGGGAGTCTGAAATTAGTTGATGTCAATAGGATGTATTTGTGGTCATTAGGTGGTACAGATTACATTAGTGGACCATAGGTATATGGGAAGCAATCACATGGGTTGTAGGAGATCTATTGGAAATGTTTGTCGTATCAATTTATTAGGTTTCGGAGGATAATTATAAGAAGGTAACAAATGTGTTATTCTGTTTCGGAAACAAATTAAAGGATACTAGATGATACGAGTTTTGTCAGCTCATCAAGATTTGATTAGTATTTATGGCTCCCATATGAGTTCATAGCAAATCACCAGTCAAAAAGGCTTAAACTATACAAGTAATGGCTGAATATGTAAATTGAGATGGAGAGGCTACAAAAGGGGCTGCAAACATATTCATATATCGTTCAGATTTACATGCAATGTGTAATTTTAACAATGGCAGGTTATAGTGGTTACGTAAATAAAAATCAAATCAAACCTAACATTTCGGTGATAGAGATGCACCAAAGCGTGGTTCTGTCAATTCTTTTTATCTGTTCAGCAGTACAAGAAGCTGCAGGCTAAAAGGTTAATACGAATTCGATTGAAATTAGGTAACTGGGCTAATACTTACACTGGAGCTCAAAGGCATTGGCAATGGGTCCACGCAATATAGGTGACTGAAGAAGATGCCGTAACAGTCAAACATGGTCAGTTTTGTTTTCGTCGATTCCGTTCCGGAAAATTCGATGTCAAATTTGCGACACGCTCTTGGAAAGCGAACTGTCGAAAATTTCAATGAAATCATGGAAGTCGTCGGGTCTGCCCGTCATGTTATCACCATTCCGATAGTTTCCATGTGGAAGTTGCACCACGCTCTTGAAGGCCAATTATCGAAAATGTCATTGAAATCATGAAAATCGGCGAGTTTGGCCATCAAGAAGGAACGGTTTTAATTGTCAAGCAGCTAAATATTGCACAAAGAACCATTTGGAACCATTTGAATAAAAAAAACTAAGTATTTGGCATTAACGAACGGCCCGTATAGGGCCTCAGACCTAGCTTCTCCCTTCATTTGCGTATGCGAAGGTATTATTTTTGCCACAAAGAAGAGGACCTCATGCGTAATGCATAATCCTTATGAGAATCTGAGAAGCATCTCATGAAATTTTACTCTTGGATATTTGTCAGACTTTTGCAAGAGGTGGAGCAGTGAAAAAAAAAATGTATTTGTTGTCACTCTTCGGATTTGATCCAGGACCCCGCACTTAGCCCACTCCACACACAGGCCACTTCACCCATTTGAATAAGACTGTAATTAGATGTATGGCTGCCCTTGGACCGAATTTCTATCCGCCCTCAACCCATTTCTGTACCGGATGGTGACCGGTGATGAAAAGTGGATCACTTACGACAACCTGAAGCAACAATCGGCCCTATCGAGGTATCCGTCTCTCTTAGGTATCCACCTCATAGTCCAGACTTGGGACTAATTGATTACCACCTGTTCCTGCCCATGGCAAACGATTTTCCTGGTTAAAAATTTTACTTCAAATCAAATCCTCAGTATGGGCATGAAAGTTTTACTTTCAAAATATTTCTCAAAATCCTCATTGGAAATTGTCCTTCGCCAAGTATATACCTCAACATTGATACCAGAGACACGAAATAATGAGGGCGTGTTTAGCGTGTTCCAGCTTGTATCCAGGGACATGGACACATGTAAAAACGGCTGTCCCTGTTGTTTTGCCAATAGGGACAAAGGCTTCTATCAGAGATGCATTATGGACTAACTTCCAAAATGTTAACATGTTATCTATAAATTCTCAGAATTGTGCATTCACGTCGATAAAACTAGAGACTTGGCAATTTCTCTAAACTTGATCCGAATACCTTTTCCAAGCAAAGCCATATACCTGGGAATATCACTCGATGTAAAGTTGATATGGAATGGCTCGTGAAAATAAAACTTGACCTCGAAATCAGGGAATATTTCATGAATTGTGCATTCTCGCCAATTTTACCAATAGGAAAACTAGGGACTTCGCAATTTTTGTAAACTCGATCCGAATACCTTTTCCAAACAAAGCTAGATTACCTGGGAATGCCAAATACCTGGGATTGACACTCGACGCAAAGGTGATATGAAATGTCTCTTAAAAATTAAACTCGAACTCGAAATCAAAGATAGAGAAATATACTGGCCACTTGGTAAAAATGCCCAGCTACGTACCGAAAACAAACTGCTTTTGTACAAGCGAGTGCTAAAGCCGTTGTGGACCTACGGTATACAACTTTGAGTTTTCTAAATAAACTGCGTTGAGAAATTGTCCAAGCACCGTAGTATACTAGAAAGTAGAAACGACGATATCCGTAGGGATCTCGCAATTGCTTAAATTGAAGCTGAGACTAGAAGTTTCGCGCAAAATCATAGAAACCGACTGCACGGAAGATAGGGATGTTTGTCTCTCATTTGCACTCTTTTGTTTTCATTAAGGTTCTATTCTAATAAAAGCTATTACAGGGTTTCCATAGTACGCATTTTAAATAGCAAAAACCTAAAAGAATATTATGTAGGGTTGCCGTCCGTTTGTAACTGAATTTTAACGTATTTTCCACATATTAAAAGAAATACAAAAGATCAAAACAAGATCCCAGGATAACATTTAACATTATGAACATATTCAAAGCTCTAAAACCAAAAGCTTGTCAACAGAAACCCAAGGAAAAAACTTAACGAGTAACTAAATAGACACTGGTAACTCTGAGTGCACATAGTTTTAATGAATTCAGTGGCGGGTAAACACTTTTTATGGGGGTTTCTTTCAGTTTAGTATGGTGCAAAAATATGGCACGCAACTGATTTTGAAATGCCAATTTATGTTGGACAGAGTCTAGTCAGTGATATCAACAATACAGCCCAATACAAATGTTGTATGATAGAAATTTATTGCGCCAACAACAAAAAATGAAGCCTTGGGACATTACAAGATAAGGAATTACCGAGCCTAATATGCATAACATGCAGGATCTTTCAATGGAAAGTAACCTGCAAAAAGTTTTGAATTCGTGATCTAAAAATAGCTTGGTAAGATTTATCTTAGTTGCAGTAACTAACAACTTATCTCGAAGGGTGGTGTTTCTAGACAGTAAAAATCTGGCACTACTATGACACTACTCTCATAAATTTTCACATAGCCATAGAAAAAAAAGAATTGTGCGTTCGATAGCTAAGTTGTCCGTATAGACCAACGACTTCACAAAGCCTAACAGAAAATAGCGTTGAGAAATCACATGAATTCGTAATTGTAATTTTGTAATTTGTAAGTCGATGGTTTCCTCGAGAGAACCGCATGGAGCAGCTTTCTTTAAAAACCCATTTAGTATGACCAACAATGTAAATGTATCTTCTAGGAGTTATAATTAATTATGATGCTTCAAGCCAACACCATGCAACCTATAATATTAAATCAGCGGATACTGGTTTACTTTGTTACCATTTTCGAGCTGTAATATATTTGACTGACTTCAGGCTTAAATGAAATCTGCAACTTGAGCTTTCTATTCACTTTAGATAACATGCACTATGGCAAATTCAGAAGAGCTTAGCTGAGTCATCTCTAGGTAGAGCACAATAATATATCACGTTGCCTGTGAAAAATATATACATACGTTCGGAACAATATCCGAAACGAAATTCAGTTCCAATTCGAACTCAATTTGCCTTCGAGGTCAGTTGCGGAACGAAAAAGAAATCATGCAATCGCAGCGATTCTTCATCGGACAACTTCGGAAGAAACTCAAGCTGTCAAAAATTGTTGACATAACGCATATAGCCAATGCGCAATTATGTGCGTTACATTTCGTCGGAAAATCTGTTCGAAATGTTCGGTAGAAGATAATTCTTTAGAACGGATACATTGATAGGGGTGATATATTTTTTAAACTGAATCAGAACCGCTGACAGTCCTTTTTCCATGACTACCATGACCCTGCGTAATTAAAAAAGAAAAACAAATAGCCATTCAGGCGAATTCGAAATGCTAATACTACTCGAAGAATTTGTCATAATATCGACGCAGTGTATTTCAGCGAATCATAACCTCTGCGTTGTAGGCCGCCCAAGCCCACTGTCTTAGAATTATCTCCAAAAATAAAATGTGGAGCATTACCAAACACCTCCAAAAAAGTCAATAAATATACAAGTACTGCATTTAATAGGAGCAATCATCTTAAACTTCGCTAAACTCAATTTACTGGAATGGCGCTGCTCCCAACCAGGACCAACTAATAAAATATGCCAAATGACCCCGATTCAATATCCACATTTCCCCTAACTCATCATAACACAACATCATCCTTTTGCAGAACTTTCCAAATGACTTGCCACTACAATCCGAAACCCCTATTTAACCACCCCTATGATTCTGGTCCTAATGTCTTCACCCCCATACAAATATCTTTACAGTAATACGTGTAACACAAGTTGGCACCAAACATGTTTTCCCTCTCGCGGCATACGAATGTAACTCTCAAGGATTATCCCCAACTAGACAAGACATCACTGCTCGAATAAGCCATAAGCTAATTCTCGTTAACCTCGTTCCACGAGATGCTGAAACATTTCTCCGAAATGAAGTTTACGAAGGAAATTACTTCGGCACTTAGGTTAGAATTCGTGGTGTATCGTGCAAATGATAAAAAACCACACTTAATGGAAGTTTTGAATAATACAATCCTGTGGTTATGGTACTTTGTGTTGCGATGAGAATGGAAATGTACAAGCTTGAGGGTATGCTGCGGTCTCAGTGAGAAAAGATTTCCGTGGAAATAAATCAAAAGTTTTGTTGGTGTTGGTTGTTGAGAGTAGTTTTATACACCACCAGCGGAGGCATACCTTTACTGAGTCCAGCTGATTGGATTTGCAGCTTCATGGAGCTTGTTGGACTTATTTGACTTATTTTGACGGAAGAATCTCGCTTTTTTAATAAAAAAAATTCAAAATCCCGCATTTCCCGAAAAAATAATCTGGCAACGCTGAAATCACAATCAAACTTGTTTTAACTTTTAAGTTACGTGCTGTTCCGAGTCGAAAGTCGATCAACAAGCCTTGGTTGTGTCATGTTACGTACTGGCACCCCTGGCAAATTTAAAGCAGGTCGAAACATGAACTATTGCCAACTTAGCCCATAAAGATTTAAAAAAAATTTAAAAGTATAACAGAGATGATGTAAGTCTCCATATAAGCTCACTTTCGAATATTCCTTTAGGGATTTAATGAGTACATACAATTTTATGAATGACGTTTTTTTTTTCAAAAGTCAAATGAAACCAGTTTGATGTTTGTTACGAAAGCTTCAATTAATTTTCGAAAATTCAGGATTTGGTTCAGTGTGAAAACTAATTAAGCCTAGTATGCTGATCACGATAAAATGTAGGTTCACCAGTCTCTGTATATTTTTTACAAACGGAAGATATATTCTAGTTAAACTCTTTGAAAAGTTGAAATGAGGCAAAGAAATGCCAAACATTGGCAGAGATGCCGAAGATGCATAACATAGCTTCCTTTATTAAAATCGTAACAAACCCCATTTTTTGGATCTCTATATCAGATAGTTGACGCCCCCATTACCCAATCACTAAATAAAACGATTTCTAAAGTTTATTATGACACTTATCAGCGGGTATATTGGTAATTTCTGCCCAAAGATCCGTTTCGGGCCCTGGCTCAACGAGGCAAAAGGCGATTTATGAAAGTGCACCGGATTGCGACCACAGAAAATCCCTTTAAAAAGTATGTCTTGATGGAAAACGCACACTCCCCACTGTTTCAACGCATGTTCAAGTAACACACAATATAAATATATACAAGGTGGCGCAAAAATAACCTTCCGATGTTTTTTGGCTGTAATTAAAAAAAAAATGAAAAAATTAATAGTCACCAATATTCCGCGTTCTGGAGCAGTGTAGCGTAACATTGTTTATTAACGTATATTTCGCATGTGTTTACTACACAAATGTCAAAACAGAACTGACATTAGGGCCAATTTTCTGAAAGGGGGATAACTTTTGCGCCACCTTGTATTTTGTGTAGCCTATCTGCATGCAATTAGGAATTTAGTTCGGAAAAAGGAAACTGCTTTGCTAATTTTTATCTCCAACTAGGAGATGTTTAACTAAAATCAGATGCATTCGATTTGGTACTGACTCGAAACACCAAAATAATTTTTTCTAAACGTATCTGATCGATTATAGTTAATTTTAGCTGATATTCACATAATCAGCCCTATTGAGGTGTCCATCGGAGCGGACATCTTTCCGCAACGCATACTTCGTCGGAGGTTCTAATTCCATTGGAGGTATGTGTCATCGAAAAAAAATACTACACGGACGCGACAGCTTCACTTCACTACAATTCGTAAATAAATTCCGCGATGAATCGGAAAAAGAATGGCACTTAGCTGTCAAAAATTGCACGAAAATGCACCTGAACGCACTGCAACGTAATTCGCCGGGATGCGTTACAAAATGTCGGAGAAAGGGGAGAGTACGATAAGTTTGGCGACGAAAATTGATAAAGGTTTTTAGAAGAGGAGTCAAAAACAAGCATTTTTTACTATAGTATGGTCTACTCGCCTCGTTTAGGAGGTAGGGCCAATTTTAGAAAAAAAACGAGTGGTGGGTGCACGACTGGGTCGTACGCAACTTTCTCTTTCACAGCGAGTTGGGCGTTAGATCAAATAGTACGCATTTTGATTATTGATACTAAAAATGATATAAATAATGTCGAAATGTGTTTATACTAACGTTTACTCCGAAATTTGAAGTAATCGATGTCAATGTGAATAATAATGATTTTCCGTTATTGGCCAAAACTGAAAATTCCGTTTAGTGATAGTTGGGCTAAAACTAATTATGTGGAATTGCTTCAAGTTGTAATAGTAGTATATATATTAAATTTCATTCAATTTGACATAATAGTTTGCGAGAAATTATCAATTTTCCTTCTATGGCCTAAATGACAAAATCCGTTATATGGATTTTCTCGAAAAAACTGGGTATGCAGTTTTGTTGGAACTAATATGGTTATAGTATATATAAAGTTTAATCAAAATCGTTAGAGCCGTTTTCGAGCAAATTGAGGTTATGAATAATTTTTATATGACAGGTACCATTATTAACATGGCTAAAAGCAAACAAAAATAATGGCCTAGAATTATGAGTAAAACAAGCTTGGATACGAAGTTTGAAGAAAATCGGTCAAGCCGTTTAGGCTGGGGAGACCATTACGGACAGACGGACCGACGGACGGAATTCCAAAAAAACACTTTTTCGTAATGTTAGAATCAATCAAAATCTCGAGGTCGAAAATTTTCACGAAAACAATATCTTTCTCTTTGTAAGAGAAAGTTAAAAATGACAAAAATTTAAAAAAAAAAAAAAAACAATGAAAAAATGAAGTATTATCCCGTTTTTAAAAGCCAGAAACCAGTTGTTTAATCCTTAATTTTAATTTAATTATTTGTGTCAATAGTTTTTGAAAATTTCGTATGCAAACTCAAAATTATGATATAAACATATGAGAAGGCTACAATCCGCTATCCCATCCCATCCTTAAAATTAATATCAACAAAATGTAGGCTTTATGACAGTACAATATTGAAAATAAAGTTATCACAACATACTGTTCAGACGGTTTATCAAAATCTTTTATGGTTTGACAAAAAACACCGGTTTTTCTATTGCATTATTGCATATGCCTTGGGGTAGGGTATAAAAATATTTTTTTTTAGGACAACGCCCCAAAAAGTGGGCGTGGCAAAACACTTTATATATGTAGATTAAATATAGATATTGCGATTCTCTAAATGTTGTAAATGTTGTTCAAACACTTTTTCAAAATTCCTTACGGTTTGGCCAAAGGGACCGTGGAAGTGGGTGGATTCAAAAAAAAAATTAACTCTTGCACGCGTACCAAATTTCATTATTCTAGCTCAAAATTTAAGACCCAATTAGAGCTACGTACGTACGTACGTACGGACAGACATCAGCTAGCGATTCTGAGTCGATCCATATACTTTTAAGAATATCTAGTTAAATTATTTCTCTATTGTTACAAACTATGTATCAAAACTAAAATACCCCTATGGGATAAGGTATAAAAAATGGCAAAAAAAAGTTTAGACCGATTTTTTTTTTCAAAATTGTGAAATGAAGTGCTTAATTGGCTTTTTGGGGTCAATGCATAAATATTAAATATTAAATTAAATTAAATAAATTTTAATTATTTTTTTTCCGAAATTTTGAGTTTAAAACCATTTTTTTTAATCAAGAAATAGCTAATAGAACAAAGCATTGGCTTTAAAAAAAGGTAGGTATACCAACTACTTAATTGTAAGTATTACCGTTATTTTTTAATATATTTTCTTTTTCATTTAATTAATTTTTTCTAAAATTGTCCCTTCCTTCTAAACGGGGTGAGATAGACTTCCCCCTCCGCCACCCTTAGTAAAAAAATGCTTGTTTTTGACCCCTCTACTAAAAACCGTTATCAATTTTGGTGCCAAACTTATCGTACTCGTGCCCGGAGAAATATTCGGAACACTTTTTCGGAAGAATATGTCAAAGCAAAAATCCTCCGAATCGTAAAAAAATCGGAGAATTTTCCGCTCCGACGGATACCTTGATAGGGCTGAATAATCCTAAAAGTAAAGAAAATAAAAAAAATGGCTCACTTTGCTTATGTCCTCCAAAAACCCGTACAGACATGATGACCTACCTGCTTTGCTTTTATTCCCACGTTGTAATTTGTTTTTGTTGTTAAACACTAACACTTGCACTGTTAAGTACTTTTGTCGATCGGTAAACGCAAACATATATTTAATTCACTTTTTAGACTTAGAAAACAATTTGCAAAACACACACTTTAAACTGAAATGCCATTTTTAGTGAAAACTTTGCGAACGAATATCGATATTTTTACACTTTTTCATTTATTTGAAAGATAAAATATTGAAAACCCGACTTAAAATGCTTATTTTAGCGAAAACTTTTGATATTGCCAAACCTTTCCAGCGGCGTTTACGAATGCACGCTTTTAGGGAAAACTTCACTTGCGATTAATTTACTTCTAGACGAGATACCACGGAATCACTTATTTGTATTATTTTCGAGCTTACAACATGCAATCGTGACAACAAATTAATTTTGAACTTTTTTTTTGCATGAGCACAACAAGGCATTTTTCTACTTTCACGCACTCCCGCACTCCAGCCATTATGCAAATGGCGATCGCAATAATTGAATTTATGAGCGATATTACTAATTTTTTTACAATTCCCGAATCGATATCTCAAATAAAACAATTGATTAAGGAATCATTTAGAAAATCACCGACATTTACTTTCGCGCACTGAATTAATTTGTCTAGCCACACTGACGTCTGCTTTCAGATGACATTGACAGCTGTTGCTTAAAGAAGCAGGGTGGTCATATGGGTTCATGAGGTGATTTGTCGTGGTAGGTAATTTATACGGTTGTGGTTCATGGTGAAAACTGAAAAAATAGAAGAAAATTGCATGGTTTTAGAATTGGAATGTAAAAGCATGTAAATAAATGTGTAGGTTTGTTTAGTTGAAAAATAGGAACACATAAAAATAGGAACGTGTAGTGGATGTGTAGTTCATTTATTTATTTTACTCAGGGTATATTTGGCAAACAGCTTATGTTCAATCGTGTAGTCCTGTATAATAAAAGCAAAATCTTACAATGATTTGCAGTGTCATTTAAAATAAAGATTGATACCATTCGCTCGCCAAACCTTGGAACAAAGGTATCATTTGTCGATATTTGCTTGACGTTGAAATAGACTTGGTCAACTGACGGATCTATGAGATTCACATATGGTTCTATGGTTACCAGACTACAACAGGGAGTGGTGCAATCACTGATGATGTTTAAAATGTATTCAAGTGATCTTGTAAAGGATCGCACAGACACGCTATAGCATACGAAGATGATCTAGTGGTGTACAGACCAGGGGCCGAATTCCGCAACGGTGAACACAACACAGCAAGACGTGTAGGTACACGAAAAAATGTGTACACTGTCTTGTTCCGATTCCGCAAGCGTGCAAGTGAGTTTTTTGACAGTTGTAGTGTACACAAGTGATAAAATGTATTTACTTTCATTTCGGCTGTGAATAAGGCAGTGTGAAAAAAATGGGCGAACCGAAAATATTGTTCACCACGATGTAATGAAAATGAATTCAGTTCACTAGGCTGACAAAAATTATTCATTTAGCACACAGCACGTTGCGGAATCGAACATATTGCTATTGGTGTACACAGGTAGTGAATGTGAGTTTTGAGAAGTGTGTAAACAGGCAGAAAACTAACACTTGCGGAATTTGCCCCCTGATCCGAAAATCGAGGTCATTAACATACTATTGCGGTGAGAGTTCGACATTAAGAGATATTGCGACTTCAATTTCCAAAAAATCTGTTTAGAGACCAATTGCTTTGGGCTTCTAGCGACACCAGAAACGAGTGGTGGGTGCACGACTGGGTCGTACCAAAGATAATGAATTCTATACAGATGACGCTTTGAGAACAAAAAACAGAAACATTTGCTCAGTAGCTTCATGGTACGGGCGGACGGTGTGCATGAAAACACATGAAAAACAAGAAGACTATTTCGAGGCAGTCAACTTGATTGAAGGTTGAAAGTAATAAGCTACATGGTCCTTATAAGACCAGTCATCGCCTAAGGTTTTGCCGTGTGGGTGAATGTAGCGCGATCCTTCATATTTGAGAGGCGGTTACTCCGATCCTGTTTAGGATTGTACTGAACGGCAGAATCCGAGTACACAAAATACTATCGCAATAAGGTTCTATATGCGATGGTACTCAGAATTGACACCTAATTAAGCTGATTCGAAGGCAATTTTTAAAGGCGATGGCTGTAGACAACAGTCGGATCTTCGTTTCTTAGTAGCCCAATAGCATATACATGAAGAGCACTCGTTTGCTATGCATTCCAGAGGCATCAATTTAAATCGACTCGATAGGGTTTGTTCAAGAAAAGAACGGTATTCTGGTATTATACTACCAGTGGGGGCGTTAGGGATGGATCCGCGATGGGTACGTCGACAACATTCTGGAGCTAATCCGCGATAAAACTGATGCTGAGAAGCAGTGTTCCGAATTTTGGTGGCTATATGAGAAAAGTGTATCTGCACTCCCTCAGGACTTTGCTGACTTTTAGTCCGCTCCTTAGTTTTATATACATATATTAACTTTAGGTACAGGTCTAGGGCGGGGTCGAGCATATTACGGCTAAAATTCACAACTAATCAAATCATCACACTTCGGCAGATCCTGAACAAAAACCCATGAAGTCCAAACCGATACCCACCACCTGTTTATTGATTTCAAAGCCGCATAGGACAGCATTTATCGAGACGACCTATACAGTGCCATGTCTAGTTTTGGTATACCGCCCGAATTCGTCCGCCTGTGCAGGATGACGATGGGGGAATTATCTCTCCTCCATCAGGGTCGCAAACGACCTCACCGACATATTCGATATCAAACAAGGATTTAGGCAAGTGACTTCTTTTATTTGATTCTTGAGAGAATTGTGGAAAACTCTTGAGCCAACACCAGAGGCACAATCTTCCATAAATCTGTGCAACTACTAGCATATGCCGACGATATTGAAGCATCATTGGTCGGACTCAACGTCATGTCATAGCCACGTTTGCTCTATACTAGAGAAGGAATTGGCAAAAATGTGTTTAGCTGCGGGTAAGACCAAATATATGCTGTCAACACGAAAGGACCCACAACATCGACGAACTGGACAGAACGTCACCATTGACAGATATAACTTTGAGGTAGTACGGGACTTTGTCCATCTCGACTACGCTCTTGCCTCTAACAACAACATATCGCCAGAAATTAAAAGAAGAATTACACTTGCCAACCGCTTTTTCTTAGGGCCAAAAATGCAATTCAGTAGTAAAGCCTCACTCGAACTTCTAAGGAGATCCAATATAATATCACTACAGGGCGCTTAAGTCGATTTGAGAGAAACATTTTTCAAAAATCGTTGGTCTCGTTTGCATTGACGGGCTATTGACACAAAGATTCAACGAAGTTGTTCGAGCTGTACAGCGACATGCCTCTAGTAAAGAAAAATTTGCATTAGACGTTTAAGATGGCTAGGACATGTAGAACGAATGAACACCAATACTCCGGGTAGCAATGTCTTCGATCCCCAACCAGACGTGTCGGACGCAGTAGAGGAAGACCTCGCCTTAAGTGGTGCGCCCAAGTAGAAACCGACTTCAAACAACTTGGAGTGCACTGAAGGCAGTAAGCTAAGGACTGGGCTAATTGGAAAACATGCCTTTCCAGACTGTAACGCCACTTAAGTTAGTAAGTCAGTATGGCTGTCAATTAAAGTCGTTATATCATTGGGTGTTGCTGCCATCGTTGGCACGATCCAGGGCGACAGCCAGCACTTCAACGTGGAACACTGATTGAATTTTTTGTTTTCAACTGCTATGAGAATATGCCTCTTCCATAGATTTCATTCTCGTGGATTTATTCCTGTTTTATTTTGGGTTTACATTTCAAAGTAAAACATTCTTTACTCATTTATATAAGATCTGTACATTCCCAGACAGACGATGAGATAGTTCTCATACACCTTACATTATGATACCCCATTTCAACCCAACTCAGTCTAATTTGGTCCTCAGCAAAAAAAAAACCAATGAAACTCCAAACAAAAAGTAAAAAAGAAAACAATCCCAGCACGTTCCATCACTCAATAAGTACGTCTGCCAGCATATCCTCAAGTGAACCCAATAAAATATCTCCCTTCCAAGTAAATACCACAAAGTCATATTTCATTGAACAAATTTTAGAAATATAAAATAAGACACACCTGCTGCCACCATTAAGCAACAGCTATCCAGAGTTCTTTGTTGTACTCTGAACTTGAGGGCACCGGACAAGTTTTTAAAACCATTATAGACCGCAAAGTAATCAATAGCAGCCAGCCGGTGTTAGTCTGACAAAGTCGAGAAGGAAAAGTCCAACGATCATTATCCTTTATAGCGGCATGAATTACAGTATCCCCAAAGTGTCTGAACTGTCTTATATTTTTTTTCTACAGTATTCCTGCAAGAACGAAGCCAGATGTAATTTTGATCTTAACAAAATTAGACGGATATAGATACTTTTTGAGAAAACTACATCGACGGATGTTCTTAAGGGAGCATTCAACCGAATGCTTTAATAACTGCCCAGGGATTTGTTTATAGCGTCGAAAAAAAAACACGCACACGAGGATTCATCCAGATTGAACTCACTTACGCGTTGCGGTTAATTACTTCCACTGGTTTGCCTGTTCCAATTCCGATCGTAATTGGCCGGACGAAGAAAATCTCAACAATTGTCCGTGTTACTGTTGGAAACTTATTTACTTCTTGTTTTGCGTTTTCCTTTTGTGTCTTCTCTCCTTCGAGGATAATGTGGGGTAAAGCAAATACCAATCGTTTGGTACGTGCACATACAAATATACGCCAAACGTGTTGGCCAATTATTTAATCAGGTCAATGAGCAACCAGATTATTCATTAGGGATACGAAATTAATTGGGTTTAGCGCAGGATATTCGGGATTTTCGATCAGTGAGAAATAGAGAAACAGAGCGGTATTATGGTAATGTTCTGTGGCAATGGTGTGTCAATTTCAAGGCAGCATGCTTCCAGGTGAGTTGGATTCTAATTTGCGGAAATTGCTTTAATTTATTTGAAGCAGTTAGTTCCGTATTAGGCATTATGGGATAAAAGTTTTTCCTAGTTATTCTTAATTACCAGGAATTCGAAATATATAAGGCATGAGATTTGTTCCCATAGTTAGATGAAATTGTGTCACAACTATTGCGACGAAATGTGCTGGCGTGAGTAACGAGATAGTTTCCATGGTAGATTTATTAAGGCTTGGGCATATCGGTTGTCCTTGGATTAGTTCTTCTCAACTGAGGTCATTCCGATGTAACTGTAGAGACATATTATATTCAATTATATTCTTCATCATGATATTGTATATATTGGATTACGTGTCCAGTAACTATAACGATTCATGATGGACAATTCTTTACATAACCTGAATCTTTTACTTGCACTCAATTGTATCCTTCATGAGAAAAATGATTATCTTCAATTAATAGGTTAGTATCTAGGACAATTCAGTATACAATGTAGTTATGACACCTTCAGGTATGAATGTCTGAATAGACGCGATAAATTTTATGTAGTAAAAGATTTTGTCTGAATAGACGCGATAAATTTTATGTAGTAAGAGATTTTATCTAAATTTACCACGGATTTCTTTTTAAACATTAAACGATGACTAACTCCTGGAAGTTTTTCAAAATTAGTAAGGCCCTTACTCGAACTGCAACTTTAGGTATGACTAACCATCCCATCTTTCCTTCTTTTGGGAGGATAATCCTTCTTTTTGAACCAAACTTTTCAAAAACACCCGAACCTCCTTTTACGCCCTGAATCCTTCTTTTACCCTCCAATCAACCCCGTTTCCTATCGAAATTATTGCTGAATGGGAAAGTATTTTTCATAATCAGCAATCTGATTTACATGGGAACAATTCCTTTAGAAAAAGAATTCCCGATAACCCTAAATGAGATTTTTTTAACGAAAAATAGATTCAACACCGCGGTGAGCTTTGGCAACACGCTACCAAAACGAATATCTAGAAGCAGAGATAGAATTCCCAAAATGGAATTAGCGGTGGCATCTACGAAGTAAAAAAACTTACATGAGCAAGTCTGACATATTCGGACAATAGGACATACAAGAATTCCAAGGGCTTTAGGCACCAAAAGACCAACACTATCGCTTAATTCCATAGTGGATACTGACGCACCTATGTCAAGGTGTATCTAATAAATTTCACGGAGAACACCTATTGTTACGAAGCATCCAAAAGGAAAGGACTGTTTACACGACTATGCTAAATGTAAAAAGTACAACGAAGTTCGTATCTACACCTGAAATGGGAGAACATTAAACAGAAGACGTGCAGCTGAACAACTAGCGGAAGTCTTACGCTGCTACTAACCAGACATTACTACCGTCCAATACGATTGTGAAAAACAAGAAGTCCAAATCGATACCCACCAGCTATTCATCGATTACAAAGTCTCGCATACGACAGCATTTATAGAGACGAACTATACAGAGCCATGTCTGGTTTTGGTATACCGCATAAACTTGTCCGTTTGTGTAGGATGATGATAAAAAAATTCTCGCTGCTCTGTCATGGTCGGCGACGACCTCACCGACATATTCGATGCAAAAAAAGGATTTAGGCAAATCCATGCGCTGTCATGTGACTTCTTTAATTCTTCGACAAACCTTCGGTCCCGTTTGCGTTGACGGGCTATGGAGACGAAGATTTAACCAAGAACTAAACGAGCTGTACAGCGATTTAAGATGGCAAGGACATGTAGAACGAATGAACACCAATACTCCGGGTAGCAAAGTCTTTGATTCTTAGCCAGATGTCGGACGCAGTAGAGTAATACATCGCCTTAAGTGATGCGCACAAGTAGAAACCGACCTAACACCTTGGAGTGCGCCACAGGAGGCAGTTAGCCAAGGACTGAGCAGGCTGGTTGAGTAAATAATTTCAGAAGTTTTTTGAAGGATATAACTCGGTCGCTACCATCTCATTATTGATCGGGAACGCCTTTTATCTGACCATCAATTTGGGTTTAGAAGTAAACATTCGACTGTGGACCAAGTACATCGAATTGCTGATGTAATTGAGAAAGCTTTCGAAGAAATGAAAATTTGCTCAGCCAAGGTTTGGTTTGGTTTGGCATAGAGGCCTACAAAACAAATTAAGACAAGTTCTGCCTGAATTATATAAAATCCTCGTATCGTATCTTGACTCTTCCGTGTTTAACTTGGAAACGAATATTCAGAGTTCAAAGAAATAATGGCAGGAGCACCCCAAGGAATCGTCTTTGGACCACTCTTGTACCGCACATTTTTACACGTGATATCCCACAAACAAACGATACAATAGTTGCAACGTTTGTTGACGATACTGCTATACTAGCAGTTGGCACAACAATAGAGGAAACAAATATCAAATTACAAAACGCTCTAAACGATGTTAATGAATGGACAAAATCCAGGCGAATTGCACTTAACGATAGCAAATCGATATAAACGTATAAACGGACGAACAATTTGCCTGTATTTCTCAATACGGTTCGAGTCCCTTTTGCAAATGAAGCAAAATATCTCAGAATGACAATCGATGCAAAATTAAATTGAAGTCGCATGTAAAAATAAAATGCGAAGGACTTAAAAATAAATACAGAGAGCTGTACTGGTTGCTCGGAAAATATTTGAAGGAACAAGGAAGCGCTAAAACCGGTTTGGACCTATGGTATACATTTATCGGGTTGTACCAGTGAAACGAATTTAAACAGTTTACAAACATTTGAAAACAAAATGTTAAGATCATTCGTCAATTCGCCGTGGTATATAAGGAACGGAAATCTACGCAGAGATCTGCTTATTCCCTCGGTCAAAGATGAAACGAACAATTTTGCACGAAAACATAAAAAAAGTTTAATGGGACATGTTAACACAACGATCCTCCAAATTCTTGACGAAACAAATTTATTGCGGCATCTTCAAAGAACTAAACCATTGGATTTGGGCCGATAATAACAAACCGGGCTATAAATTGCGGATAAAGCAGGAACTCTCTAGGGAAAGTTACCTGCCAAACATTCATATACTCGGGATAAAAAAAAATGATTAGATAAGTCGAATACTTAGTTGCAATACAAATACAAATAGGGTGGTGGTTTTAGTGAGTAAAAAATCTCACACTACTGTGGGCACGTGCTCATCGTGTGAAGATTTCCACCAGCCCACGGAAAGAAAAAATGATGGTTCATACAGGATATCAGCGATACTTGTAAGTAAGCAAGTTGCACATACTATTCGAGTGTATCTATCAATCGAGGAGAATTGTGTGAATGTGTGGTCGAGATGTCTTCAATGGAAAGTTTTTTTTTTTTTTTTTTTAGGAGCACATTCGAACGTCGTTGTCCTTTTATCATGGGTGGGTAGTTAACCCAAATCACAACCCCCAGCCTGGAGGGCCAGTTCCAATTTATAAGATACCCCTACGACACGGGGCCATCAGTATACACTACGGGATCGAGCGCTGCCGTTGACCTTTCGCTTCATCCTCCACCATCTCGTTCAGGGGACCTGACTTACCCTGGTTCGCCTGGGACGGCAGGCCAGGTATTCATTGCGTGCCACTCTGACCAGGGTTATTATAGTGATGCTGTTTTTCGTCATGTTATCAAAACTCGCATTTATCGTTTAGCAAGTCAAATCCGGTTGGATGAGACCAGTACCCGATGGTTACCACTTGGAGGTAAAAATAAGCACATTCGATGTGTAGTCAGAGTTACAACCACTGGGCATTGCCAAATTAAAGCTAATCAGAGTCTACCCTCGTTCTACAAGACCCAACTATCCAATGAAAAGATTGGCTTAGGAAATTTCACATAATATGAATGCGATAAGTAAAAAAGAAGTGAATGGGAAAAGGCTGCCAAGTCTAACAAATGACCGGAGCTGTAAGTTGCACCAGCTATCACCTGAATGCGAGAGAGGGTTTTGTCCCCCTCGTTGAGAACAAAGAAGGTGACTTCTTGTTCCTCGGTCCAAGACGTTGTGTCTAGAATAGTCAAGGGAAGAATTAGTTTAGTCAAGGAGTTTTGTTTGTAAATTGAGTAAGGCTCCAGATAGTTGAAGGTCTGTGGAAAATAATCGATAAACAAATGGAACAAGGAAATGAGTATGAGTCTAGTGTACGATTACACTACTTCTTAACATATTCATATAATTACTTTGAGAGTTCCTTAATATATTTCGTGGCACGCATCTGTTTATAAATGAAATAAATTAATAGTTTTTCCAACAAAATCCCCTCGCCTGTATAAGGCACCCCCAAACCTCTATAAAAGATCAATTATTTTAGAAAAAAAAGGTACCTACTCCCAGAACAAGTCAATGTTAACCCCCTTAAGCTATATTACCTTGTCCTTTTACTTCCTAATTTACCCAAAGCTTTCGCAAACATAACAATTACCAGGGGTGTCATAAATACGGCATAAATTATTAACTAGCTCTCCATCAATCAAAAACATCCCCCGGGAGGAGTTTTCATTTTGAATTACCTAAACTAGGTGGCCAGAAACGAAGGCGCTCGCCTCTTTTAAATTAGGTCTACCCCTGGCCAACTTAAATGAACAAGAGAACACATTTCTCGATGCCAAACTCAAATAAAATGTGAAACTCGTTGTCTGGTATTTTGAAAACCTCACCATTCACCCACAGTCCCTATCTCTCCTTTTGCCAATTTTCTTCCCGCCAGCCGGCCTTTCGGTTTTCCAATTAATTTCAACACTAAATGGATAAAATTTCCTGAACCGACCGTCCTACGTCCGCTTCAATTGCCACATAGAAAGGCCGGAAGGCTAACAAAAAGTTACTCCCAATACAGTACCCTGCGAGCTGTTGTTTAGCTTTGAGGAATTTAATGAGTTCCTTTTTGCGTGTCCTGGTTTTTGTGTTTATTGTTGCCCTACAGAGTAAAATAGAGGGGGATGAATGTTTTTGTTCGTGTGTTTTTTTTAAAGGAGGAGGGGGAGTGGAGAAGATTGCCAAATTGGCCGTTTATTTCATCAAAAAATAGACGCCTTTAAAAGTTCCGAGGCTCTGAGTGCGTCCCTCTCTGACGCCTATCAATACCATATTATTAGGAGCAATCAAATTCTAAGGGAATGCTTGCGAGCACTTTGGACCGGGTGGTACGGGTTGTAAGGCTACTAAGGCTATTCAATATCCTTGAGAAATAATTTTTCCCATCAGCCAAATTGTTTGGCTAAAGTAATGCCGAATACAATCTGTTTGGCACTACGCAAAAACCATTTTCATCAGTTAATGGCTTTATTTAAATATCGCGCCATATTTTCGTCCTTTTCTTGATATCGGTGTGTGTTTGTTCTTGTTGTTCAAATTGAAATAGAATTGTCAAAAACTTTGCATTTACATAGTTAGGCGAATAGCATGGGTAGCCTCTACTCATTGAAGCTGAAGTTTATTGGTTTCCTTTCGTTTCATTGGGAAATGTATCCAAGTATACGTGGTGGATAGGGGGTAGCATTGTAACTTTTTTTTGGCAGCTTAAGCAGTTATCGCTTCGCTCGCTTAGGAGTTTCGTTTCTTTTTTGTGGGGGGAGTTTTTGAAGGATAAGCGATGTTAATGGCGCATAATATGGTTTTGCAGGAGCTGTTACGTGTTCTGGCCAGGGAAGCAATTATTTGAAGGGCACGCGATGGATATGATAATGTAATTATCATATTTTTTTTGGCAGCTTAAGCAGTTATCGCTTCGCTCGCTTAGGAGTTTCGTTTCTTTTTTGTGGGGGGAGTTTTTGAAGGATAAGCGATGTTAATGGCGCATAATATGGTTTTGCAGGAGCTGTTACGTGTTCTGGCCAGGGAAGCAATTATTTGAAGGGCACGCGATGGATATGATAATGTAATTAGGATAATTATAGAGAATTAGGGGTATTTTTGAAAGTTTCAAGGGGTTTAAGTTGTGAGTTTACTTTTTTTACGACCGAATTAAGCAATTATTCGTAAAGGTTGAAGATCAAATGATTTGCTGTGGGGATTATGTTAAATATTATAATTGGGATATTAAATTTTATTTAAATTATTAATAAAAATAATAGTCAACTTCCAGAGCAATCCAGTATATTAGAGCAGAACTCTGAGTGATTAACTTTGAAGCATGGTGGTCATTGATATTCACTCAACAGAACAAGCAATAAGTTTTGCGAGGTAATTGTGAAGAAATTTAGTAATCATTTTATATTCCAATCGATCCATGTTAACACATTTCAGCGGAATTTGCAGATCAAATATCAGATGAAGCATTGGAATAAGGTGTCTCAAAAGAACGTTTTTATTTCGTGTATCGATTAAAAAAAAAGTAATCCATCATTAAACTACACAACTTGGGAATTTTTTTAATAAGTATAATCAGCCCTATCGAGGTATCCGTCGGAGCGAACAATTTTCCGCAACGCATACTTCGTCGGAGGCGGAAATTGTATTCGAGGTATGTGTCATCGAAAAAAAATACTACACAAATGCGACGGCTTCACTTCACTACAATTCGTAAATAAATTCCGCGGAGTATTTGTGTCAGAGGAAATCGGAAAAATAATGTCACTTAGCTGTCAAAAATTGCACGAAAAATGCACCTGAACGCACTTCAACGCAATTCGCTGTGATGCGTTACATAATGTCGGAGTAATATTCCGAACAGCTTTTCGGAAGAATACCTCGAAGCGAAATTCCTCCGTATCGTACAAAATCGGAGAATTTTCCGCTTCGACGGATACTTCGGTAGGGCCGAATATCGTCCAAATGTAAACCCTCGTGTTCGCGGAGCTCATTTAGTCGAATAATTAAATTTCGTATGACGGCTCGGCAGTTAGACTTCGTGAAATGCTCCAGGTAAATCGATGCATTGACGAGCAAGCTTTTGATTTCAGATAATCACGCCAGAAGAAGTCTATCAGGACTGTGTGGAGGAAAATTTATGTCACCTCTCCTGGAGCAATTTGCCATGGAAAATTTAACGAGCTCGTGGCAGAAACGTATTTGATGTGTGAGTGCTGCCTCGACCTCCAAGAATCGTATTCTTTGGTTATAGACAGGTAAGTTTTGCAATTCAGGCACCAAGAAGTCGCCTAACCCCTCTTCACAATGCTCTTAGTCAACAGTAACTACACATCCCATTATATCTTCAAAACAATATCTTTCTCTTTGTAGGAGAAAGTTAAAAAGGGCCGATAATTCCCAGTGAAAACTGAAAGTCCAGCGTCTTGGCTCTGCAGATTGGGGATTGTGGGTGAATATAACGCCGCTACCACGTGGAAAAAAAATAGTTTTATGAGAGACATTAACGTCGCATAGCAAATCTCCGAAATGATCAGGGATAAGGACTGCAGGCCTGCGGTACAAGGCACCGCGATTAAGGCGATTGATTGATATAATCAGAAATCAAAAATAGGTAAATATTCCGCATTTGTAATATGGTGCACCGAATACTCTATCAACGAGGACTTTTATGACCTCAAAGAAAAAAACCTCGAAGCCAATAACGGAAAGGAAAGCATCTTCGGTGGGTTGGTTAAAAAGAATTGCTTCTAAGGAACGATAGCGGTTAATGGCTGTCTAGCAGTTTACAATTCATTGGCCGTGTTCAGGATTTCAGATTTGTTAAGATATCTTAGATGACGCTCTCTTCCCATTTGGTAAAATGTTCGATTTTACTAAATCTAAGATATCTTATATCTTACTAAATCTGAAATCCGGAACACGGACATTTACTTCTAATCCAAACAAGCCCGGCAATCTCCCCAAACGTACTCGATGCAAGTATATTGCAAGGAATTATTTTTTTCTACGGGCTCAGTAGGGTCAGTGGATGAATCCGTATTCTATTCATAGTCGTAGCAATCATCAAATCAGCATTAAACTAAAACTAGAGGTGCTGTCATAGTACAACGAACACATGAATTGTGAGAGCAGGCTAGGCCTCAAGGAGCATGTTGCACCAATTCGTTTCTATTTTTTGTATGTTTAGCAACATTTCTGCAATTGCAATCGTACTTCACATCCAAGGAAGATTTACATTTCGAAAACAATGCTATTTGGCAATGCAGTTTTGGCAAGATTGCTTTTGGCGTGACAACAAAAATTCTTGAAATTAGAAAGTCCAAAAGGCTCAGATGGAATCCCTGACTACATGCTGCCCGCAGTGACTTAAATTATTTTTGCGTCACTCCAGTCGCGGTAGTTTTTGCTTATTTCCATATCTATTGAGATGAAATGATCTTCATCCGAAAATAAGATGTTAGTAGACGTTAAAAAGTGCTCCATTGCCGGGTTTACGAAGTCAAGCCTCTGATTGTCATCCTGGGGCTTGCACCAATTGTATTTTTAGGTCAAATCCACTCAAGACTGACAACAATCTCCACGTTTCCAACCGTTCTTGATCATATTCGACGGCCGGATTTTGTTTTTTTCCAGTGCTATACCGGTCTCATAATACTTCTTGACCCATTTTCAAAGGAAAAGAATGATTGGCTCATGATTTTAGTAGCGAAACCTATACTTGTAAACATTACCGCCTATCCTCCGGTGTCATCGTTTCTGTTCGAGTATACCGAAACCAGTTGGATATGTCTTCGTTAAAATCTCCAAGGATGATAACTTTTCTTATTTCTTTTCTAAATTCTTATCCAGTCAACATTTTCCGCTAAATGTTGAAGAAGTATGGATGATTGATAAGTTTGACCAATATAACATCGAGGTTACCATTGATTCCTCTATCTGGCATGCTAGGATGTTTGATTCGTGTTGTTGAGTTTACTTGTGCTTCTGTTAGAACCAGAATGTGTGGTCCTCCTCTTTGGAGATGTTGGTGTCCGCAGTTGACATCGACGTTGGTGTATTACAGGCTTCGAATATTGCATAATCAAGTCATAAGTTAGGTTTTGTTGTTGCTGTTGGTGCTTATATCTCAAGTATGTTGGAATAGTTCCCAAGGAGATCTGAATTCTTAATTGCAGGGAGTAACACCATGACTTTTGGTGTTTTCACCCTTGTTGGACCGGCCCATCGGCCAAACTCCGAAACCAAGTACAAATTACCTTACGGAGCCTATAGCATGATGTGGTGGTATCTCACCGGGCGACAAGTGGAACCTTGTCTACCACCTAATCCTCATAAGCTGTGAGTGACCAAGCTTATATTCTGCTTCAGTATATGTGAAAGGGATTGTAATATAATCTAGAAAAGTATCAGAGATAAATACTAATGTCCTCGAACGGCAAAATTTAAAAGCTTCTTCTGGCAGCTTTATACTCTTGTATGTTAGTCAGAACTTCGCAACTGATGGGGCAGTAAAAATACTTAGGTATTGTTAGTCCAACCCACTTAGCGCTAGAAAAATGCACCCAGATAGAAATGGAATTGATCCCTTTCTAATACACTTTTAATCAGTAATACTGAACTTGCTGAAGTTGGCTTTAACTTAATTGAGTATTTCATTCTTCCATCTCGGTGCAGTGCAATACCCCCGCGGGGTCAAATATCTGGAAAAATGTAAATAGCCCCTACAGGGCTTATTTCTTTTTCGAAATGGAAACACCTGGATCTGTTATTGTTATTTAACATACACCTAACCTCGCACGCAACACAAATCCAATAGTGCGTGGGTTCAAATCACGGCAAGATCACTTTTTTTTTTTTTTTTTTTTGTTTTTCTCTCTGTTATAAATTAAATTTTTGCAATAAAAATGGATTGTGGGGCTCAAAAATGCGTTGAAACAAAAAATTCAAATAACGCTATTTTTTCCTGTTATGGACCATGTGGAAAAATGTTTCATGCAAAATGCGTTGGATCTACTAACGCATTTATGGATAAAATAAACGCAACTGAAGGCGCTTTCTGGTATTGCACTGCGTGCCGTAAGTTATCCATATCAAGTCTTGCTTTTAAGATGTCGGCTTTGAAAGCTGACATTGTTAAGCTGTCGAAAGGCTTTAAGGACTTGTTAGACAATTTTAATCATGCAGTATCCACAGTGTCTGCATTTTCAGACCCATGTCTGACCGCTGACGCTTCCACGTCTACAGAGCCTTTGCAAACATTTGACCATAACACTTCCAAAGAAGAAGCTCGGTCCGCACCGTCCGTACAATCTGTCGCGTCCCATGCAGCCAGTGATAAAGTTGCCACCATTAAAGGAAAGCGTAAGCGTGACACCAACTCATCAACGGCTCATCCGACGGCTAAGCGATCTAATCTCAGAAGTCAGGATCAAATTAAAAATAATTTGGTTCCAAATCTGTCGGTTGGGTCGCCTCCAACCAATACTTCTCCTACTATCCCATCATCTAGTGTAGTTCCAACAGTGACTGCATCTGCTTCATCAATTGAATCGATACCAAAACCTAGATCGATATTTATATCACGCCTGAAACCAAGCACTTCCTCCGAAGACGTGATTAGTCACTTATTTTCAAAAAATCTAGTCCCTACAGGTACTTCTATTAAATGTACAAAAATTAGCAAACCGGATAGTTTCGTTTCATCGTTTAAAATAGTAGTACCTCCAAATGTATTTGATAAAGTATGCGACACTGACTCATGGCCTTTAAACACTATTGTCAATGAGTTTAGGCCACGTAGAGCTAAACGCGGAGTTAACTCAGCATCAAAAAACTCTACCGACTGTCCCTCTACTACCAAAATGTAAGAGGGCTCCGAACAAAAACCAAAACATTTTTTCTTAATTCCCAAGCCTTTTCTCATGATATATTCTCCTTGACAGAAACGTGGCTTAACGCCAGTATACTTGACTCGGAACTCTTTAATCATGAGTTCTCAGTATATAGGAGTGACCGCCATATAAATGACCTAAAAGCGCTTGGTGGAGGTGTTCTTACTGCAGTTCGCAGTCATCTTACCTCTGAGAAAATAGAATTTCCATTCCCTCTTAACATTGAAATAATCTGTGTTAAGATAACAATTGGAAATAAATATCTCTATGTTGCAAATGCGTACATTCCTTCATATCGTCTATCCATTCTGTATTCCGAGCTATCGAAGGCTTTAGAATACATCTTTGACTTATCTTGTTGTGACAGTACTATTTTGTTACTGGGCGATTTCAACTTACCACACATTGAATGGGTGCCTTCAGAGGGAGAACCTCATTTTATACCATCAGAAGTTTCTGCACAGCAAGAGCTATTATTACTTGATAACATTTTATCATTTGACTTACAGCAAATTAGCTGTATAAAAAATCATAATAATCGAATTCTCGATTTAGTTTTTTCTTCTGACTCTGTTAGTACTGCAGTATTAGAATCTAGTACCAGCATTACTAACATAGATAAAAATCATCCTCCACTTGATATTTTCATTGACATAGGCGGACATCTGTACGAAAACGCTGACTCGTACGATCGTTCGTACTCTTTTGACTTTCGGAAAGCAAACTTTCAAAGGCTATCTGAAGAAATTATTATTTCTAATATGAAGATTGACGGCTTCTCCAATTTAGAAGAAGCTGTTAAAAATTTCTATTTTATAATAAAAGATTGCATGGATAAAACTATCCCAGTCAGGCATTCTAAAAATGTTCAAGTCCAGCACCCATGGTACACGAAAGAGCTTAAATCTCTTCGAAACAGACGAAACCGGGCCTGGAATAATTTTGTTAAAAGCCAAAATCAATACGACTATGATAAGTACTTGAATTACTTTAATGAATTCTCTGCGATGTCTAGTAATTTATATAATGGCTATATAGTCAATATGGAGAACGCTCTTAAAAGTGACCCAAAACGCTTTTGGGGATTTGTCAATTCGAAGAGAAAAACGGATGGGTACCCAGCCAACTTCTCTTCCAATAATTCAAAAACATCGAGCTCTCTAATTGTGTCAAACTTATTCGCAGAGAGCTTCAGTAAATCATTTATTGATACCCCTCCAGTCTTAGACGAGGATTATTTCAGCTATCTCAATGACTATCCTCAAGTTAGTTTCAGCAATGTTACATTTGACGATGAGACACTACTTAAATATATCTCTTCATTAAACAATGATTATTCTGCAGGGCCCGATGGAATCCCACCAATAGTCGTAAAGCAATGCAAAGATGCTCTTTTGCCATACCTTAAGTATATGTTTGAAAGCTCCCTTGCCACAGGAGTATTCCCAACCCAATGGAAAAGTGCATTTATAACACCTGTTTTTAAAAAAGGCGAGCGAGGAGATATCTCTAATTATAGACCTATCTCTAAACTATCTTGCATTCCTAAGTTATTTGAACATATTATTTGTGATAAATTGGTATTCTTGTGTCGAAACATTATCTGTGAAGAACAGCATGGCTTTGTTAAACATCGATCCACTGTAACAAATCTATTAACTTTTATGCATCATTGTTCCAATAGTTTGGAAAATAAAAAAGAAGTAGATTGTATATACACTGACTTCTCCAAAGCATTTGACCAGTTATCACATAACATCATAATTTTTAAACTTAAGGCGTATGGATTCCCTCCAGGATTCATAAATTGGGTTAAATCATATCTCTCATTGAGAACATACCAAGTAAAATTTAGAGGTTCCAAGTCCAACCCTTTTGTTGCTCAATCTGGAGTACCTCAAGGAAGTCATTTGGGACCGATTTTATTTATACTTGCAATTAACGATGTAAAAGCCTGTATTCGAGATAGCAAAATATTGATTTATGCTGATGATATGAAAATTTTCAAATGTGTAGGAGATTTAAACGATTCGCTTTCACTACAAGCCGATTTAAATAGTTTTACCATATGGTGTCTTAAAAACGGTTTGAATCTGAACCCTACAAAGTGCCAGCATATGTCATTTTCACGAAAACGCGCTCCATGTAATTTTAAATATACTCTATCTGGACACACTCTCTGTCGTGTAGACAGCTTTAAAGATCTTGGTGTTTATTTTGATCCCAAAATGGAGTTCAATAAACACATTAACGTTATCGTCAATAAATCCAACTCTATGTTAGGATTTATAAAAAGGTGGTCAAAAGAGTTTACTGACCCATATGTCACTCTTTCACTCTATAATTGCCTAGTTCGCCCTCACTTGGAGTATGCCTCACAAGTTTGGACACCCTTCTATGTAGTTCATTCGAATAGAATTGAATCAGTCCAACGTAAATTCATAAGATTTGCTTTGAGAGGACTTCCATGGGATGATCTGCACAATTTGCCTCCGTATAGGTGTCGAATTAAACTGCTGCAACTATTACCTTTGTCTCAACGTAGACTTAACAATGACATGGTTTTCTTACACCAATTATTATCAGGACAAATTGATGCTCCTGATCTTTTAAGTGCCATTGGTTTTAATACCCGGGGAGGTTCCTACAACCTGCGTAGATTAAATATATTACATATACCTAATCATAAAAAGAACTATGGTATGCATGAGGCCATTAGTCGTATGAGTAGGGTATACAATAAAAATAACGATGTAGTTGAACTACATGTTAGTAAAAGTAGTTTAAAAAATACTCTGCGAAATTGTATGCTAGAGACGTAATTAGTGTATGTAAATTGTTAAATAGCTAAATTGTAATTTCATCGTTTACTGATTTTGTTAGTGTTGTAAAACTTAATAACTTCTATGTTCTGTTATGTCCCACTAACAAATGCACTAAATGATGAGCCTGTGGATGCATATTATATGCTGTGGCAAATCTCTGCTCGTAGATGATGCTTGTATTAAGCTCGCTACGACACAGATCTGATAGTGTTATAAAAAAAAAAAAAAAAAAAAAAAAAAGTAGGGGAGTTGCAGGGGGAAGCATGCCCCCCACTTCATATTCAAACTGTGCATACATTCAATTTCGCACCCATTTCAGGTCCAACATTTGGCTCAAGCAGGGAGTTCATACTTTGCATACATCCGCATGCGAGTTTTAGTTTCCAATGTTTAAATATGATTGATAGGAAGCAAGCTCTCCCCTGCAACCCCCCAGTTTGGGCTCACTGTTTGATTTGGGTTGCGTGCGAGTTTGAATGGAAAAGAAATAATCCCCACAACCGAAAGGCATTTACAGCCGCGGGACTACTTTCCATTTCGATAAGGAAATAAGCCCGTGGTGTGTGTTTGCTTTTTTGGAATTAAGCCTCATGGGGTTTAATTCCACGGAGGTTATTGCACTGCACCTTCCATCTCAGCTCGTAAAATATCATTCAAACCACTTTCCATGACTAGCCGTCTCTTTTATCATACTTCCACGAAATCGATGATCCTTTTACGTGACAACCCTTGGGCACGCATATACAAACTTACGAGATAGTTTCAAGGTGTTGCCAACTACGCTTTGACTACTATGACTAACGCTTATCATCTTTCCTATTGAGTTATCCGTTCGGAACAATTTCCGAAACGAAAGTCAGTTACAATCGGAACTGAATCTGCTTTCGAGGTATCCGTTGGCAAACGTATAAAATTTTGAACAAAACGGAGAAAATTTTCTTCCGAACGGATACCTCAATAGGGGTGTTTATCCTATAACGACTTCTAATTTGAATCTGATATTGCGCAAAGTTTTAAAAATGACTTCCTGATTTCCACTATTTCCCAGTAATTTCAAGAACCTATGGATATTTCCCTGAGCAGACTTATATCGAGATCCCCATATACACGCACCTGACCTTTATATCTACGGAAACTGCTCAGCTGCTACCTCTCCCAATACATTACCTAAACCGACTAAGTATCACCACCGCCTGGCATAGCCTTAGTATGGCAAACTTAATAGCAAAGCCTTTAAATGATTTCAATTCCTATCCATATCGTACTCCATTTGGGCCGCTTTCAAACCCATATGAACCCAATACCAGAGTGCATCCGAACTTTACAATGACTTTCTGCAGCCTAGTAGCCGCATGAAGAGGATCACCATGAAGTGCATTAAATTTGTAGAGAAAGTCTCAACTTTCCACTCGATAGTCTAACAACCCTCAAATTTTCCACAGACCGTACACTACCAAAACCTAATCCTGATTCTCAGATTCATACCATGTTCATGTGGGGTAGTATGAGATTGCCCATTTGATGAGGATTTGGTTGAATGGCAAAACAGCAAACAGAAACCTCATCGAAACAATGAAAAGTCTTCCTATTGCCAGGTCTATACGCTATACGCAATGTAATCAATTTGGCGAATTTGTACCGTTGAGGATTTTTCACCGTCTATAGAGACGGTCCTATAGGATTTGGAATACAAAATTCTACAATTTGTCGGTTTGGTTCTATCGATAGGTACTCCTATGGACAATCGGGGAAGCTATCACCATCGACCATACTATTCCAGTCCGAATGGTAATTAAAAGTGTATGACGCACTGAAAGGGCATGCAACATGCAATAGAATCGAGTATATCACAGGATGGGTCTTTTTCGTACTCAGTCACAGAAAGTTGGCAAACATTTCGGCTATGCACTTAATTGCATGGTACTATGTGGGCGCCGGTTGCTCTTTGGAGCTGTATGTAGTATGTAGGTCCATGAAGGTGTGTGTGTGCCTTTAACAATTCCTTCGTTGCGATTTCAATTAGTCATAGCCCGGCATAGATGAGTATTCCAAAAATAACAAAGTGATCCATGGACTGCACAAGTGAAATAAAGGATTTCAATTTGGAAATACCAGATTAGGTATAGGGTATGTTGGTAAAGAGAATGTAAACTCCGTGTAAGAATGGCTGTTGTGGGTTGAAATTGGTTTCCAAAGAATTGTTATTCGGTATTTAAAAGTGGTTAAGTTACGGAATTGGGGGATTTGAAGTTTTTAATTCATAGATGATGGTTTCTCAGCCGCCACCGATGCTTATAAAACACGTGGACTTGGGATGTTTTTCGATGGTTTGGATTTGTTTTGTTAGGTAATATTCGCAAATTTTAAAGTATTAAGTAGTGAAGCGATGATCAAAATCCCTTGGGACCTTGTCGTCGTTTTATAAAAAAAAAAGGGTTGGAAAATATTCAAAATTGTATTGGAAAACTTTATTTAAAACTCAAATGCAGGAAATATTTTATATATTCAGTTCAGAGCCAAGCGACCAATTTCTTGTTCTACTTGTCTTCTGAGCGAATGCTAACTGACTGCACATAAATTGAATTCTTGCTGCCCTTTTATACCCAGAATTGCTACGGTACATTCATTTTTATTTGTTGAATTCTGTGTATGCATGAGCTTACAGCTATGTGTGTGCGTAGCACTTTTTAATTTACAAAAATATGTGCTTTCTTTAATTTCAAATGTGATACAGATCAAATATGTGCTTTCTTCATGAATGAATGATAATTTAAGGTACATTATGTTATTTTATAATAATAATGATGGTTATAATAATGATAGTAATAATTAATAATAATAATGATAATAATAATTAGTAATAATAATAATGATAATAAGGATGGCCGTTACAGTCTCCCCCTCTGCCTCAGAGATCGTCCCGATGATGTGGCAGGAACAGGTGACGTCATCCTTCTTGTTGTCTTCTTGGTAACACTGGGCTGTGAGGTTTCAATGGCTACCTTCACTGGTCTTCCCCTCTTCTTGATGGCAATAACTGGTGTAGGTAGTTCCTGAGAACCACCATTATATGGTGTTAGCAAGGATGCATGATATGTTCCTAGTGGAACTGTTGGATCGCCCTCACTGGCAATCGTGAAACTTGTCGAACCCTTCTTTGCAAGGATTACATAGGGACCATCCCTCTTCGGAGCGAATTTAGATGTGAAACCTTTAGCTGTTCGACTAATGGGATGTGTTTGAACAAGGACTTTATCGCCAACTTCAAGTTTACCGTGAGGCCTTCTTCTCTTGTCAGCGTACGATTTATTCTTGTCTTGTTGTTTCTCGGATGCTTGTTGAGCTTCTTTAAGAGTATCTGCCAGTCTTAGCAGATGTGGAGTTATTTGTGGAACGAAGTTTTCGGATTGAATTATGGATTTCAGATCGTTGTTAACTTCAGTTGGAGTTCTGAGTTCTCGCCCAAAAGTCAAATAAGCGGCTGAAAACCCAGTACTTTCGCATTTGGCTGTATTCATGGCAAAACGTATGGCTGGAAGTTTGAGATTCCATGACGGGTGGTCGTTTCCTACCAAAATGGATAACTGCGTCTTTAAGTCTCGGTTCTTCCTTTCTACCGGATTTGCTTCTGGATGGTATACGGGAGTAAAAGATTGTTTGATTTGTAAACAGAAAGTGAGTTTCTGCATTAGTGCTGATATGAATTGCGTCCCGTTATCACTGTGAAGTTTCCTTGGAACTCCGTATCGCAGGAATACTTCGTTCAAAAGTGTAAGGGCACAGTTTTCAGCGGTGCCTTCCTTCAACGGAAATAATTCGACCCATCGACTACACAGGTCTTCAATGATTAAAATCCACTGATGTCCCTCCGTGGTTATTGGTAGTGGTCCAAACAGGTCTACTGCGATTACTTCAAATCTCTGGTTGCTCGGAGTGGTCTGCATCAGACCCGCTGGTTTGAGATTCGAAGCCTTATAGCGTTGACATTCAATACATTTTTTAACATGTTTTGCTATATCTGATTTCATCTCAGACCAAAAATAGCGGCTGGAGATACGCGCTAATGTTCTGTCCAGTCCATAATGACCGGCTGTGGGATCATCATGGTATTTCTGCAATACTAGGGACTTCATGGTTTTCGGGATAACTAATTGCCCCTCTTCAGAGTCTTCTTCCGAACAGTAACGATATAAGACGCCATCGTTCAAAACGTAACCACGATTGGTCCATCGAAGTAGGCTGTCGTCATTTTGTTCGAATGAGTCAATAATGATTTTTAAGTCGGGATCCGCCAATTGTTCCTCTCTTATTTCTTTGGAACCTCGTCTTGGGATATCTATGTCTATAGAACAAATCTCACATTTGTCCTCTTCATGCCCCTCGTCAGGACAAGGTGGTCTTGAAAGTGTATCTGCCACGGCATTCTTTTTTCCCGGATTGTATCCAATTTCAAGGTTGTATGGTTGTAAATGGAGTGCCCACCTGGCAAGTCTTCCAGTTGGTGATTTTAATGACATCAACCATTTTAACGGCTGGTGGTCCGTTAATATTTTGACTTGTGATCCTTCTATATATCCTCGAAATTTCTGTATAGCCCAAACTACCGCGAGTGCTTCTCTTTCTGTCGTAGAGTAGTTGCGTTCTGCTGGTAATAATAATCGGCTGGCGTACTCAACTGGATGTTCGTCTTCTCCCTCCCCCTGGAGTAATACCGCACCGAGGGCATAGTTGCTGGCGTCAGTTTTTAAAATAAACGGAGTATCTTCTTTGACTTGTTGCAAAACTGGTGCACTGGTAAGGAGTTGTTTAAGCTTATCAAAGGACTTTTCGTCTGTGTCTCCCCATGTCCAAGCGAAATTCTTCTTTGTGAGATCTGAGAGTGGCTTTGAAATCTTGGCAAAGTTCGGTATGAACCTCCTGTACCATGAACAAGTTTGAAGAAATGATAATACTTGTTTTGGATTCTTTGGTCTGGCTCTCTTGAGGATTGCCTCCGTTTTCTCTGGATTTACTTTGATTCCACTAGTTGTCAGAATGTGACCCAGGTATGAAACTTCGGAACAGCAAAATCTACACTTATCTCTGTTGAGCCGGAATCCAAATTCCTTCAAGCGATTAAAAATTCGTTTTAGATCTTCTAGATGTTTTTCGAAGCTTTCAGAGCAGACGATTAGATCATCTATAAATGCTAGTAACATAATGTCTGTTAAACTTCTTCGAAATTTATCAATTATGCGCTGAAAGGTTGCAGGCGCATTTCTTAATCCAAACGGCATACGTTTAAATACATAAGTGCCGAATGTTGTAATAAAAGCAGTCTTTAACTGGTCTTCTTCTGCTACCATAATTTGCCAGTATCCGGAGCGTAAGTCGAATGTTGACATATACAGAGTACTCTTAGCTTCGTGAAGTAGGTCGTCAATGCGTGGTAAGGGATAGCGGTCTGGAAGTGTTACGGCGTTCAGTGCTCTGTAATCGACGCAAAATCGTATACCACCATCACTCTTGGGAACTAAGACAACAGGAAATGCCCATGGAGATGCCTTTTCTTCAATTATGCCTTTCTGCAACATTCTGTCAATTTCTTCCTTCAACTGTATTTTCCTGGCCGGTGAGATCCTATATGGAGCGAAAGCAATAGGAGCTGCTTCTCCAGTTTTAATCTGATGTTCTATCAATGTAATAGGAGTGTCTATTTCTCCAAATATTTCACAGTGTGCTACCAGCAACTCTTCCAAATTTGTTTTTTCCATGGAATCCAAGTGTTTAGCTTCTTCAGGACGTAGCTTAATGTCAAGGCTATTCAGCTCAAACCATGCATCAGCGTTTGAAGATTCAACTCTCTGCGGTTCGCTAAATAAATCACTGGATCTATCTGGAGTTTTCATATCTTTTGGCACAGCGTCGGAGAAAATAGATTGCACACCGTGTGGTGAATAATCATTTGGTTTCTTGCGTTTCGGTGTCATACCAATAGGACTTATTACTTTTCGACTTTCTACCCAAGCGAGATATGCAGACACTTCATCCATAACCTCTTTTCTAGGTGTATTAGTCACTTTTCTTACATCTGGTGGTTGGTAATAATGTTGGTCCTCATTGTCAATTGGTTTCAAAACGCTACTATTAACCAGTTTGAAATCAAATATTTTCGTGGGGTCATCTATGAAATGGAATGATCTTTGTGCGATATTTAACACAATCCCACATTGTTCTAAGAAATCTATTCCCAACAATGTTCGATTTCCTTTAGCTTTGGGTAAAGCAATAAAGCGAATTTTTCGGAATCTTTTTCCGATACAAATGTCGACTACAGTAGCATAGACAACGTCTTTTCGTGGAATACCATCAGCAAATGTTAACTCAGCATTTACCGGCTTGAATTCGCATCCTTTCTTTAGAAGCTGTTGATAAAGACGAGCTCCTGCTACGCTGGTTCTTGCTGCTGTATCTATATATGCTTCTCCGCGAAGGCCATTAATGTTGACATCAACGGTAGGAACATTTCTTCCAATTACTTTGGAATCTATAAGATTAAATTCAATTGCGTTTGGACTATTTGCATTTTTATTGCTGCAAGTGGGACAATTTGTTCGGTAATAGCCAGCGGCTCCGCAACCATAGCAATTTAAAGTAGGCTTTGCGGTCTTTGTTTGAAGTACCGACTTGCCTTGCTCACTGTCTTTAATTCTTGTAAAGCATGCGTCAGCTATGTGTCCTCTTTTCCTACAGTAAGTGCAACGCTTCTTTTCCTTACTCTCTGCAGGATGTAAAGAAGGTTTATTTTCATTATTAAACATTTCCACTTCTCTGGCTTGTTCCAGGAGTTCTTGAAAATTGTTAATTAAGTTTCTGGGGACTTTTTCTCTAATATTAGGGAGAACTTGACCATATACCATATTAAGCATCACACTTTCAGATATCTCGTCGGATAATTGTGAAAGCAATGACCGTTTTCTGCAAATGAATTGGTCGATTCTTTCATTTACTCCCTGTTTCTCCTCAAAGAGTTCTGCATAAATTCGCCAAGAGGGTTTGGCTGGTGCGAATGCTGCTTTGAGTAGTTTTATTGCATCGTTAAAACTCTTTGCTTCTCCTTTTACGCCTTGCCACCATGTTGCTGCGAAGCCTTCCAGCAATAGTGGAATACTCGTGAGAGCACTAGCGTCTGTTACATTTTCGGAGTCTTTGTACACAGTTATTGTCGCGATAAAATCGCTGATCTTTGACGTGTTATTCTCTCCATCAAACCGAGCTGTACATTTGCTAAATGTTCCGTGACTCTCCTTCACGTGTATAGCTCTTACCAGTCGTTGTAGTTGCTCTTCTGACAAAGCGGTTAATGAGGACGCGCCCGTCGAAGCAACTGATGACGTGTCTCCAAGCATCTCTCCTTCTGGGATTACCTCAGTTTTTGAAGCTTGTGTGGTTGTTTGTAACGCTATCCGTTCACTTCTCCTCGGCATAAATTTTAAAGATGTGTCTTTGAATGAACAATCTTCGGTACAGTGCCAACGATGAACGTTAATTAATCACGAGCCAAGCGACCAGTAAACTGTTCAACCCGTCTTCGTTGATTCTTGATAAATCTCAGGAGCCAAGCGACCAGAAATATCTGTTCAACCCGTCTTCCCTTGCTTTATTATTATTTTTGGCGACGAAATTCAGGAGCCAAGCGACCAGAAATTTCTGTTCAACCCGTCTTCCTAAATTTTACCAAAAAAAAATTTTCCAGACAATTTCGGATGTTTCCCAATGTTTTGGGCTCTACTGTATGTTCCGACTCGTATGTCCAGCCGTGATTCCAGTAGCCACAATGTTGGGCACCAATGAAGCGATGATCAAAATCCCTTGGGACCTTGTCGTCGTTTTATAAAAAAAAAAGGGTTGGAAAATATTCAAAATTGTATTGGAAAACTTTATTTAAAACTCAAATGCAGGAAATATTTTATATATTCAGTTCAGAGCCAAGCGACCAATTTCTTGTTCTACTTGTCTTCTGAGCGAATGCTAACTGACTGCACATAAATTGAATTCTTGCTGCCCTTTTATACCCAGAATTGCTACGGTACATTCATTTTTATTTGTTGAATTCTGTGTATGCATGAGCTTACAGCTATGTGTGTGCGTAGCACTTTTTAATTTACAAAAATATGTGCTTTCTTTAATTTCAAATGTGATACAGATCAAATATGTGCTTTCTTCATGAATGAATGATAATTTAAGGTACATTATGTTATTTTATAATAATAATGATGGTTATAATAATGATAGTAATAATTAATAATAATAATGATAATAATAATTAGTAATAATAATAATGATAATAAGGATGGCCGTTACAGTAGCAAATTTGTCAACTTCTGGTGAGAGACTATTTTGAGTATAAATACATTTAGTCGAATGGTAAGAATTAGAATGCCAAGAGATAGTACAAAATTACGAGAACTGTTTCATCAAAAACTGTTGACAAGAAGTTGACCCAACAATTGGACCTTTAGTGGAGCTACAAATACTATAAGCCAATTTGGTTATTATTTGTTTGTTTAGGATAGTCCTTAAGGAAAGGTGCATTTATCTTTTAAAAAGCGCAGCTCTAATAAAAAAAATCAAAATATTGAAATCAGTAGACATAGACAGACGGAATGTCTGACATATTACCCTTTAACACGACCTCATTACCCTTAACCACGACATCAACTACTCAATCAGAATACCAAGCAGTGATATCCCACTTTGAAATGTAGGTCCTGGAGTTTACTATAAAAAAATCGGTCTAGCCACATCTTTAAAATTAGCAGACTCATGTAGTGTTCTCCAAGGAGATCCTAGCCGTATTCGAAACTGCCGAATGATCCATGATAGTAGACATATCAGAGATAATGTAAAGTATGGTTAACGTGAAGACCTAGCCATAACAGTTCACATTTCACGGTGTGCCCACAATATCAGAACCATAGCAAAGTGTTGGTTTACACCCCAATGTAGGACACATTACACTGGTGCACTTTTGAAAACCATGTGTAAGGCACGAACTTCATCCTTGCGAAGGACCGTGATCGATATCACACTTCCAAAGTCTATCATTCCATAGAACTCAGAATACCATACGTGCCAACACGGTTAAACGCAACCATAGTAGTCCGGGGACATGTCTTAGGGGATCTTAATTCCCGTGGTACCAGACTATAGGCACTGGTCAGGCTCCGCACGATCATATTTAAGGGCCATTACAACCCAGTCCCAGTTCCAACTTCTTGAGTCCATACTTAGTTTTTTTTTTATAAATGACTACAATTGCTTATCTAACATTAAGTTATCGCAAAAAGTATAGAACTACATAGAGCGCATCTCATACAACGAAACTTTACTATGTGGAGTACTGATATTGATACCCCAGTGTTCACATTGGTACGGTACCACAGCATCAAACATGAGCATAGTCGAAGCATACGAATGACGAAAATTCCCCTTCGCACTTACCGCCCGCGTCTAAAATGGCTACACATTTTTTTAGCTGTGATGCGTACTCATATCATATTTAGCAGTCATTTGCCATATGGACGCAGACCTTTATGAAGCCGGCTGGTTTTGTTTCATGATGGGCTTTTACAGATAAACTGCTATAACACCATTCGCCGCAGATCGCCTTTGTACCGAATGAACAGATACGTAGCTTTACTGTGGCTTCCTCTATCCCTCTATCCCGAGGACGCGACCAACCACCCTGGGGACATACCACAACAGGACATATCAATCTACGCAGATATCCAAGCGGCCACTAAAGCGCCGCCATTAAAATAAGTAAATCTTGTGTTCTTGGACGCTGCTGCTCAGAGCTAACTGCCCTATGTAATCAAAATCGGCCCAAATAACCTTTGTGCAAAAGACATATTGAAACGAACTAGCTAGACTAGCATCGGCAAGCTGCGGTTCCATATCCGACAATCGGTTTTCAAAACAAACTGTGGTACACAAAAGAGGCAAAATGCAAATGCACGCAAGCATTCTAAAAATCTGGCCTTCAATAAACGGGAGCTAATCAAACAAAAAGCTTTTAACTCTAAATAAGGGATCGAGCACTTTGGTTTCATCAGTTGCAGAAAATTGAAAGGTGTTTAGGCGTTGTTCATTTTGAATATGGATATGGGAGCGTGAGTAGGAATTCCACTGGTCAGTGGAGTCAGCAGTGGACACAGATGCGAATTTTTTATTCAACTCATCACAATCAAAGTCACAATCTGTAATGTTTTTCTGTTTTCCTATACCAATTTCTCTAATATTCCTCCATAGTTTTTGCCCAGCAAGCGATGGGTTTAGCCGTGAGGAGTAGAATTGTTTTTTTGATTCCCGTATATCACGAACGACCTTATTTCGTAAGGCTTTGTAAGCGCTGTGATGCTCTTCGAGACGAAAACACTTCCAACGCCTATAAGCTACATCACGCAAAGAGATGAGGTTTTTAATCGCCGCTGATAACCATGGTCGATCTTGGCATCTTATCAATCAAGGCTAAAATTAGTTAGTTTAGAATCTCTAGAGGTTAGAAGAACTGTCTCCAGAGCTATTTCCATTCATAGACTACTTATGGGTGAGATTAATTCCCCCGAAGTCATGAGTCGTCTCAATATAAGTGATGCTCGATTGTATCAAGTAACGTGCTGGCACTCAATAGCCCCTTGCTTAGTAGTACATCGCACCTTCTACTGGGTCACTGAATCTACTTCTATCTGAATGGTAGCAAATTTTACTGCCCGAGCAAATCCTGTCAGTATCGTGCTTGTGCAAATTATGTTCAAATACCCTTTCACCATATATCAGCACCCTTCAGCATAGTCATTCACACATTGGCTAGGTAAAAGCCATTCGTTTTTGAACTCAACAATTTGCAAAAGTATGTAGCAACAGTAAATATTCGGAGAATTTTCCAAATGTTCAACAACTCACACCCAATTAAATAAAATATTATTTAAAATATTTAAATAATTTTACAACATGAATCGAATATTGAACATTAATTAGTCGTTCAATGTTCACTTGCAATGTACACTTGGTGCGTGCAATTTAAATTAATACGCCATTTTAATGGTAGCCATTAGCGACGTAATGGTGAAAAAAGGTCCCTTTATGCATTACCGGCAAATGAGTTTCAATTAAATGGTAAACGGTAAATGACTCCCTTAATGAAAAAGTAGAAATAAATGAAACAAAGAAATAAAATTGAATTGCGTGGAATTTGTTTGCAAAATAAGTACATTCGACAAAATTAAACTTTTCAAAGTGTAATCTGATGAAAACTGCAATTTATTGATTAACACAACTAGTCGATTCCCCTCGGTTTCGTCTGTAGGGCATTAAATTGCATGAATGCATGCTTTGTTCATGCTTTGTGCCTTGAAGGCCGCCTAGTATTCCATCGGACGCATCGTGAGGATGGGAAATAAAATACCACACACAGACCAAATTTAGCTAGGGGTTAACTATTCAATCAAAAAAACTGTACAGTTTTTGCAATTCCAGTTAGACATGGGCGAAGTGAAGAACGGATGAAAGCTGCCTTTACATATTCGGACATGGTGGAGGGTGTACCGAAAGGCCAACGACAAAAGTGGGTAATGACGTCAGCATATCTTAGGAGTATCTACAAGGTGGCGCAAAAGTTGTCACCCGTCGCAAAAGCTGTCACCCGATGTTTTTTGGTTGCAAATATTTGAATTCTTCCGCAAAAAAAGTAGAAAAATTTATTCCACGATTCATGTCCTATGCGCCACCAAAACACTTAAAAAAATGACGGCCAAGAATCATCGGGTGACAACTTTTGCAACGGTTGACAACTTTTGCGCCACCTTGTACTAAATCGAAACTGGCCCGTAAAAATATCATTTGTGCTAACAAACCAAACTCCTTGAAGAGGACTAATTCGATTGCTGAGAACTGTGATTATAGAAAAAAGGACAACGGCATTCGTATCTGTACCTCGAATGTTAGAAGCCTTAGCAGAAAAGGTGCAGCCGAACAACTAGAAAAAAAAACCAAAGCTGTTACAAAGCAGAGGATTTGTTTTTTGTTAACTTTTCTCATGTGAGACGAACCTTTACCGCGCAAAGAGCTTAATGACATGAATGAAGATATTTATGACTCTGCTCTTGAATTGTTGTAGGTTGTAATATATCGGTAAAAAATAAGTGTTCTTAAAATTCTATCTCTTGTTCGTTCTACCACGGTCCGTGTTATAGCGATCATTCAGATGCGGATTTGTCCGACAGACTTAGGCAATAAGTTCACGTGTTATCAGAACGAGAAAGCCTCCCAAAAAACAATTTGGTATCAACCTAAACCGTAAGAACAAGCCTAAGTTGGTTAAGACGAAGTCTATTCGCCGTTGCCCTGCAATTAGCTTAGGTTTTAAGAATCGATTAGGCTATCTGGCAATGTAAGGATTCGTGAACGTATCATAACCGGGGTTGTCCATAAACGCAAGATGCAAAGGACCTTTGTAATCTGTAAGGATAACTTGCACTTTATACGCAAATATAGTTGTTGTGATAAGCGCCACAGATACATGAGTGTACATTGCTCACCAGCTAATTGGGATGTCGAAGCCATCGCTGTTGGTGAATGTCGAGCACTGTCAAAGACGGCGTTTCAACGTGTGGAAGTGCTCAAAGGGAGTGCCGCCAGGAAGAGCTTCAAGGAGTTCTCAATAAACAACTTTTATAAAAAAAAAATAAGTTTTATGCTTTGAAAACATCAGCGAACACATTGTAACAATCCACAATCACAATCACAACAATAACAATCCACATTTGCAACATATGCCTTATATTAGCTCATGATCCGGTTGAAAAATATCACATATATCGCATGCCATAACGTCGAAAGATAACAATCCCGTAGTCACCCGACTAATGCCACATCACTAGCAACTAATGTCAAAAAGCAATAGGGACGATGTCACTAAGCCATAAGATTGGCCAAAACAGATGTGCTAGGTTTCTCCTGCCCACAAGCAAGAAACCTCTGGTTTTGACGAAGGATGCCCAAAGAAGCTTAAAAAAATTAGGCCTACTAGGCAAAGCGGAAAAGACGATAGTTTTATACTCAGCGAAGAAGGAAAGAAAAACATCTTTTCAGAAATGAGAAATAAGAGAAAGAAAAGCGAGCGATCGGAGATATGTAGAGGTGCCATTACAGGAATGATCTTCGTTAGTTTTTCCAAAGTGTAAAACGTCAAAACGAAAAATCGTTATTGAGTCACAATCGGTACTGAGAATATGGAAAAATTTCGGTTTATATGTCAAGCGGATTTAAAGATTGTGCCAAAAACATGATTCAGCTTGATCAACAACACAAGCAAACATGCAAAATTGCAAAATTGCCGATTTCGTAGTCGATAAAACCCAGAAGCTTTCTTGACCCATATTTCTTTAAAGACGATGTCGACCATAATTTTACCATCAATGGAGAATGCGACAGAAACTTGATTTCCGACTTCTTTTTTCCTCAGTTGAATGGCATTGACGAGACAGAGCTTTGGTTATCTGCGGGTGGCATGGTGCAACATGCCACCCGCAGCGCGACACCAACAATTTATTGCGAGAAACATTTGCTGTGAACATAATTTCACGTAATGAACCTGAGAATTGGCCTCCACGACCCTGTGATCTCATATCTTTAGATTACTTACTTTAAGATGATGGGAAGTCACAAGTCTTGGCCGATAAACCAGAGACGTTGGACGATTTAGAAGTCAATATTCGTCGTGTTATTGCTGCTATACGGCCTCAGTTGCTTGTTAAAGTTGTCGAAAGTTGTAATTCGAGCTAGCCGTGGCGCGATTATGCCCGAAAACATATTAAATCACTAATGGCATACAATTATCTTTTAAATAAAGCTAATAATGTAGACATTGGAAAGAAGTGGGGACTTCAACCAAAGATGACCTTGTAGATGTACACAGCAGTGGTACGTCCAATTCTCACATACGGCTCACTAGTATATGGTAAAGGCTACAACCTCACAAAATAAAAAGGATGCAAAGAACAGTCTGTATAGGGACCACAGGCGCACTGAGGTCGGCACCAATGGATGCCCCTACTGTGCTATTGCATCTCTAGCCTCTCGACCTACACATTAAATATACCACTTTATGAAGCTCAGTAAGACTGAAGGAGTCAGGATGATGGAATACAAGGCTGTATGGCCACAGTAATATCCTGGACTCGTAACCAAACGGCATATTCACGTTTCCAACAGACTACATAACACCTATACTAAGCTTCAAGAAAGGCTTCCACGTAGGATTTCCTACCAGAGCTCAGTGGAAGAGAAACGAAGTAGTAAGAGATTTCAGCACGGTCGTCTACATCGAAGTATCTAATAGTCTACTCAGAATCACCGAAAATATCAGTATCATACCGCCTACCGGAATTTGCCAGCATTCCAGGTGGAACTACTGGCTATCCGAGAGGCTTGCACGCTATTGGTGCGTGATACTACGAAAAGCAAAATATTGCCATTCTCATAGATAGCCAAGCGCCATTAAGGCCATCAACTCGGCTACCATATCCTCCAAACTGGTACAGGAATGCCGGAACGAACTTGTACACCTAGGGGAACGCTTCAGGGTTACACCTCGCTGGGTTCCAGGGCACAGTGATATTGAAGAAAACGAGCGTGCAGACAAGCTGACCAGGCAAGGCCTAGCTCTACACTGCTCACTTGCGGCAAGGGTCTGTGTCCCGCTAGGTGCGGTTAAGGGACAAATACACTCGTACTTCCTGAAAAAGGCTGACTCCAAATGGAGTCAGAACAAACGATCTACTAAATAGAACCTGCCCAGCTATCACAAGAATTAAGGCGATAGTCAAGGGGCACTGGCCAATTGGAGACCATGCGGCCAAACTAAGGATACTATAGAACCACCAATGACGCAGTTGCGAATGAGAGAGAAACCCTCTCACATTTCATCTGCAAATAACCGGCACTAGCAAGAGCCAGATTGCGTGCGTTAGACCAACCATTTTTCGACAACCATAGCGACATCTCGCGTAAAAGGATACAAGATCTTATCCGTTTTCTAAACCTCACAGGCTGGATCTAGAGACCGCCAGTATTACATCAACAACAACAATCATAATAAAGGTCACACAAGTCGTGGTAACAAAAGGCACATAAATGCTACTTGCCACCTTTACCTACCTACCTACATTAACATTAGCGTCAAGTCTTTTATTTCATTTTTTATATATCTCTAAAAAAAACACCAACTTTCATCGAAATAATCAACCTTTCACACGCAGCTGTTTTACATCAAGCTGTCCTATCCAGCTAGCATATCAATCAAGCTCTTTCAAAAGAGATACAAATTGACTAACCCGAAATTTTAAATTGGTGTCAGTGATCATAGCTCCGAAATACTTAAGATCCTGGACTTGTCTTAATGCAACTCTACTTAAACAAGTTTCTGAAAAGAATCACGTTTGCCTTCATTTCTGCTTCAGCACAGATGGTAACCAACTTTGAAAGTTTATCGCGAGTTATCAGAATTGATCTGCCCCCACCACGAGTTAGTTGCAACAGTTTCTAAGGATAAAGGATGTTCCAATCTCCACTTTTTTCCAAAAACTCTGCCAGAACAAATTAATTATACTTTAACCAAAATACTATTACCCTCACACGCTGCACACATCCACATAAACCCGAAAAGTAGTTACACAAAAAACGAACTGCAAAAGTGAAGGAGGTGTGCCTTTGAGGGCCACGTGAAGTACTCTCAAATCATTTACAAACATCTTATATCCCACGCAATCCTGCAACAGCACAAAAAACGAAGCCAAACACACTTGTTTTCAGCGTGGAGGCACATGCATTTTTCAATTTATTTAATGACACAGGAGTCTGTATCTGTAAGTTCTATTTCCCGAATCCGAAGTGCACATTGTATTTGTAGGGTTTCACTTTAACTCCCTGCCGTTCCTGTAATATTAAGGACATGCGAGTTGAAAGTGTGCTATAGGAGAAAGTATAAAATATGTGTGCACGTTCCTAGAGGATATTGTTGAGCAATTTGCAATATGCACACAGGTAGATACACTCCGTCTAAGACCTAACCCTGTAGCTAGCGTATTTAAAATGATTTTCCTCCTCTGTGCGTTGCCAGGAAAGTGTTTTTTTTTTCGTACAATGTTTCTTTAACCACGTGCATAGCACCCACAATACTGTTATTCCTTGTGTATAGTATATAGTTGGGAGGATTTGCGTTTTGAAGGATTTTGAAATGCAAGGAAACTGAGCAGCATGCTGCTTTTGTGTTGTAACACAATTAGATTTTGTTTCGGTTCAGAGGGTAAGAAAAAAAATTAAAATACCATTAACGATATGTACTCAGGATACGGTGCAAAGAGCTTTATTTCTCCAAGGATATGCAATCGTTTTTATTGTCTGTTTGTTTAAAAAAAAAAGATAATCTGAAGCGGAGTGTCTGTATAGATCTAAGGAGGTCGGGAGAATTTTTGCGTTTTCTTTCCTTCAGGGATGGTGTACTTTTATTTATGACCAAATATAAAAGAACTTAAGACACCGGCAGATGCAAGGAAGTAAACTCAAAAAAGGGAAGATATGCAAAGGGATGCTCGGCTCTTACGGTTGCATTAATCAGATGTGCGTAAAAAATGCAACACGCATTTAAATAGACTGCAACATACTTGATATGGGGATTGGAGGTTGGTGACATGGATGTTTCAAACTGATGTGTTCTACTGAGATATGAGTAGTTTAAAATGAGGATTTGAAGTTTACCTAGTATATGGCAAAAGCTTCCATTACATTGCTTGCAAGATCCTGTCTGTCTTGATATGCAAACGACATTCATGGATTCCTTAGAGATAGGTCTTCCACATACAAATCGGCACTTTAGTGGGCTTTGGGAAATACAAAAATAGTTTCTATAGAAAAAGCATTGAAAGGAGTGGAACATTATATGTCAGATTGTTTCCGCGTAGATTTTAGTGCATCGTCGCCTAAATCAAGGAGTGCCATCCGAACGTGCTTGGTCCTCTTAAATCTGCGAAGGGTTCAGTGAATCAGGGGGTAGTGCAAGGCAGTTGAGTCCCAACATACCCAGGAGTTCAAACTAAATGACCATAGACAACGTCGTTTGTTTGCTGAACAAGCTTCAAATCGTTCGGAAGAGGCAAAACAAGTAAAATTGCAATATATCGGACGACGCCAACCCAACAGGTAGCAATGCATCCACAAAAATTTAATTTTTCGTGCGGATTTTGGAGCGGCGATGTCATTGGTTGGTAATTTGTCGAAAACGATATTGGAAAGGCCATCACCGGAAACGGCGAACGTTATAGATCAAGATCAGTAATTTCTTTTGGCCCGAAATGAACGTTATGAACATGGACGACATGTGGTTCACAGCGAACACGACAATGGACATTCTGCATGAACGATTGGAGGGTGGGGCTATTTCTCGCAGAGCTGTTATCGTTTTTTCACTGCTCCACTTCTGACAAACATCCAAGAGAAACACTGTCATAAGAACCTTCTCAAATTTGCCGTTCGGATTCCACATTAAACAGGAGGTCCTCTTCCTTGTGGCAGAAATAATAGCTTCGCACACACAAATAAAAGCAGAAGCTAGGTTTGTGACCCTAAATGAGCCTATAATGCCAAATATTTTACTTTTTTTCCTACAAAGTAAAAAGTCGAATATTTATAGCCTTCTAACGAAAACTGGATCGAAGGTTTTTCGAAGACGTTGTCGCTCAAAACGAGCATGATTATATATTTATATGGATAGATTTTCTAAGAAGTTGAAGACTATTATCTTCTAGACCTGAAGAAGGGGCTATTTTTCAGTTGATATCCGACAAGGTGGCATTTTCCAATTTAATATAGTGAAGCCAGAGTAGGCAAATTCACTTACAGCCAAAAGTTATACCTGTCGTTCTATCGAACTCATCAATGTTTCATTTAGTTCTTGCTGACAGCACATGTTTGGTCTTTTACTTAATTATTCCTTTTTCAGAAGCTTCCCTCTGTCTATCTATTCAAATAAAGTTTCGGCACTCAGTTTGCGGCACAACTCCGACCAGATGGAAGATAATAAGGTAAAGATCGGGGGACAGCAGTTGCTGATGAACAATCAAGGATAGAAGCTCTGGTTTTTTTTTTAAATAACTAGCAGCATAAAGAGTAATGATATTGCTTTTGAGCTTTCAATGATAGGTTTCAGCGCAATGTTGAGCTCTGCTGGCTCCTTGAAAGCAGGAGCATACAGCGTATTACTAAGCTATTAAGAATAGGTTCTATCACAAGCTTTTAACAGGCTAACCACTCTGCCAAACCCCCATGTGATCTTAAATCGCGGTTGGGAAAGAATCAAACGAAAATTGCCAAGGATATGTGGAATTCCTTCCCAATCTGTGAGACATGTAAGAAGATTTGGCCAGAGAATGGCAAAGGCATAACTCACAAACTCCTTCCAGGAAACTGCGAATCTATTTCGACGCTAGTAACTGGGCACAACTGAGTAAAAAGTCATAAACTGAAAATGCGTCTTATAAATGACTACCATTGTAGAGTCAAGGCTCAACGAAACAAGCTGACACTCTCCACTTTCTGTGCTAGTAACTAGGCCATAATAAATTGGGAAGAAAAAAATCTCTACGCAATATCCGAAATGCCTTTTCCGGACCTTTGCAGGTTTTCAACAACAACCGGATCGCTAGAAAAGAACTGAATGGGCATTTACTATGCCAATGAAGGAGCTACACACATACGTGTATCTCCCGACGGGGATCGCAACGGGTCTACAACCTACATTGACTTAGTTCAGTAAAAAAGGACGAATAATATCTGCTTAAGGAACCCATCAATTAAATCTAACCCATCAAACATAATTCTTTAAAGTTTTCTTTCAGTTATTTATGCCAAAAAAGATCGTAATCCCAGTTCTAATAGTTGATATTAATATGTGAATATTATTTGCAACTCCAATTACATCCAAGCAGAAGATATTTACCTACACATCAGGCTAAGGTAATTTGTTTTCGAAAAATCAGAATATAAAAACGACTCACATTGGTGTTAGGTATCCTTCCCAAAACACGTACGGACATGTTGACCTACCAGCTTTGTTTTAATTCCCACGTCGAAATTCGCCATCAACACTGAAACCAACCGTGTCGATGAACACTGACATTTGCGGTCGCGATCGTTTATAACGAAATGGTCACGCACTTTCTTTGAACGCACTTTAGTTCGACATTGCCAAAACAAATCATCGATACCTCGTTATGTACTTTGCACGCACACATACTCTTTTGGAAATTTCACATAGATATTACTATTTCAAATGAATATAAACAATCTGAGGATTGCAATTTATATGAATAACGAATAAAATCTACAAAAAACGAAACACAAAATGCATTTTCCATGAAAATTTTGACATTTGCAAACCACTCTCGCACTCCCGCACTAAAACGCCTTTGGCCATCGCGATAACTCAATTTTCATAAAACATTACGGCTCTTTACATATTCCGTGTTAGAATAAAACATTGAAATCTGTTTTTGAAATATTATTTACCGAAAACACCGGCATTTACTTTTGCGCACCAACAAAATTCGCAATTAACTAACTCGGATGACATTGACAGCAGCTGCCAACGGCGAGTGGCAGGGTGGTCATATGAGGAAATTTCTTGTGGTAGGTTGTTGTTTATGGTGAAAACTAAAAAGAAAAGAAATGGAAAATGGTGAATTTTATAATAAAAAATAATTTATTTATAATGTAAATTTATAGATAAATCTAAATATATATATATATATATATATATATATATATATATATATATATATATATATGTGTTGTGCTCAAAGAAATGCTTTCATGACATGTTCATTCATGCAAATTGAACACCTGCAACCATTTTTAGTAGAATGGAATGCAAACAACAGAAAATCCGTTACTTTTTATGCTGTGCTAATTTTTTCGATGATTTTCGGTTAATGCATAGGAGATTAATAGCACTGTGACGTAATATTAAAACAAATTATTCCCTGCCGAGAAGTGAGAGAAATTAAGGCAAAAATTTAAGGCGAATAGAAAACATTATTTGATTCACTGCCTCTATGAAACTTAACCCTATAAAAGTAACAGTGTTGGAGGACAGAAAAATTGTGCGATACAGCAAGATGAAGGCTTCAGCATCCTCTTAAATGATCAAATCCGGTTTAAATCGGACGGTCAGTGATGTGAAATTTGACAGTTTGAATGAAATTTAAATCCTAGAAGTCCTAAAATGCCCCTATTGACCGGGAAGCACCTATAGGTAGTAGGAATGGCTTTTGAAAAAAAAACCACGTGAACTGGCCTGCTAAAAATTGACGCATCATTTTGTGGACGGTAAAAGGCAAAATTGTTTTTGATGGAACCGGCTTCGGAAAGTATTTATTCACCAAATACTGAATACCATCCCAAATATATACCAGTCCATTAAGGGCTTATGATGTGTGGGGTGGGGCTAGCGTTTCCTATAATGGTAATGGTCATATGCCTTTGATAGAGGGTATATTGGAACAAAAATGTGTACTTTAAAATCAGGGACAGAAAACAACGCCAGTTGGTTGGAAACAAAAATAATCCAAAACACACCAGCAAAGTCGCGAAGGATTTGTTTGCTAGGGAAAGGATTGATGATATGTCACTAACATTTTAGTCAACGGACCGGAACCCAATAGAACAATAGTGGGGAGACGTAATGCAATGTATAGGTGCAGCAATACCGAAAACACCAACCAGAGCAGAGCTGTGGCAAGTAGTCTAAGACGCTTTACTAACATTGAAGTGAAGAATTGAGAGGACTTCGTTGACTCCATGCCACTTCCGTACAGGACCAAGATAACTAATGAACTATTCACAATCAAATATTAGGCAACCAAATATAAACTAATAAAAGGAAGTGTAGCTCAAGTTTTGTTTTATTGATCACGAATATGAATATCAACTCAACTTTTGATATACATTTGGAGTGGGCACATTCCTCATGAGACTCTTGAGACTCTATTACATCCCGAAAAAATCATTATTTGATGCGGTTTACAAGCAGAAGACCCACTTGTGTTGAAATCCTGAATCGGTGCCAACATTACCGTAAATGGCGAAAGCTGCAAGCAATTGATTCGTGAATTTTTTACCCTATCCCATAGTTTTGAAATTAAGTTTGTAACATAGAGAAATAATTTCGGTAGATATAACGGGTGATCTAAGTAGAGATACTTTTTTCAATAGCCTTTTTGACAGATCACGTGTGAGTCGTGTCATGCTGTCATGTTATTTTTGTTTAGTATTGTTTGGCATTTCATAATGGAAAGACTTAGGCGTGAACAACGTTTACAAATTGTTCAACTTTATTATGAAAATTCACGTTCTGTGAGGAATGTGTTTCGTGCACTTCGCTCAACTTATGGTCAACATAATCGGCCTACTGAGCGTACTATTCGCAACACCATCACCCATTTTGAGACCCAGCATTCATTATTGGATAATATTCGACCGAATAGACCACGTCCAGCACGCTGTGAAGAAAATATAGCGGCCGTAGCTGAGAGTGTACACGAAGACCGTAGAGAGTCGATTCGGCGCCGTTCGCAGCAACTCGGACTGACGTATGGAACGACTTGGCGCATTTTACGTCAAGATCTTAAATTGAAAGCGTACAAAATACAGCTTGTGCAACAACTGAAGCCGCTCGACCTTCCCAAGCGACATCGCTTCGCTCTATGGGCTCTTGAAAAGTTCCAAGAAGATCCGACGTTTTCGAGGCAAATTTTGTTTAGCGATGAGGCCCATTTCTGGCTCAATGGGTATGTAAACAAACAAAATTGCCGCATTTGGGACGAAGAGCAAGCTGAAGAGATTGAAGAACTGCCACTTCATCCAGAAAAAAACAACGGTTTGGTGTGGTTTGTGGGCCCGTGGAATCATCGGTCCATATTTCTTTAAAAACTATGCCGGTTTGAACGTAACCGTCAATGGCGACCGTTATCGTGCCATGATAACCGACTATTTGATGCCTGAAATTGAAGCTCGTGATCTCGGCGACATTTGGTTTCAGCAAGACGGCGCCACTTCCCACACATCGCATCAATCAATGGACTTATTGAGAGAACATTTCGGTGAGCACATAATTTCACGTTTTGGGCCGGTCGATTGGCCACCAAGATCGTGTGATATCACACCGTTAGACTTTTTCCTGTGGGGATATGTAAAGTCAAAAGCTTATGCCGACAAACCCACTTCGATTCAGGCCTTGGAGGAAAACATCACGCGTGTCATTCGCCAGTTACCAGTCGAAATGCTCGAACGAGTGATCGAAAATTAAACTCAACGGATGGACCATCTGCGACGTAGCAACGGCCAACATTTGATAGACATAATCTTCAAAAAATAAATGCCAAAGAATGTTCTTTCAAATGATAATAAACATTCTTCATTAAATTTGAATTTTCTGTGTTTTTTTCTTTAAAAAAATAGGGAACCTCGAAATGGATCACCCTTTAGGTACCTCAAAGATCGATTCAGAATCGCTAGCTGAGTCGATCTAGTCGTGGCTGTCTGTCCGTCCATCTGTGTGTCACCAATTTGGGTCTTAAATGTTGAGCTACAAAAAAATACATTTTTTTTTTGGCGCAACGGGCTCGTTAGTACCCAGGGCCATGCTTTATCACAACCATTCATGTGTGTGTGTACTTCTTGCACGATGGCGTACCACCTTTTTTATGCCAAATCCGAACGGCTAAGTTGAGATAAGCTTTTCTTGACAATTGATATCTACTAATCGGGTGATTTGACTGTCAGATCCTCACAAGAGGAAGGCCAGTGAAAAATCATTTAGGTGTTGCTACGACTGAGCCCGAGCTACAACGTTAAAATTTGGTATATAGACCCCCCCTCTGTGAAAAGTAGGCGTGGTACTTTTCAGTAAAAATGTTGTGTTTGGTCAAACCGTAATACTACGTTCTCACCAGAGATCTGCACCGATACACCGCACTCTCCCATACACCGCAAGTATACTCGGTTTTTAAATGACTCAGTCTCATAAATATCGCAAACGAAAATGATCGCCACCGCATTGACTCAAACATGAACGCTTTTGCGGTGTTACGCACTCTCTCTTACCCATACACTATGAGTATAAGTAACTCTTCATTGTGTCAAAGCGGTGTGTTCGTAATAAAAGTTTTAACCGTCACCATAAGGCTATGTTATAACGTATAATAAGTATTTTTGTTCATTTTGTTTGTTTGTTTTATGTTTCATGTAAAATAAGTAAAATAAATATGAGTAAAAAAATAGCAGCGAGATCGGCAGCGATAGGTATATCAAATTTAAAAAAAAAAACGTTCGATCCAAACATTGATAATATTAATGTGAACATTTCGTCTTAGGAGCTTTCAACCCACGTTCAGTTTTCGGGGGCGTTTTTTGATAAAAAAAAAACATTTGTATACCATAAACCCTACCGCATAGCATAATGCAGGAGACAAACATTGATTTATGTCGATTTATTAACGATTTTGATAAACTGTCTGAGCAATATATTGTGACAATGCCACCCTCACTTTTTGGGGATGTTTATGAATAAAAAAAAAACACCGCAACTACGCTCATTTGTTCATATGACTAGAAGCCAAATATATTTTATTATATATATATATTATTAATTCATTTGTTGTTCATTTTCTTTAAATTAAACAAAGATACAAAATTAAATAGGCTTTAGATAATTACAGTCTTATAATTACTTGCTGAAATTTTTGTAATGTGCATGCAAAAATAATATACTATCGACTGTCTTGGGTCCCAGTCTGTTTCTCTTCTCTGTTATTATATTACCTGCTAATGAAAATGCTCGTTCTGCCGCTGCACTGCTAGCAGGAACTGAATGAATTTGCAGTGCCACTTTTGATAAGTGTGGATAGTTTTTTGCATTGATCCTCCACCACTCAATCAAATCAAAATCTTCGGTTATTTTCACTTGTTCTTTGCTATATTTCTCTACTTCTTCTTCAGGAGTTTCTGTTGCCCGTTCAGATTCTCTTAATAAATCAGAGAAAAAGAACTGAATATCTTCTTTGGACAATGATGATGAATTTGTAATTAGACAACTAGATAGATTGTCTACGGTTTCAGTTGAAGTGAATAAAATATGTGAAAGTGATACAGATGAAGATGTGGCAGGGCTTGCTGGATAAAAAGTTATTGGTGAAGAGATAGTATGAGATGATTGAGAAGTAGACGCTGTTGGAGTATATTCTAATTTGTGAATTAGAGAAACGCAAAAGTTCTTAATATCATTGAGGTCATTTGGCTGCATACTTGCAGCTGGTGGATATAAAAAGAATGCAGTTTTATGCCATAAACTCAAATTTTTTACCCAAATGTCATCAATGTTCTGAATTATTTTTCTCTTCAAAACAGAAATGCCAGTTATGTCTGCATTGTTAGGTGCACAAAGACTTTTAATTTTGTAAATTGAAGGGAAAACAAAACACAAAGAAGGAGAGCTGCAGAGTTGCATTTTTTTGAAAATGATTTCAAAATCCTTACAGATTTCAACGAGAATTTTAAGTGTTGAAATATTTATATGCAAAAGCCGTTGACTTCCTTCGTTCTCAGCTAGTACTTCATTGATATCGAACCAATTATCTACAATGGATTTGAACATTCTGTAATTGGAATTCCACCGTGTAGGACAATGGTTCTTGAGAGAAGTTTGTAACCTATGTTGTAAATTTGCTTTTTTAAAGTATTTTACTATTTTTTTGCACGAATCTAATATTTCTGTAAGCTCTGTTGTTTTGTCGAACGACGTATCTAAGACATTTGCTAATAAATGGCTACTGCAGTTCAAACGTGTGTTGTGTTCCAAAGCTTTTACAATATTTGTTCCTCTGTCTGTTATAAATTTTATTGCGTCGATATTTTGAACACCAAACTCACTAAATAAAGTCTTCAACTTTCTCAAAATATTATCACCGGTTGACCTTTCAAAATCCATTGATTTCAATCCCAAAACTATATCAAATAATTTAAAGTTTTTCTGATAGTGCAATGTGACGCCTAAAAAGTTTCGTTTCACATAATTATCCGACCACATATCAATTGTAGCAGATGCACCACCGCTATTCACAACTTCGTTAATTTCGCTTTCAAATTGTTTTTTTTTTTTCCTCTGCTGATTTCTGCACCTTACGCGAAATAGTTGTTGGGTCAGGCAATAAATCATTTACGTCTACGTTTTCTCCATAGGTTGCACCAATCTTAATAAAAAACTTAACCAGTTTTATGAAACCCGATCCAGTGATAGCCGAAAATGGTCTACAATCTTCAATTACCCAAGCTGTACATACGTCAATGGCGTTCTTTTTATCATCTGCTGCAACAGTTGTTATTAACTTTGTATCAACTTCCGCCTTCTTAAGGGCTTGGCAGCACTTATGCCGATTCAGATTAGATGTTTGATGTCCGGAGTATTTAAGCAACTTACGGCATGTGCGACAGTACACCAATCCTTCCACCATGGTTTCGTCTTCTTTTAAGATTTCGGACAAAACATTCCAAATAAAACTTCTGCCCTTGTGTCGTTGTGACAATGTGTAAACACCATTCGCAATTTTATCAGCAACTAAAGCGTGATTATCTGACATTTTACCTGCTAAATATATTGATAATATTCTGAAGAAATAATACAATTTAAATTCTTCTCTAACGTCTATTTGCATTAAGCGCACAACACTAATTTTGAATGCTTTACCAACAAAGCTCAATAACAAACAAACCAAAGACATTACCGTTTTCCTCTTCATGAAAAACAGTTTTCTTCCGTTGACCCTACAATCCTACATACGTGCATCGCTCTTTTTGCGATTGAATTAAGTAGCAAACATATGATAACGTACAAATCTCTTGAGAGTAGTTGCGGTGTATGCGGTGTTTTTATTTTTCAAAGCGGTGGCACATATCAATGCCTCGGCGAAGTCAATATGAACATGCGGTGGTAGAGAAACATACTCAATAGACTTCATTGTAGAGAGTATGGTAAACACAACCATCGCATAGCTTGCGATGGCGGTATACACCTGCACCGCTTTTTTCTGAGTGTATCGCAAGATATAAAAACATGACCGCATGCAGTTCTCTGGTTCTCACTGAGGTTCAAATGAGCTTATTTGCATTTTCACCAAAAAGGTGTTCTCACTATGTTTTCGAATTACGTTTGACAACTTTCGTTTGAAAACAGAGGAAGCGGGATATGCAAAGACTTCGGTTCCGGATTCAAATGTTATCGACTCTGAAATTAAAATGGAAAACTCCAAGGAGTTTCTGGACGGACGAAATAATAGCAGCAAATACAGAGCAATAAATGTACCATCAATTGTTGTATAAATAGCAAACTGAGAAAATACATTTTTCGGGAGAAAGTTTCCAATGTTAACATTTTTACAATCAACCCTTCCTTTTTTTCACATGAATCCCATCCAATTTGACATTTTAGCTGTTCCATTCAAATGAAAAAAGGTTCGTTCGTTTGTTTGACCTCTTATGTTTTCATATGAGAAACCACATTTCCCACAAATGTGATGGTATTATCACATTACGGAAATTTAATTTTGTATTGGAAATTTAATCGTATTTGCAAATTTATAGCCGAAATGAGCTTTTTTGCTCAGTGAGAACGTAGTATAAGGAATTTTTAAAAAGTGTCTGAGCAAAATATTTAGACGTTGTTAATAGTTATATTCCGTTAATATATCTTAAGTTCATTGCCACGCCCAATTTTTGGAGGAGTTTTTTGTAAAAAAAAAAGTTCAGTACAATTTAAAGAAAAATCGAAAAAAGTTCAATGCAAAAATTTCGAGAATAATACTATGAACAGTTCATCCAAAACTTATTTTAACCCACGCCCACTTTTTGGGGGCATTTTGCTAAAAAAAATATTTGAATAAAGGGTCCGTCAAATAACTTTTTAACTTTCTCTTACAAAGAGAAAGATATTGTTTTCGTGAAAATTTTCGACCTCGAGATTTTGATTGATTCTAACATTACGATGATAGAGGAGCCTAAAAAAGTGGTTTTTGGAATTCCGTCCGTCGGTCCGTCGGTCCGTCTGTCCGTGACCGATTTTCTTTAAACTTCGTATCCAAGCTTGTTTTGGTCATAATTCTAGGCCATTTTTTTGTTTGCTTTTAGCCATGTTATTAACGGTACCTGCCATATAAAAATTACACATAACCTCAATTTTCTCGAAAACGGCTCTAACGATTTTGATTAAACTTTATATATACTATAAGCATATTAGTTCCAACAAAACTGCATACCCAGTTTTTGCGAGAAAATCCATATAACGGATTTTGTCATTTAGGCCATATAAAGAAAATTGTTAATTTCTCGCAAACTTCTATGTCAAATTGAATGAAATTTAATATATATGCTACTATTATAGTTCTAAACAATTCCACATAATTAGTTCTAGCCCAACTATCTCTTAACGGAATTTTCAGTTTTGGCCAACAACGAAAAATAATTATTTTTCACATTGACACCGATTCCTTCAAATTTCGGAGTAAACGTTCGTATAATCACATTTCGACATTTTACATAATTTTTAGCATTAATAATCAAAATGCGCACTATTTGATCTAACACCCAACTCGCTGTGAAAGAGAAAGTTGCGTACGACCCAGTCGTGCACCCACCACTCGTTTTTTTTGAAAATGTTATAAAAAAAACTACTGAATATTTTCTCAAATTTCTTTTTTGTATTTGAAAGTACAATCCTTCCGGTCAATAATGGAAAATAATTTCATTCAAATGTCTGCCTCGGCTGGCCATGCAGTAGCCTACACGATCGGTCCAATTTTTAGGCACATTATCGATTGTGTGCAGCTGTATTTCACCAATGGCTTCACGAATATTGTCCTTTAAAGCGCCAATTGTCTCTGGCATGTCGGCGTAACACTTATCTTTTTCGGCACCCCACAAATAATAGTCCAACGGTGTCAAATCGCAGTTCCGAGGTGGCCAAACGACATCAGCTCTGGGGCTGATAATGCGATCTTCAAAAACAGGGCGCAAAACATCGAGTGTAGCTTCGGCTGTGTGGCAAGTAGCGCCGTCCTGTTGAAACCAAATGTTACCAATATCCTCCTCTTCAATTTTTGTGAACAAAAATTCGTTCAACATGGCCCCATAACGATCGCCATTGACTGTAACGACCACTCCTTGCTCATTTTCGAAGAAAAATGGCCCAATTATTCCCGCACCAAACAGTGACTCGTTTTGGGTGTATCGGCTTTTCAATGTATGCGTGCGGGTTTTCTGTGCCCCAAATGCGACAATTTTGCTTGTTTACATACCCGCCAAGGTCAAAATGAGCTTCATCTGAAAAGATGATTTTTTTTGGCAAAATCGGCATCTTCTCTAAGTCGATCGCAGGCCCACTTAGCGAAGCGAAAACGCATTGGATGGTCAGTTGGCTTCAACTCCTGAAGCAATTGGACTTTGTATGGCGTCATACCAAGGTCTTTATGCAAAATTCGTCTCAATGATGTCTCCGAAGTGTTCAATTGTTGAGAACGACGGTGAATTGATGTTGATGGCGCTTCACGCACACTTTCTGACACAGCAGCAATATTCTCGGGTGTACGCATTGTTTTTGGCTTTTCACGCTTTGGTTTATCGATGAGGATGCCAGTTTCTTTCACTTTTTTCACAAGATAACGCACATACGGAGCTGACGGTGCTTCTCTTCTTCCAAAATCCGTACGCAGTAAAAATGGTGGACAATGGCAAAACTATACTCAACAAAGCCCATTTCGATCTAAACGACAATGAACATAAGAAAACTATGGGTTGACTAACCCGGAAATTGCCCATGTGACAGAATTGAACCCGCTCGAGTCCCATTATGTTGTGTAGCTTCATCAAGCTGTTGAGCCACGTTTGCAGTTTTTTTTAAGTTATTTGAGTATCTTAATGAAGCAAAACAAAAATTTAAGCTAATTACATTAACAGTGTTGTTCTGTCAACATTATTTTTATTTTTGCATAATCCTTTAAAATCACATGTAGCCACAAGGGTGGTACCATGGAATCCTCCAAACCAATTCGCCACCAGCTAAATTATATATTCAAATGTTTGTGTAATAAATTTGTCATCCAAAGTTCGTTTTTACTTTGCATGTACATCTTTTTTTTTGCAGATATTTTGCCCTCCGGGTTAACCAATTTCCGTTGAAACATTTTTTTAATTGCAATATTTGACTGTTTTTTTTTTTTTGATAATTGATGCAACACTGCAGTGCACTTTTTGAATCCGCTGGCGATATTTTTACTCGGCTTTTAATTCGTTATTTATGAATCGAAGCGTCATCCTGTACGTCTACTGTAATCTAGGCTCTGTCGCAGATACATTGCAATATTGCATATTGAAATCAAATTTAATTCATCACAAGTTTCAAATTGCCGCAGTAATCAGATTTTACGAATGCAATTACTGAAATATAGACGCACACTTTGAATGTATAGTGAATGGTGAATCCTTTTCGTCCACAATATAGTTAAATGAATATTTATATATATATATGTGTATGCCATAAAAATCATATTTGATTCGACTTATTTTCTACTGACGTTTCGCCTTAAACTTTCATTGGACAGGAATCCCGAAAAAAACAGCAGACAAACAGATTAACTGTACGAAAAGCAAAGTCAAGTTGAAAACAGACGGCACGAATAAAAAAAAGATTTCATTCCGCGAATCTGTAAGTTTATTACCAAAACTGGATAGACGAAGCTTGAGAAATGTTTTGAAAACTTTCGTCATCGAAAAGCTACTTACGATTGCGAGAGAGAAAACTACCGCATTTCTATTTGCTTTAGTAGTGGGTAAGGATAAGGGAGAAAGAGGTACGACTTCCACTTCCAACTATGTATGAAGGCAGGTTTAGTGGTGTTTGCCAAGTAGAATTTGTTCGTTCGGAAAGGAATTCCATTCAAAAGAGATGTTTTATTTGAAGAATGCAAGTGTTGAAACATGAATTCATTATGAAATTCGACATAAGAACCGGCGGAGAAAGAGCCCCCGGAAAATATTTTAAAGGCGAAAGTTTTTCCTAATGGGAGTTTTTAAAGTACTTTGCGAAGGCATATTATAAACATACGTAGTTTTGGGCGAATGGACATACGTTGATATGTATATATGATTTAACTGCATATCTGAACTACCTATATAGGGGAGCAAGTTAAAGTTTTTCAAATTTTAGAAGCCATTTTTGAATGGAATAGGATACTGGGTTTCATCAGGATAGAAACTTTCGAAGGTACTTGTAGTTCTAAAATTCTAGCAAATTAAGACCATCGTTAGGTTTTGTTACATTCTTCTTATAATGTTTACTAGCCCGCATGAATTTCCACTTGGGCTAAGAGGTCGAAGATACTCATTGACATATTCATACCCTTATTCTAAAAAAATAAATCACAATTAAAAGTTAAGTTGAATAACAATTTAGTAATCAACTTTCTATTACAAGTGTCTTATTTAAATAATACATTCGGAGTCTTAGAATACCTTAAAGCACATACAGAGAATCTCTGACACAGTAAGACCTTTACGTGTGATTCGGAAAAGCACTGACACGGTAGAGGTAGAGACACACCAAAATGGGTTCGGTCTCATGTCTCAATTCGATTTTCTATCTAAAGGGTCTTCCAAACACTTTATAGCGGTCATATTGTTAAAGCTTTACATCTGTTTTTCATCTCCGCTGTCCGTGAGAGTGTGCAGGAGATTCCAAGATAGTCGATTTCGCGTAGCTCACAAGAACTCGACGTTTCGCAAAACACAACTTGTCGAATTTTGCGTCGTGACTTTAGCCGTACAAAATTCAACTAGCCAACGCGCTAAAGGTAAACGGCCCTAGACAACGACGTGTGTTCGCTGAATGGGCTCTGGATCAGTGCGAAACTGACCCTAATTTTGGTCGAAAAATCATCTTCAGCGATGAGGACTATTTCTATATGAATGGGTACGTCAGCAATCAAAATGGTCGAAATTTGAATTTGCCACATTGGAAATTCTGTATGAACGATTCGAGGACATAGTCATCTCACGTGGAGATGATGTGCACTAGCTACCGAAATCTTGCGATTTGACTCCGTTAGAATTTTGATTCTTAGAATTTCTGAAGCCACAAATCACATGGGTCTGCAAAGCCAACATAATCAATGGTATCGGTGGAATTCAGCCTGACTTATGCGCCAAAGTCCTGGGAAAAATGACATTTCGGATCCACGCCACCCATCCGGTGCCATTCCATACATAATAGCATCGATAGACCTTTCAAACGAATACAGAATGTCGATGATATCTCAAACTCACTTTGTTTAATTTAAATTTAAAGAAATGAAGCTCTTATTGGAAGACCCTTTACGTCCCACTACTCTATCAGTAAAACTATCATGGCAACTGTTCACGGATGAAGAAGGATGGCAAATATCTAATATCTTTGATTGTAACGCAAACTCACTTCATCTTCGCATCAAAAGGACGTCTGAACCTTAGAAGTAAACGAGCTTTTACTCATCTTGGAAGCAGAGGAATACCACGTGATGACGTTGATATCGCAGTCTCAGGGAAGCACTTGCATATACTCAAGGAACTTCTCCAAAACGCACTAAGTAAACTTTCAAAATGGGCAGTCAGTTGTGGTCTGGGAGTCAATCCCCACAAGACTGAACTGGTCCTGTTCACTAGGAATTACAGAATTCCACACATTGACCCCGTCGTCATTAAACAAAATCGGACTAATCTTCTCAGCCAAAGCTAAATACCTGGGTCTTTTTTTTGGACAGAAAGCTTAGCTGGAAGTCGAACATTACCGAAAGCGGAAAGATAGCGAAATGGGGAATACAACCTCTTATCACGCACTGGCTCTATATCTCGGTTATAAGACCGATATGGTGGTGAGCGCTAGAGATAGCTAGATATAGGAATAAACTATCCAAGGTGCAAAGAACTGCGTGTATGTACATCGGTAATGCACTTCGCACCTGGTAAGGCTGTTTACCAGGTTAAACTTTGATAAGAGTTTCCAGGTCACAATCCCAGACAGATTGTCATGGGAAAGTAACGAACCTGTGCAAATTGACTCGATCTATTTTTATACCGATGGCTTCATAACAAATGACAGAGTATGTGCTGGCGACTTCTCCGATAGGCTATGCCTCTGCCTATCTTTCCGTAACTTATGGCGATTAAAAAAACCTTATTTTGGCTGTAAGAAAATCTAATAGCTGCTAAGGGTATGAGCATCTTCTTAGACAGCCCAGCGGGCATCGAATCCCTGGAATCAGTCTCAGCAAAGACAATCCCAGATTGACTGCTCATTTCTTCAAATGATGTCAGAACAGTTAAACATTCACCTATTCACCTTTTCTGGGTGACTTTCCAGGGAACTGTAAGGCTGATGAACTCGCCAGACATGGAACCAAATTACCAGTCGTACCCGACACGGATGCACTAGGTATTCCTATCGCTACATGCAAAAGCTTACTAGAGCGGTATGCTTACAGCAAATCAAATCTCAGATGGAGTCTTGGCACCACGTGTCAAATAATCAAACAAATTTGGCCAAAGCCGGATTTAAGAAAATCCAAGGGACTGATCTCGTTTGCTAGACCATACATTAGAGCCTCCATAGGCATCATCACTGGACTTTGTTTAATAGGTAGGCACGCAGACAGGTGAAGTCGTCATTAGAACGAATTGTGCAGGAGCAGAATCTCCTCTGTAACTGCTCGGTCCTATCAAACAAAAGGAAGCTTCATCTTGGAGCTTACTTCTCTCATAATCTCAGCGATTTGACAAACATGGAAGTGAAACCTCCGTTTCGTTAATAGCTTAGACTGGTTTTCTTACAGGTAACAAGAAGAATGGACAAAATCCACGTGGAATCACAATGGACCAAAAACTGGTCTAGTGGTGTTTTGGCAGCCACTCTTACCTAACATAACGTAACGCGAAGTATGCTAAGTACGTCAGAGAACATTGCCTATAGGCAATTTCCAGACCGCACACTCATCAGGTGGATTTTATAAAACAAAATGTCTGGATACTTATTTTCGCTCGTTCCAAAAAGTTTCTGAGCAACATACTTCGACAATGTTGTCTTTTCGTCTCAAAAGTTTTGGGCAATGAGAACTTTTTAGGGTCATGCATAATGGAATTATGTATAGGAATTTGATTAAAGGACTAATTACAAAGTACCTATGCAACTTTGCCCTCCATATATTATCCATCGATTCACACAACTGAATGTATTTGTATATGCGTTCATTTAAGAAATGAAGTGGTATAGGAAGTTTAACTCTCATTTTCACCAACATCCACAAGGCATTCGAACGGTTCAAAGAATTGTATTTTCATCCGCTCGGATTGCATCCTTTTCCCAATAAACTGTTTTCTTTTTTCTTCATCCTCGTCCACCTTTCAAATGCATTTAGCCAACAGGCGAATTTGTTCTTTACCTGAATTGCTAAGCACACCACTCCACAGTTGCTGCTGGATTTTCCATTAGACAAAAGGACATCGAAAGGAATACCGCAGACACCGAGAGACTGACAAACAAAAACCCGAAACCGTTTGAACGTGTATATGCTGGGATGAGGTGAAATCACATCTCCAAGCTTGGATACAAAAGCACAATGAGATCCTTTGTTTGGTTTTCGTCAGACATAAACTCACAACAACCCAGAGGGAGAGTGCGTTGGCATCCAGTCAGGGTAGACTATCATTTTCGAAACATTCGTCAGACAATTCACCAGTTGTGCTGTCATTTGGTCTGGGCTTTGCAAAACAATGGACCTCCGACCACCACGAACAACTGACATGAAAGAATTTTCTAAGCGAAACTGTCAGTTTCAGGTGAAACGTTACTTCAAATGACAGCTTGACTTTATGGGATGATTAAAGGGATGAAGCGAAAACCCACACAACGGTGTTAAGGACTTAAACTAATGTCACTGTTGCAATCAGCATTAATTACTTATGTAATCGTTTTAGTTGATTTGAAAGGGATGCAAACAAATCAATTTAAAAAAAATGGTTCCGCCCCCATTCCTGGATGAGGGTGAATTTATTTTAATTATTCTCCGGACTGCAGTTCGTTTTTTTTTGTCGGTTTTGCTGCTTTATGCAATTAGAATTCCCGTTAAATATTGATGATTAAATTGATTTTCTCGTTTATTATAAACTTTTAATGGCGAGCACTTTTGTTTCACTTTAATTGCGTACGGACGTTAGGGGAATACGTGTATCCTTGAACCTCAAATTCGAAAATAAATGAAAGAGCATGGGAATTCAAATGAAAAAAAATATTATTTTTTTAATTGTTAATCAGTTTGATTTGGGGATTATGGAAACAGATTTTATATAATTAATGCGCATTTAGCTAATGTAAATGTTTGTTTAAAAGTCATGCAATTATTTTCAATAGCTCTCTTTGGATATGTACGCAATTTCATGTGAAATTTTCTACAACACTTGTATCTATTGGATGAATTTGAATACCTTCATGTCTGGCACATCTTTGATTTTCATTTTGATTCCTCATAGAGTCCGTCGCACAGTATTTGTAAAATTCATGATTTATTCCAAGCAAATCATACATCATAGCTATTTGGAAGGAGAATATCAATTCCATAAGCCGTTTGTTGGACGGAAATTCAAAAGAAATATTCAAGCTCTATATGATGCCCAAGTGACCAGAAAAATGATTTAGCCCTGAAGCATATCGGAAAATTGTTGCCGGTTCCGGTGTTTATTCAACTTGTAAACAGATTGAACTTGAAAAATGAGCATCTAACAGTGATTCGAAGAAACCATAGGAAGAGCATTGAAACGTGATTCCGGAAAATATGATAAATTATGGAACATGGAAGAGGAAATTTTGTTTTTCGGCTGAAGCTAGTTTTGATGGATTGGGTTGATATCTGAATTGGGGGTGTTATTTATTTCAAGGGAATTTTATGCGTAGAAATTTCTCTGGAGAAAATACTTAAACAGTTATATCTATGTCGCGCCAATATTTTGTATTCAATTGCTGAAGTAAAATTAAATTTTATTTTTGTAAAAGATAACATTGTATATGAAAGAGTAATATATGAAACTTCAAACTACGAAAGTATTATACTGAACACCAAACGAGAGCAATTTGAAGGTACAATAATGGCAGTATATAGACCACCAAAAATTAATGTAAACCAATTTATCCAAGAGATAAGCAACAGTATAGAAGAAATTAATATCAAAAAAGTCTAATTATCATAGGAGATTTTAATATCAATATTAACAAATTGAATGATACTGGTGTCGGTAATTATCTATTAATGATGAATACAATAATGTCAGATACAAGAGTTGATATAAAAATAAATTCTAAAACTTTGATTGGTCACTGCTTAATACGCACACAAAACAATATGATTAAATCCGCAGTGGTAGAAATAAATATATCTGATCACTATGCAATATATACCGCGCTTCTGTGCAATGAAAGAGAAGGACTGCTTCAAAATGAAAAACAAAAACAAATTATGAATAAAATGCTTTCGCAAGAGATTGCTAAACAAAATTGGGATGAACTTTACAATTTCACTAAAGTAAATGATTTTCACGAGAACTTTATACAAAAAATTTAATAACGCCGTTGACTTATCAACGGTAACAATCGAAAAAAAGAAAAGAAAAACTGAACATGCCTGGGTGACCATCGAAATACAAATTGCATGCAGAGAAAGAGATAGGCTATACAGAAGATTCAAAAACAACAAAAGAAATCAGGACTACGAAAAAGAATACAAAAAACACTGAAATGAGTTAAACAAAAAAATTAACTACATCAAGACCAGATACTATAAAAGTAAATTCAGTGAAGCAAAAACTAATCCTAGAGAAACCTGGAAAATAGTAAACTCAATTCTTGGGATAAAAGATAAGCAATCTACAAGGTGGCGCAAAAGTAATCCTCCTATCAGAAAATGCTATAAATTTTGCAATTGGCCCCTAATTTCAGTTCTGTTTTGACATTTGTGTAGTAAACACATGCGAAATACTCGTTAATAAACAATGTTACGCTACACTGCTCCAGAACGCGGAATATTGGTGACTATTTATTTGAGCAATAATCGGTCGGTGACTTTGGCACAACGTGAATTTCGTCGCAGATTTCCTAGCCGTCCAACGCCTACTGGTGAAACACTGCGACGTTTAGCCGCTCGCCTCGAAGAGACTGGCACAACACGAGATGCTGCCAGGCGTGGCAGACCCCGGAGTAGCCGTTCTGCAGAGAATATTGCTGCTGTAGCCGAAGATGTCATGGAAGCGCCGTCGACATCGACCAGACGACGTGCCACGCAAATGGGTATCAGTCGACGGTCTTTACAGCGAATTTTGGTACAATGTCCAGACGGTGCATCAGCTGTTAGCTGCTGACCGCCAATCGCGTCTAACATACGCTCAAGCCATCCTTCATCACCACCAAGAGGAAGATGATTTTTCATCAAAAATAATCATGAGTGATGAGGCCCATTTCCATCTTAGCAGGTACGTAAATAAGCAAAATTTACGCTTCTGGGGCACTGAAAATCCGCGTGTAACCCACGAAGAGCCATAACACCCGCTCAAGGTCACTGTATGGTGTGCTGTTTTCGCTGGAGGAGTCATCGGCCCTTTTTTCTTCGAAGACGTCGCGGGCCAAACGGTTACTGTGAATGGTGAGCGCTACAGAGCAATGATCAACGAGTTCTTTTTGTCGCAACTTGATGAATTGGGATTGGAAAACATGTGGTTCCAACAGGACGGTGCAACGGCACACACTGCACGTGCCACAACCGAAGGGTGCATTTCCCGGGCGCCTAATCTCCCGTTTTGGCGATTTGCACTGGCCAGCAAGATCGCCTGATTTGACCGCTCCAGACTTCTTTTTGTGGGGCTTTTTGAAGTCGCGGGTTTATGTCAACAAGCCTCAGGCTCTTGCAGCTCTTAAAGACAATATCCGTCAAGAATGTGAGGACCTATCGAAGGAAGTTTTGGCCAAAGTGATGGAAAATGGCATAAAAAGGGCTCAAATGACAATTAACTGTGGCGGCGGCCATTTACATGACATCATATTCTCGACTTGATGTAAAAAAAATTAAAAATTAATTAAAAATTAATTACAGCCAATAAACATCGGAAGGTTATTTTTGCGCCACCTTGTAGATGAAACACTACAAAAAAACTTCGCAAACACTGGAAATCTGGGTGAGCTTGTAAACATGTTTGCAACAAGACTTACCTCAGAAATAACCAACACAGTACATGAATGTGACATAACAACTTTTCATGGTCCAATAAACAGCTCGCAACATTCTATATTTATAGAAGAAGTTACCATGCGAGAAGTTGAAAATGTGCTTAGTTCACTGAACGAACAAAAATCGGCAGGAATAGATGGCATAAGACCTAAGGACTTAAAAAACAATGCCAGCAAACTATGCCCGGATATAACTGAAATAGTAAGAAAGAGCCTCGAGCAGTCAATAGTTCCATCTTCGCTAAAGACATCAGTTGTGCGCCCAATACACAAAGGTGGCAAAAAAATGATATACTGAACTATAGACCAATTTCCATTTTGCCAGCGATAGACAAAGTACTTGAAGAAATTGTCACGAGGAGGCTATATACTTATTTAGAAAAGTACAAACTACTACAGGGAAATCAATTTGGATTCCGAAAAAATAAAAGCATAAACAGATTTCTAGGAGATTTCACGAATAGGTTATATTGTAGCTTGGATAAAAACCAAAACTCTATTGTACTGTTTATAGATTTTAAAAAGGCTTTTGATACCCTGAGCCACACAAACATTATAAGGCAACTAGAAAAAGTCGGTGTACGAGGACCAATTTTGAATTGGTTTGAATGCTATCTAAAAGAAAGAAAATTCAGTGTAAAAATCGGCGAACATTACAGCGAACATGAGAACTCAATGTATGGAGTTCCACAAGGATCAAAACTGGGTCCGCTTTTATTTATCATATATGTAAATGATTTGCTATCAGTACTCAAAAACAGTAAAGGATATGCATATGCCGATGATACGGCAATTATAGTGAGCCATAGACATATTGAGACAGCAGAGGCAATAATGCAAAAGGAATTTGATGCAGTAACGGCGTGGTGCCATGACCACGGTTTAATTATGAATGCAAAATAGACTAAAGTCATGCACATTCGACCACCACTTATTTTAAAACACAAAATAAAAATAAAAATACACGAAGCTAAATGTATTCATGCAGCAGGAGATTACCTCAATCTGGATAACAATGACAACTGTTCGGAGATGATAGGAAATGTGTCAATATACAAATACCTCGGTAGCACTCTAGACTACAACTTAAAATGGAGTACCCACATAAAAAAACTAACAAACAAATTAAGACATAGTGCATATGCTTTGTTTCACCTCAGCTACCATTGTCCAGCAAATGTTCTATGACAGTGTTACTTTGGACTAGCGGAATCACATATAAGATATGGGATTCTCGCATGGGGTAAGGCTCCCCAAATATCCAGTCTTGAAAATATACACCGTAAACTTCAAAAGATTGTATACCAATCGAAATAAGGAAAACACTGCGACAGACGACTCATCGACGAAGATATAAAACTGCTAGATATCACACAACTGCACAAACGTGAAATAATATCAAACTTTCACAACGACGATACATACAAACTTCAAACACAACAAGCATATAACACCAGGAGAAGACAACAAAATCAACTCACAATCCCAAAATACTGGAATGAATACGGCCGCAGGAAATATGAGGTTACAATCCCTACAATTTTGAACGAGCTTCCAATAGAAATAAAGAACTTAACAAAACCAGCATTAATTAAAAAAGCTAAATCCTTTTAATTAAATAATGATGTATAAATAAAAAAATAATAAAAAATTTTGAAGAGACCATTTTAAAACTCACTTGAAATTATATAAAATCATTTTTGTAAACAGTCTTCTGCTGACAAGCCAATTAGGCTTTGCAGATTTAAATTTAAATTTGTAATCTTATACATAAAATTCTCATGTCGCGGTGTTAGTCATTATACTCCTCCGAAATGGCTCGACCGATTTTCGTGAAATTTTGTGTACATATCCGTTAGGCCTGAGAATCGGACAACATCTATTTTTCATCCCCCTAAATGTTAAGGGTGGTCCACCAGCATACTTATAGCAAATAGTTATTTTAATTGAACTAAACAAATGTTTTCTAGAAAAAAAATATACATGGCAAAACAACGTTTGCCGGGTTAGCTAGTATTTTATGAAAAATCAATAAAATTGAATTGAAATAGAAGATTCGAGATTCGAAAAATACGTTAGTTTAACGGACAACATCTAAAACATCTAAAAAAAATGTTTTTCAATTTTTGTTTGTTCCTGTGTTATTAATTGGTGACCATATATTAGGACATAATTTATGCAAAAAATTAGGAACCTGTGACTTTATCTTCAGGTGGCGCAGACAACTTGAATTTAAAAAAAACATAATACCTAATATTCAACAATTCTTCCCTCAAATTAGAGTTATTTTAAATCAGGAAGCCATGATTTTATTTTCAGTTGCCCCAAATAACTTGATTTAAAAAGAAATTCAAGGCCTACAATTTAATTCTTCCTTCAATTCAGAGTAATTTTCAATATTTTTTTCAAGTAATGTGTTAGAATCGCTGTCTATAAAGTCTAATTGTGCGTATTAAACTATTTTAATATTTATACCTTTAACTAAGTTACTCGTTCCATTACTTTCATAAACATTTCTTGGAAATCCATTCTTACAGTAATAAATTCCTTTGCCATTGACTTATTAAAATGCCTAAAACTCGTAAAAATTCGCGTTGTCCTATTTTTGGTGACCCACAACAGCTGAATAATAATATGTTGCCAACTTATTTTGATATAATTAAACATTATTTGTGGATAAGAAACGATTTAATTGCATTGAATAATGGGAAAGACCCTCAATCAAGGAGATCAGTGAAATAGTATCTAATGATGTCGAAAATATGTGGAATAAGGCTTCACTTCCTACCATCAGTCATCAACAAGTTGTTGCAAGGTTGATATCGTATTATAATAAGTATAAGAGTACGAAGAAACTACGCAATGAAACAAAAAAGCAGGAGTTTTATCAAGATTCTCTGCAAAAGCTGTTTGATATTGCAACTTGTAAATGTATTTCAAGACAATTGTGTAAATGTAAGACCAAAGTACCCATTGCAGAAGAACCCTTTTTAAAAGATCAACGAAATTCTCGTAAAATGTATATTGGATCCGTTGATCAAGTGGCAACCAAGTCTTTGCATCTTAAGGATCTTAGGAAACGAAAATACCAACAATTTTTGAAAACTACGGCTGATACTCCAAGCACTTCTACTGCTGCAGCTGTGGAATGTTTGTCTGACAGTACTTCTACTGATACTGAAGTCAATGAATTTTTCCCCTTAAAACCCTGTAAAAAAAAGAAAGAAACTCTTCAAATGAGAACCAAACTACAGAATTTGGCTACAGCTTGTGATAGAACCGGGGTTTCTGATAGATCGGCAGCTATGATAGTAAACGCTGCTATGCTGGATTCAAAAGTCATAAGTAGTGAAAATTCATCGAAAGTAATAGATCGCAGTAAATTACGAAGAGAGCGTCAACAAGTCCGAATAGGTTTACAATGTGAAGCTGCAGGTTTTAGAAAACATATATCCTCACTTTATTTTGATGGCCGTAAAGATAAGACACTATTCATCGCTACGACTGACAACATATCACATAGAAAGACTGTTACTGAAGAACATATTTCACTTATATCGGAGCCAGATTCAGAGTATATCGGACATCTTTCAATTGACTCGGGAAAAGCAGTTACTATACAAACAAGTATAGTTGACTTTCTGGAAAAAAAACTTTTGATTTTCGTATGTCTTTGGTAGCAATTGGGTGTGATGGCACTGCTGTAAATACAGGACATAAAAACGGAGTCATTGTATTGTTAGAAAAACATTTCGGCCGTCCTTTACAATGGTTTGTGTGCTTATAACATGCGAATAAGCTACCGCTTCGTCATCTGGTTGCAAATCTCGATGGAACCACAACCGGCCCCAATAGTTTTTCTGGAAGCATTGGGAAAATGCTTGAAAAGTGCTTGAACTTCAAAGTTGTGAATTTTGAAGCAGTATATGCTGAACTTCCGGATGTGGATGCTGACTCTTTAAGCACAGATCAAAAATATTTGTATCAAATGTGCTCAGCTATTTCTAGAGGTTCAATTTTGCCCGCTTTAGCTAGCAAAGATCCAGGAAAGCTGGCACATTCGCGATGGTTAACTTGCGCAAACAGAATTCTTCGGTTGGCACAGAAAATCCTTCGGAAAACCTCAAAGAACTTGTCATATTCATTGTGAAAGTCTACGCACCAACCTGGTTTGACATAAAAACCAAGCCATCATGTAAATATGGTCCGATTCACATTTTCAATATGCTTAAAAGATCATTGTACTTGCCTGATGACCTTAGGAATATTGTTATAAGAACTATCGAAAGAAATGCACTCTTCGAACACCCAGAAAATGTGTTGCTAGCTATGTTGCAAGATGACCACTCACACATAAGGCAAGACAACTAAAAAAAGGGAAACAAGTTCGTGAGTTCCAACTACCTAAGCTTCAAATAGATGCATCTAATTACTACGACTTAATAGACTGGTCGAAAGAAACAGTAACCGAACCACCGATGACAGTAAAATACAGCGATACAAAAATATCGAACATGATTTCTTCAAAGGACAATTTAATGTTTTTGCAGAAGTTCCCTTGCCACACTCAAGCAGTAGAACGATGCGTTAAGCTTGTCACCGAGGCTTCATTATCTGTTTGTGGACAAGAGGCAAGATCAAATCCAGGCAAGCATTACCTTTTTTTGAAACAAAATCGCAATTTTTCAACCGAACCGAAGGTCCAACAACTTCTGATGGAAATAATTAAACTTATTGAGATTCTATTTATTGTTCTTGTATCTAATTATATAATATATGTATTTAATAAAAACAAAAAAAAAATATTTTAATGCATTTTTGTTCGACCGTTTTGAGATATGTTCAAGAAGTTATGTTTGAGAAGTTCAAGTCTAATGCGCCACCTGAAGATATTGACGTAGAAGACTGAAATTTGGAATTTATACATTTAAGACCATGGGCCAACAATTTATAACGCAGGAAAAAAAATATATTGAAAAAAAAAATTTCGCTCCACCCTAATATAAAAATTAACCCGTTTCCTTTAATGGTCTTCAATTCCAGGCAGAGGAATACAAAACCTTAACTAGAGATTCTTAAGAAATCAGTCTAACTGATTTTCGACAATAATTTTTGTGGGTGAGTAGTGGAAAAAGCATACACACATGTTTAGTAGAGCTGAAGGAACGTACAAATACATGGTAAAAATTACATGCAATACCTACACTTCTACACCAAACACTACACCAGTCTATAGCAGAGTTTAATTCCTAAACTGAGTTCAAACAATCAATGGTGTGAGTGGTGAAAGGTGGATATTAAGAATGACATGAAAGGACTCAAGCCTTTTTCAAAATATTTGCAAAACAGTCACACGACTCCACAAGATTTTAAAGGATAACATGGTTAAGGCAATTCACAGGTGTCAGTAGAGAGGGCAAGCAAAGACCAATGAACTATACATTTCCAAAACGTATTCCATTGCAATAACAAAACAAAATGAATTGACTTACCAGTGATTGAAACGTACAGTCTTCATTAGCACATGTGGTTCAATTATTACGAAATTACGATCGCGATCGCGCTCCCCAGACAAAAAATTTATTAAAAAAATGCACGCTATGGAAAATAATAATAAAAAAAATGCTTGTACAGCTTAACACCGTTATCAACTTAATAACACAATTTTCACATCACTGGATTGCACTAAAAAAAACACATATTGCCGGCTTGGCTTGGCTTAACATGGCATTGACCTTGAACTTGACATAAATTTACACATTTCACCGAGGCAGAAAAAAAAACGGGAATAGAAAAAAAAACACATAAACAAACAACAGTTTGGGAGTAACGCTTCCGACTTCGAGCCACCACCCGCACTTACAAAGCTTCACCTACTACTGAATCAATGAGAGTGTCCATGGCCCTGACCTACATTGCCACAAAAAAAAATATGCATCTGTGCAAGAAGTGAGAGCTTCAATGAGCGATCTGCTAGAGAGATTACACTTCTGTTCTCAACACTCTACTGATGCGACTACAGCAAGGGAATATTGGGTAATGGAGTGGAGTGGGTGGTTTAAGACTGAGATCTGCTGAGAGCAAGCCATCGATATGACCTCTCCCAAATCGATGATCTCTTGTGTGGTAAGATCATTATTGGCAATTGACATACTAAGAGCGTCAATGTTAAATGCAAAAACAAGTTCTAGTAATTCGATCTCTCTAGGCTCATCTTAAATGACGCTCTATTTTTGTATGAGGCGGAATGCAAGAGGAAGTCATTAGTGCCAACCTCTCTTTGGTGAATATGAAAAATATGACGACTTGGAGGCAAGCATTTTTTTGTTGGTATCAAACATATGAGCATCATACCAAAACATGTCAACAAAAATGTCATAGCTCTCACGGAGCATCAGAGTAGCAAAACAAAATATTTCTTCTCGCTTCCAAGGAACAGGTATGGTATGAGCTAGCTATTCTCTAGAGCAGAATTCGATGGAAATCGGTAAACATTTCTTTTTTGTAAGTTTAAGCAATTCTTTGCAACATTTTCTTCTGGATAATGAAGCTATCGCTTAGAAACATGTTTATCAAAATGATGAACGTACATCTCTAGATATGCTCAACATACTGTTGAACAACATGTGCTGAATAATTATTTATACACAAATTGCCAACGGAGAATAAAAGAAGCTAAAGGGTCCCAAAATCCACGCAAAATGTAATTTTGATAGGAAATACAGAATTTTAATCAGAAAGCTTAATTTTTAATTGAATGATTGTAGTATACAGATTGGGGTTATGTATGGAATAGCTCATCGGATAAATGGCCGTTTATTGAAACTTTCTGTGACCGGCTGAATTTCATTAATATACCGCCCAATTTCCTCTATTAATGCGTTGGTGATCGTGGGCTTGATTGCATAGACCTTTGGCTTCAAAAAACCCGAAAGAAAAAAGTTCAATGTCTTTAAAACGCAAGATCTGGATGGCTAAATCTGATCACAAAAACGGCCGATTACACGGTTAGGAAATGACTCATGAAGTAATTGCATTGTTTCTTTGGTTAAATGGTATGTGGAACCGTCTTGTTGAAACCACATCTTGGTCGCATCCATATCTTGTAATTTAGGCACTTAAAACTGGGTATCTTGTCAGGTTAACGAACACCACTAATTGTTACTGCCTGACATTTTCGAAGAAGAATGGTCCGATAATGCCTCCAGCCCAAAACAGACTTAGTTTACTAGGAAAGCAGTATGGCTCAATGAAATCGAATGCAACAGATTCAGATCATCGACCTGAATGTTTACGTGGGTAACAGATTGAGCCCTAGTTGGATTAGTAGCTAAATGGGCATACGTTAGATTGTTAGATCAGACTTGATGAAAATTCCCTCATCACAATCATTTTAATCTAGACCCATCATGAAGTTTCGGTTTTGAATTCGGGATCGAATTTGTCTGCCCGCCCTGTCTAATTGAAAAAAATGCAGGAGAAGAATGATATTTTAAAAACCGAGTGAAGCAGTCTGCAGTCAAAGGATGCACCTAAGCCCAAGTATTTTGGGTGATCGTTTTTATTAATATGGTATCATTGCAGTGTATTCCAGGCGGAACGCATGGCGATCAAAGAAGACTTATCCTGGCTGAAAGAGAATGTAAAATCTGCCAAAGATATTAGCATTTTCTTAACAGCTAAGCGGCCATCAAATCCCTAGAATCGGTCGCAATTAATTCAAAGACAACCCTAGATTGCCGCTCATCTCTGCACGAGATGTCAAAGCATTTTAACATTCACCTATGCTGGGTGGCTAGACATAGTGACATTCCAGAGAACTGGAAGGCCGAGTTTAACGGCGCAAGAAATGGAACCAAATTACCAGTTACACCCGACACGGGTGCACTTGGTATTCCTATCTATACATGCAAAAACTTATTAGCAAAACATGCTAACAGCAATCAAACTTCAGATGGAATCTTGGCACGACGCCCAAAATACACACCAAACGCAGTCACGCGTTGCGGATGAATTTGTTTCTTAACAATTACTCGTAGGTTTTCTAAACCCCAATTGCGATAATTTTGACAATCAATGAAGCTTTCAAGATGAAAATGAGCTTCATCACTGATGATGGTTTTGTTTGAAAAATCAGCATCCATTTGTTGTTGTTCGAAAATCCATTCAACGAACTTTCGTCCCGCTGCATGGTCAGTAGCATTCAGTTCTTGGGTCAATAGAACTTTGTCAGCATGAAGATTCAAGTCTTTCGTGAGAATTCGCTGTAGAGAGCTTCTTGAAATGCCCAATTCTTGACTAAGGGTGTCGAATAGATGTTCCTGGACTGTCTGCAATAATCTCCCGAACTGCTTCGATGTTTTCTGTTGAACGACTTGTGACAGGACACCCAATTGATCCAGTCTTCCTAAACTTTTCAATTATTCTCTTCCCAGTTGATGGGTTTTAAATCACTATGACGGCCTTATTTTGTAAGAAAATTGCGGAGTGTAGCTCAACAATGAAAACGCGTTGTTCTTTCGTATATCCGTACCCTTTCGCATAAGTATGGCATTCCTGTAAGACGCATTTTAGAGAATGAGTTGGGGATCGGACGACAGGGAAACGTGGACAAAATGTAGTCAGGGATGGGCAACCATTCTTACTGGTTCGCTTTAAACCCTTTTTCAGGATAGGGGCCATCCATTGCAAGTGGAGCGAAGCAGTGGCCATGGACGCTAAAACATTTTCTTTTAACATGGGTGTGCCAGCTCAGAGAGAATTACCATCATCTTCTTTCCTTTTTTCGATTTACGCTATGGAAGCAATCTTGATGTTGATGGACGTGAACGTAAACGAAATTTGGGTCTCGCAATTTTTTATTTTGATTTTTGTTGGTTACGATTGCGACGTTGTAAGATCATTTTTTTTGTTCGCGATTTTAGAGGCATGTAAAAATATAAGTAACCCCGGTTCAGGACTTGCAGCAAGAAACCATACCCGCCGATGAGCTAGCGCTCGAAAGGATCATACCTGGCCGCAAGATGGCTGGACACCCCTCCTATTAATCTGCCCAGACTGGCCTTAGGGTACTGTTACCTTGGGTTGATAGGACGATCAACCCTTAGTGTGAGTCTTGAGCCCGAAGTGAGAGCTGAGAAGTGAGCAAACCAGCACGGGTGATAGTGCCGGTTGGAAACTAGCCACTTCCAAATTCGACATCTACTCACTAGATGTCACTCTCAACGAGTACGGGTATAGCTCAAGCCCCGAACTGTCAGCTGCCACATTATTATCTGTTTTCCCAGTTGAGAACACGGTACTTTTAAATGGCGCAAATTTCAAACATTGCGTGAATTATGGGCCATCCTTCACAAGCAAAAAGCTGCAAGTTGACACAAACACAAGGGAAAATGTAAATACAGACAACAGAGAGAATATGCGAAGAGGAGGAAGCAAAAAACATTAGTACTCCGCTTGTAGATTCACTCAAAGAGAACGAAGTCAACAGCGGAAAGACCCGCCTTGGGTGCTGCTTACGAAAAAGAACAATTTACGTGGGTAACAGATTGAGCCCTAGTTTGATTAGTATCTAAATGGGTATACGTTAGATTGTTAGATCAGACTTAATCAACATTTCCTCATCGCAATCATTTTAATCTAGACCCATCGTGAAGTTTCGGTTATGAATTTGGGATCAAATTTGTCTGCCCCCTCCTGTCTAATTGAAAAAATGCAGGAGAAGAATTATACTTTAAAAACCGAGTGAAGCAGTCTGCAGTCAAAGGATACACCTAAGCCCAGGTATTTTGGGTGATCGTTTTTATTAATATGGCATCAACGCAGCGCGTTCCATGCGGAACTCATGGCGATCAAAGAAGACATCCTGGCTGAAAGAGAATGTCACATCTCATGTCATATCGCAACATGCTAACAGCAAATCAAACTTCAGATGGAGCCTTGGCACGACGTGTCAAATAACCAAACAAATTTGGCCAAAGCTAGATTTGAGAAGATCAAAGGGACTGATTTCGCCCGATAGACCGTATATTTGCGATACTATAGGTGTCATCACGGGACACTGCTTAATAGATAGGCACGCAGAAAGGCTAGCCCTTTTCTCAAACGACTTCTGTAGGAGCTGCATGGACGAGGAGGAGGAGGAAACAATACTTCTTCTCCTTTGTAACTGCCCGGCCATATCAAACCAAAGAAAGCTACATCTTGGAGCTTACTAAATTCAAAATCTCAGTGATTTGGCAAAAACGGAATTGAAAAGCCTAATCCGCTTTAGCAAAAGCTCAGAATGGTTTTCCCACAGATATTAAGGAGATCGGGCAAGATCCACGTGGTATCACAACGGACCAAAATGCTCTAAGTGTGCTGGCGAACGCTAGCAGCCACTCTAACCTAACCTTACCTAACCTATTGGCCGTTGCATCATCTGACATTGCAAAAACTTTATTGCTGGAGGCAGAACTATTCATTCACCAATATTTGAAGTAACCCTGGCAAAGTGAGAAAAACAATTATCGAGGGCTAAAGTGCTAAAACTATGTAAAATTACCATTTGAGATGAATGCACTATGGCAGACAAACATTCTCTTGAGGCGTTGTACAGAACACTCAATGATATAAAAAAACGAAAAACTATTCGGCGGCACTGCTTTTTTTTTTGCTTTCAGGTAATTTTAGACAAACACTTTCCGCCATTCTACGTTCCACGATGTTGAAAAAGTATAGCTAAAAATAAATAATATGCGCGTCAAAATTCTACAAGATCCATCCACTGACACAGTCTTGCGACAATTGTTAGATATCGGCGATATAAAAGTTGCTGTCCATGAAAATACTGGCTGCATAAAATTCCCCGGAAAGTGCAATTTTTGCTGCAAAAAATGTGGACGTCGACGATTTGAAATTCAAGATACAGCAGTCCTTGCCAGGCGACTTGGTATCATACAAATTGGTCGATATAGTTTGCGATGCCGACGAATCTGTAAATAATCAAAGAGAGTTTTTAAACTTCCTGTATCTGGTAGGTATCCCACCGCATCTGTGCTATGGCAACCGATTGGTCCTTCAACAATAAAAAACATTATCGAAGATACCATTTTGAATGGCAAATTCCGAGGCGAAAATATTCTGATGACACGCATTGCAATGATTCCCACAGAAGTGCCAATTGAATTTAACCGCGTCCAATTTACTATTATATTGACAAACTTCTATTATAGGACAAACGATGTCCGTTTGCGGCTTAGATTTGGACACACCATGTTTTTCACACGGAAAATTATAGGTGGCGTGTTCTCGCGGCTGCAAACCATCGAGCTTATTTGCGTTGCCTAAAGACGGACTGTTTTTAACATGTTTGTAACGTAAATAATTTAGCTAGATATACCTTAAAGTATATGGATCGAATGTTCAACAAATCGCACAGCGGATTGTAGTCTTCCCAGATTTTTTTTTAATATTCACTAGAAACAACAACAAAACAGATAGTACCTATATAAACAAGTTAAGCCATAGCTATGCCTAAACGTTTGGTCAGGAGCAAAGGAAGAACAACTCACAACACCAAAATAAATGGAAGGCTACTGGATTACAAGGAGGTTTACTCACCGGATCGTAAACTTAACAAATAAATAGGCTACATAGCCTAATCTGCGAAAGATGTTCAGCGGATGTTTACAACAAATAAAATAAAATATACGTTTCATTTAGTTGATTGGAATACCCCTTAAACCTATGAAAACCTCCACTTCCAAAGGTTCATAAATCTACACCCGTTAGTCATTTCTGTTTATTCAATTTCTAAAACGGTTGTCATTATTTCTAAGGAATTTTATCTGTCTAAAGATGTGTATTTTCGGAAAAACAGTGATAGATGAACAGATGTTTTGTATTTTTGTATTCCCAGGTAGTGGCAATTAGTTACACCCAATGAGCTAAACACAATCTAAAAACGCGTTTATTAAATGAACTTCGCAATTTGCAATTAAACAGACACCCTGATGCTAACTACCCTCAACACACAATCACCAGCTACATTGCATTCAGCTTATGTGTGTTTAGATTTACTTCTAATGAACAAATTTATCTATCCCAAGCCACGCGATCACCTGCAAAACCACGATGAGTTATCTTCGCCATTAAACCGCTAGACGAACGATCACAAGCCATCTGCATGCCGGCCGCATGGCACATTCTTCTCTGACAAAATTATCCTCTAGCAACTAATATTCTTACACAAACCAGCCGAGAAGCCATGTCAGATTCGCGAAATGATGCGATCGCTTGAGTATTTTTAAATATTTACTTATGTCCACAGCTCCACCCGCCTTGCAACGGTCTCCAACAAGACCGACCAGCTGCCCGCATATTTGCTATTTTTATATCTGACGATCCTCCTCTCATAAAAACACGCAATTAAGTGCACACAATGCGACCTTTAATGAAGTCTTCACCTTGATCTTGAACGTGCGCAATAGGTGCTGAAGGAAGTAATTTTTATTTGTATCCGTTTTGGATTCGCCCGACTTTGACCTTCGTGGGGAATTTTGTTTACAGGAATTCCAGTTGCACATGGTGTTGTTGTAGTTGCAGGGACAAATCTTCCGAAATATTTCCGATTGATGGCTAATAGATGGAATTTGGCCAGGAATTCAATCTCGACGGTACCTGGTAGTCATTGTTTCGCACGATTTTCTTCATTTTTTGACGTCACATTGTGCGAGGTCTTCTTTTGATTTTTCCTGGAATTTTCTATTTTCAAGTGAACCGAAACAAGTTTTCGTTGTATGAAAATAAACAGATACTTTCAATGACCGAATGGGTGGGTGGTATTTTTAGGACATTCTTCATCAAGCGAACGCTGTAAATATACATTTAATGTTGCAGTCGTTTAATGGATTTTTAATAAATCTTTATGGATGCGAAAAGATATTTTTGGAAAAATAACTAGAGCACCATTCATCAAAATCGGGCATTCCAGGGTATTTTAAGAGTGACGGGGTTATTTGAAGTGAAGTTGTTAGGAGCGGAATTCACATGATAACTTTGCTTTTGCAAATCTTCAGGAATGGTTTTTTTTTTTCTATTTTGTCTGAGTCTTAAGAAAAAACATGGTTTAGGATTGGAAAATAACAATGGAAAGACTTACACCAGGACAATCGTGGAAATTCATTTCCAAAATGTTTGTTCTGGTCGGCGAACTTATAGATCACATCGTCAAGTTTACGGTGCACATAATCGTCCATCTAAGCAGCCAATACATAATATTATGGATTGGTTCATGACCACATTTACTCTGTTTGTTGATATTCGTATAAGTCGAGCCCGCACCGTGCTAACAGAAGAAGCCATCGCCTGTAGACGTGAGTGTGACAGAGGACCGCAATTTATCGACCGTTTACAACTTGGAAAATTTTGAGGAAAGATCTTGGCCTACATCCATACAAGATCCAACTGGTGCAAGAAATAAAGCCAGCGGACTATTAATTGCGTCGTGTGTTCGGTGAATGGGTTGAAAATCAACTGGAAGTTGAACGAGATTTTTAACGTCAAATCATCTTCAGCGATGAGGCTCATTTCTGCCTTGAGGGGTATGTAAACAAACAAATTCGTGAGCACAATTCCGATGATACTCTTGAAACTCCATTATATTTCGAAAAAATCATTTACAAAACAAAGGCGTTATCAGACCATCGGTGGACATTGGTGAAAAATTGGACTTACAGGATGGCGTTCATAAGGCGTAGTCGCGGAGGCCATATGCCAGAAATAATTTTTAAACATTAAATGTCATGAAAGCAATAAAGCCAACATTAAAAAAAAAAAGTTCTATGCCCCTAAAAAAACTCCCTATATGTTAAGACTGTTCGTTATATGTAGGTATGTTGGTTGGAGATTGTACGACTTTACGTCTTTGCTAAAAAAAAATAATAATAAACAGCAGACCATGTAGATATAGCTCAACTAACGGGTCCGCCATCTAAAGTTTTTTTTTTCAACTAGTGCTTATTTCGTGAATGGTAATACTTAGGTCATGTCTGATTTGACAGATAATTAGTTTTATTCTTCCGCTTAACGAATATGGTTGTGTATACTAATGGGATGGAAAAAGCTACGAAATGACATTCTCAAGCAACTTCACGCTTCACATTTAGGAATTGTGAAAACAAAAATGTTAGCTCGCTCCTATGTTTGGTGGCCAGGTATGGATAGCGAGATAGAAGGTTTGATCCGTGAGTGTATCCCTTGTCAAGAACTACAACAAAGTCCTGAAATGTCTTCTTTAATTCCTTGGAATCCAGCCTATTCAGTATGGAGTAGAATTCATGTAGACTTTGCTGGACCAATTAAAGGTGTTTACCTGTTAGTTGTAATTGATTCGTACTCCAAATGGGTTGAAGTCTTTAAGACAAAAGAAATTACTTCATCGTTTACAATTAACAAAATGAAGGAACTTTTCTGTCGTTATGGGTTAATTGACGTTCTCGTAAGCGACAATGGACGACAATTTACGTCAAAAGAATTTGCGATATTCTTAAAAAACAACTGCGTAAAGCATATTCTTACTGCCCCTGGACATCCAGCAACGAATGGTCAAGGAAGGAAAACCTTGTAAAAACACTAAAAAATCTATTTTAGCAAGTCTTAAAGAAGACAAAAATTCTTGTTTAGATACAATTATTAACAGATTTCTGATTGATTATCGCAATACCAAACATTGTAACACTGGTGAATCACCTGCTAAGCTTTTTCTTGGAAGGCTTTTGAAAACACGCTTAAGTTGCTTAAAGCCTCCTACAACTAGAGAAATCATAGTTAGAAGTCAAAATAAAAGCATAATGAACTTCAAAGGAAAACGCAACACCGTGTTTTCATCAGGGCAATGCGTTATGGTAAGAGATTATAAAAATCCTAACAAATCAAGTTGGACACAAGCTACTATAAAAAAACAATTAGGTCCACGATCGTATTGTTGCATTCTAGCTCATAATAACAGAGAAATTAAGCGGCATTTGGATCAAATAAGAAACAAGACTATGAACCAAAATCAAGAAATTGAAACCAACGTTCAAGAGGGATCATCCTATGTTGAAAATAGTGATATAACTTTAGAAGATGGAGATAATCCCATCCTCGTCGCCAATTATTTGTGATGTTTTCGCTACTTCAGAGAAAAGTTGGAAGAAAATACCCAAATGATAGCTGTTCAAACAAATAGCGGAAGCAGTGCAACTATTTACACTTAATATACAAAAAGCTGCATGGGCTGCAACTCCAAAAATAATAAAAAACGAGTGGTGGGTGCACGACTGGGTCGTACGCAACTTTCTCTTTCACAGCGAGTTGGGTGTTAGATCAAATAGTACGCATTTTGATTAATGATATAAATAATGTCGAAATGAGTTTATACGAACGTTTACTCTGATATTAGAAGAAATCGATGTCAATGTGATTAATAATGATTTTCCGTTATTGGCCAAAACTGAAAATTCCGTTTAGTGATAGTTGGGCTAAAACTAATTATGTGGAATTGCTTCAAGCTGTAATAGTAGTATATATATTGAATTTCATTCAATTTGATATAGTAGTTTGCGAAAAATTATCAATTTTCCTTATATGGCCTAAATGACAAAATCAGTTATATGGATTTTCTCGAAAAAACTGGGTATGCAGTTTTGTTGAAGCTAATATGGTTATAGTATATATAAAGTTTAATCAAAATCGTTAGAGCCGTTTTCGAGAAAATTGAGGTTATGTGTAATTTTTAAATGGCAGGTACCATTATTAACATGGCTAAAAGCAAACAAAAAAAATGGCCTAGAATTATGACTAAAACTAGCTTGTATACGAAGTTTGAAGAAAATCGGTCTAGCCGTTTAGGCTGGGGAGACCATCACGGACAGACGGACCGACGGACCGACGGACCGACGGACCGACGGACCGACAGACCGACGGACCGACGGACGGAATTCCAAAAACCACTTTTTTAGGCTCCGCTATCATCGTAATGTTAGAATCAATCAAAATCTCGAGGTCGAAAATTTTCACGAAAACAATATCTTTCTCTTTGTAAGAGAAAGTTAAAAATGGTAAGCGCATAATTTGTAGATGTTAAGTCTTCAAGTTCGGGGTGTTATCAAACTTGGCTAGACTTCGATATTTATAGACTTTACTAAGTGCTCACTGTTTATGGCGGTAAGAAGGTCACGTCAAAAATCTTACCGCCGCTTAAAGTAATCATATCGTGGTGTAAAAACATATGTTGCTGACATTTCGACAGTATGTTTCTATAATGACAACGCTAAGAAAGGAGAGAATATTTCAATGCCGTGTAACGGATTGATAAGCACAAATAACGAGGACACCGACACACCGTGCCTGAAAAGAGAATGGGGATGTCCCTGTTTCTGTCAGACGATAAAGTGAGCGACAGCGGAATGTTGGGTATTAACTGGGTAAATGTTCCTCCAATTGTTATTCTTATTGAAAGGCATGATTATTTAGAGTATCTTGTTTTTTTTTATGTCCGAAACTCAGAAAATGACGCAAGTTTTGTAATCTATATATAAAAGAATAAGGATTCCAAGGCTGACGGACAGTATACACCCTACCACAGAGCCTAGAAGGCTGAAATGTTGGCAGTTTTTATATAGAGCTGATACAGATATTTAAGATTTGAATATGGATCGTCATATTTAGGTAGCCGATATATCTATTGAATTTAAAGCAAAATGCATGAATACAGGGTGGCCCCAAAGTATTTTTCCTATGTAAAGAATTAATAACATTTATACAAATAGATATTTTGAGAATTTTTGGATTTTTTTGTTTCAGACATAAGGCTTGGGAGATTAAGGATGGAGCACTATACGAAAGCACAGAGAACAAAAATTGTTAAATTATTTTATAAAAATAGCCAGTCAATAATTTGCACTCCATTTTATGGCGTTAGGAATGTTCCTACAGCATCCACTACTCGTGATGTGGTGAAGCGCTCAGGCAGGCCTCGTTTTGGATGATCGATCGAAAATATTCAGGCCGTTAGGGAAAGTGTTGGAACTGACTGAAACATTGACATGACGACGTTCAATTAGAATTGCAATTAGGCATACCGCGTAGCACGATTCATCGGATTTTGTGGAAAGATCTGCACTTATGCCCTTACAAGATCTAGTTGTCCCGACAGCTGAATGCTAATGACCCAGAAAAACGTCTGGAGTACCGAGTCCTAAATATCGCTGAGAATGACGAAGAATTTTTGGAAAATTTTATGATGACCTACGAGGGACATTTTCATCTGAGCGGAATTGTGAACCAGCAAAATTGTAGGTTTTAGGGAACACAGAATATCAACAATCTCCATCAACGTAATGGATTTTTCTATGGGGTTATCTGAAGGAAAAGGTTGACATTATCAAACCACATACTATACAGGACTTAAAACTCAACATTTGCACAGAAATCGCTCAAATTATTCCGGCAAAACTTCAAAAAGTCATGGAAAGTACCATCATGAGTGCTTGTGGTCAGTCAACCGATATTATTTTGTATAAATAACGTAAAAATGTCCATGAAATAAACTTTTATTTGTTTTTTATTCCATCAGTTTCTGTCTTTTCGTTCAAAAGTTATTCCAGATATACCTATTAAACGACTTTTGGTCCACCCTTTAGATTTAGTTTACTTATCACTCAAGTCGGAGTTCACCCTTTTCTCTGAATACACCTCGTCAGAAAAACCATTACTCTGGCCAACCATGGTTTTTCGGACTAAAAAATAAAATGACTAATAAAGCATATCTATGATCAAACTACTAATGACCATAACTGCGCTAAATGTGATGAAGAAATCCTTTTTACTTTTTTAGGAAAAATCGTTTCTTCTTGTAACCTCACTTAAGTAATTTAGTAATCTTAGTCACACCTATACACGTTATCGATCTTTTAGTGTTAACAAATCTGAAGGAGAGTGCTTTTTAATTTCAAATGACTTGGCATATAACTTCTGAAACAACTTAGTTTGTAAACAACCAAAACTACCCCTCAAAGTCTTTATGAACTCATATTTACTCCTCACCAAAAATCAGTCGTTTGACTCATTAAAAGAAGCTTTTCGAGTTTAAATAATTAACGACGAAGATACTTTGGAGACGTTTCGATATAAAAATGGAAAAAAATATCTATTGAAAAAAAAAGTTTTGCAAGAGGATACTTTTGGAAAATGAGTCAAACGCGCGATTCTTTATTTATAATGAGAGCAATTTAAACGAGTGTTGGGTTCTTGACTGGGTAGTACGCAACTTTCTCTCTGTCACAGGGCTTGGTTCATTTGATCAAATACCAAGCACGCGAGACTTTGACGATTTTCGTATTTTGGCCATAATACACAATAATATTCATTTTATTGATGTTAAAAATATATAAATAATGTCAAATTGTGATTACAAGAACTTCTATTCCGGAACTTGAAGGAATTGGTGTGCATATGAATTTTAATGATTTTCCGTTATTGGCCAAAACTGAAAATTCTGTTTAGGGACAGTTGAACCAAAACTTATTATGTGGTATTGTTGCAAACAGTAATAGTAACATTTAAGTTAAATTTCATTCAATTTGAGAAAATAGGTTACGAGAAATCGACAATTTTCTTCATATAACCTAAATGACAAAATCCGTTAGAAGAATTTCTCGAAAAAACTGGGTAAGAGGTTATGTATGGTTTTTATATGGCAGGTATCGTGTATAACATGGCCTAGAACTATGACCAAAAAAAACGCTGAATACGAAGTTTGAAGAAAAACTATCAAGCCGGTTAGCAGGGAACATTACGGACAGACAGACATACGAACAGACGAACCGACGGACGGAATTCCAAAAACACTTTTTTGGGTTCCGCTATCATCGTAATGTGTCAAAATCTCGAAGTACGAAGTTTGAATAAAACTCAAGCCGTTTAGGTTGGAGAGACTATTACGGGCAGACAGACGGAATTACAAAAAACAGACATACGAACAAACAAACAGACGAACCGACGGACGGAATTCCAATAACCTCTTTTTTGTGTTCCGCTATCATCGTTATGTTAGAATCAATCAAAATCTCGATGTCGAATTTAAATGATTAAGAAAACAATTACTTTCTCTTTGTAAAAGAACGTTAAAGAGGGAAGCTTACGGGGATCGTTAATCTCCCTAAATATAGAAGTGCAACGCATCTACCATTTTCAACAGTTTGTGTGTCCTAAATTATTAAATTTTTACAGGAAATTGGGCCTACAATAAACCGTTTTCCCTTCTCTTGGTATTTAGTAGGTTTTTGGATGAAGTAGAATAGTGAAAGTCCTTTTAAACTAGAAGATATATATCTTAATATTTTCGCATTTAGAGGCACCTCTCTATGTGGGTCTAAGTCAATAACGATGGACTTATTAAGCTTTAATAGAGCGGTGTATTGGCAATGAAGATGACGGTTTTAATATAATAACCAAATGCCAACCCACTACTAGTGAGTAGCTCGATTCGGGAGTGAAAACCTTGTTGAATTGATAATGGGAGGGCGTTAACCCAAACAAAAAAAACAGATTCTTTTCTTTACCAATAAAAGAGCCGTTCCAATATTCAACCTACCAATGATCGATGGGACAACACTCGACAAAAAACAAAGCAGTAAGCTAAATGAGTATAACCTCATAAGCATATGAGAAGGCTACAATCCCCTGAGCGTTGAATACCCTATCCCATTCCATCCTCAAACATCCCAAAAATTGGGCATAGCTAAAAACTTAATATGTGCCAAATATTGATATTAAGATTGTCTAAAAAATAGTTTGGCAAAAGAAAGCATTTTTTTCTAAAAAGTGGGCATGGCAGTGAGCGGATTTTGAAAATTTGTACACTTGTTCGAACAGCACGGAAAAGGATCGCATAAACTTAATTTTATTATCTTAGCTCAAAGATTAAGTGCTAAAAATCGGTGACCTACAGACAGATGGACAGACAGACACGGCTAAATCGACTCAGCTTACTATTCTGATTCGATCCATATACTTTGAGGTACTAGCTAAATTATTTCTTTATGTTACAAATATTCCCCTATGTGGGATAGGGTATAAAGACTGCAAAAGCTTTCTTTAAATGTGGCCGAATCATCAAATCCCAAGATAATTGTATGGACGTTTGCGCCTATTGTAAAACCATATGGAAGTATTGTCTGGTTGCAACCTAATAAATAACATCATCTTGATTATATGATATAGGTATACAGGATAACAAGTGCCACCACGACTGAGGCAATATAATTCATTCTCAACCTGTCACTCTTAGGCCTTTGCATTCAAGAATCTTCAACTAAGACTGCTCTGCGAATTAGCCGGCTTAACTGCTGGGAAAATAAAGTCAACAAGAAACGCTACTATTCTTAACAGATATTTGGTCAAAGCAACTTCCCAAGCTACTTTCTAATGAAAGAGGAAAGTAAGATGTATAAAAGGATATAGAACCGCATACAGATGGTCCGAAATTGGATGCAGGTGTTGAAGCTGGATTGGTTTCCATAAAAAATATAGCCTTGCATGATATTTCGCCTACCTGTCCACAGTAGTGTCGCCCTCGCGGAGATATTGGCAGTGCAGATGCAGTCAAACGATCACAATGTGAGCAAAGCACATGAATTGTCATGCAATTCAAGCAATCCCTGCTGTCAAAATTAAAAATAAGCTAGGTAAACTCTCTAACGAAGAATTTAAGATTCAATGTCAAGCTCTGCTGGGTGCCTGGAAACTAGAGTGTGCAGGGTAATGATATTGCTGATGAGCTGTCAAGGATTAGTTTTGGGGAATCTTGGTGTATAGCGCAATGTAAATAACTGCTAAGTCTATAAAATAAGGACTGTCAGAGCTGTCAAGGAATGTAAATCTCTGATGATAGTCTATGGAATCAGGTTCATGATATTGCTAATGATTTGTCAAGAAGAAGTTATGAATAATCTCGGCCTACAACGCAATGTTCATTTCTACTGGGTCCCTGGAAGGTGCAGGGTAATGATATTCTGATGAGCTGTCAAGGATTGGTTTTGAGGAATCTTGACGTATAGGCTATAGCACAATGTAAATCTCTGCTAAGTCTATGGCATAAGGGCTATCAGAGCTGTCAAGGAATAATTTTGGGGAATCTTGGCGTACAGCGCAATGTAAATCTCTGTTGATTTTATGGCATCAGGGGCATAAGATTGGTAATGAACTGTCAAGGAAAATTTTTGGCCTTCAGCGCATTGTAGTTCTCTGCTGGGTCCCTGGAAACAGGGTAGCATGAAACAGGCAGACCAGCCTGTCAAATTACCACTACGTGACCTTAACTCATGGGTGGGACGAACATTTCTGGATATGGCCAAAGATAGATGAAATAAACTCTCCACTTGTGAAACTAGGAAGTTGTATGAGTATGAGTATGACGGAGCCAGAACTTACAAACTCCTTCCAACAAAAACAAAAACTGTTTCAACATGAGTGAGTATAGGTACTAACTGGAGACAACTTCCTAAAAAGTCATAAACTATTAATTCATTGTGTAGGTGATGACACAATGAAACACATCACTTTCGGTGCCACTGCACGAGCATCTGTCAATTTGGAAAATAATACGTTTCTAGAGACATGTCAAGACATTTGCCCGAAATATCATTTTCCTATCTTCTTAGGCTTCCACAAACATCCAACAAAGGACTAAACGGGCATCAATGACCCCGAAGAAGGAGCTACATACATGCGTGGACCCTCTGACGGGGATTACAAGGGCTATACAATCTACATTGACCTATGAAGATTGACCACCAAACAAACAAACGCCGAAAGCCAGACAATGAATTAACTTATTATTTTGAAGTTTTCTTGCAGTCATTTATGACAAAAAGGAATGTAATCCCTGTTCTTATCGATTCGATAATATCGATACACCCTCATGGCTTATTTGTATCTCCAATCACCCGAAGATATTCACACGTTATGCTAAAGTAATTTGTTTACGAAAAATCAACATCTAAAAACGGACTTACTTTGTTGATATCCTTCTCAAACACGTACGGACATGTTGACCTACCAGCTTTGTTTTAAATCCCACGTCGAATTTCGCAATAATCACTGAAAACACCGTCTCGATGAACGCTCATATTTCCGGTCGCGATTGTTTATAACGAAATGGCCACGCAATTTCACACGCGCACAAACACATTTTTAGGGAATTGCATTCACGGCGACTTCGCTTTAAGCCATCATATGTCGCGACATAGCTATATATCACTTTTTTAAATGTTTTTATACATGCATGGGGATTGCAATTTATGTGATAATGAATAAAATATACAAAAACGAAACACGAAATGCATTTTCCATGAAAATTCTGACATTTGGATTATTTGTAGAGCACTCCCGCACTAAAGCGCCTTTGGCCATCTCAATTTTTATAAAACATTGCGGCTCTTAACATTTCCCGTGTTAAAATAAAACAATGAAATCTATGTTTCAATATTATTCAACGAAAACACCGACATTTACATTTGCGCACCAAACATATTCGCAATAACCACACTCAATAACTCGGGTGACATTGACAGCTGCTTATGGCGAGTGGCAGGGTGGTCAGGAGGAAACTTTTTGGTAGGTTGTTGTGGTAGGTTATTGTTTATGGTGAAAACTAGAAAGAACAGAAATGTAAAAATGGTGAATTATATAAAATAAACAATACATGTATTTGATATAAAGTTAAAGGTAAATATTAAATATTTGAATATATAAATTCATTTATTAATATTTATATTACTTATAGACTCGATAACACTCGGTAGATTTAGCACAAATAAAAATAAAAGGTTTATAGAAGGTTTAGGTATGTTCGGTTAAGTTATAGTGGTACGATGTGCGTGCACACTTACCCCATTGTGGTACCACCACCACGTGGATACGGCTTTTTTTTCCTATAGATTCATTTTTCTAAGGGAACCATTCCGAGCTAACTCGGAATCATCTAGATCGTCAAAGAAAACTCCCAGATGGAGTTTTATTTTGTTGGAGAGTGCTGGGCAATAGCAGAAAGTAGGGAAATACATTCCTCCTCCTACTCGTACAGGCAGCTTCTGCAGAAGTCTTTGCTAAAGGGCTCTAGCCTTTTTGCATGTAGGCCTTAATTGCAGTGAGAGAAATAGAAAAAATAAGAGAAAAACATATGAGAGGCTACAATCCGCTGTGCGGATTGTTGAATACCCTATCCCATCCCATCCTTAAAATTAATATCCCCAAATTGTGGGCTTTATGGAGATGAAATATAGATAATGATACTGTCACAAGATAATTGCTCAGACAGTTTATCAAAATCTTTTATGGTTCGACAAAAACCAAAGCTTTTTATGGGGTAGGGTATACAAATGGTTTTTGTAGGAAAACGCCCCCAAAAAGTGGGGTGGGTTTAAATCATATATAGACAAAATGTTTTTATTGTCATAGTTAATGATCAAACTTTTTTTTTCAAATATTTACCGAAAAACATTTTTTGGTTAAAACGCCTCCAAAAAGTGGGCATGGCCAAAAACTTCATAAGAACGAAATATCGATATTGAGATTCTCTAAATATCTTGTTTAGACACTAATTTAAAATTCCTTACGGTTTACCCAAAATCTACGTTTTTCTTAAAAGGGGGCGTGGAAGTGGGCGGATTTCAAAAATGTTTATACTTGTTCTGCTGGGAGCAAAAAAGAGCACATGTACCAAATTTTATCACTCTAGCCCAAAATGTAAGTCCCCAAAACTGTTGACGTACGTATTTGCGAAAAATATTTCTGAAAATAGTGATTTTGGTAGTCTTTTGGCACCTACTGAAGAGTTTTTCAACATATGTAAGTTTTATTTCAAAATCTTTCATGTTATTTTTAAACAGCGTCATCACATGAAAAATATTAGTGAAACGATGGCTTTGGAATGCATTAGAAAACATATGGAAGGCTACAATCCGCTGTGCGCATCGTTGAATACCCTATCCCATCTTATCTGTAAAACTAAAATCCCCAAAAAGTGGAAATGGCTAAGCACACGATGTGGATAATATAAAGAAAATGTCATGGTGACAACAAATTCATTAGACTGCTTATAAAAAACTTTTACGGTTCTACAAAAGACAAGGTTTTCTCCTGCATATGTTATGGGGTAGTGTATAAAAATGGTTTTTATATAAAACGCCCCCAAAATATTCATTCATATTTATATTACTAATGATTCTGCATCCAAAGGTTTTTTCGAAAATTTTAAAATTTGACCGAAAAATGTTTTTTTATTAAAAACGCCCCCAAAAAGAGGGCGTGGCAAAAAACTTTATATGAACGAAATACAGATATTTAGATTGTCTAAATATATTGTTCAGAAAGTTTTTCAAAATTCCTTATGGTTTGGCCAAAAAATACGTTTTTCCTAAAAAGGGGGCGTGGCAGTGGGCGGATTTCAAAAATTTTTATACTTGTTCTGCTGGGAGCAACAAAGAGCACGTGTACCAAATTTCATCCTTCTAGCTCAAAATTTAAGGCCCAAAAACTGGTGACGTACGGACGGATGGACGGACGGACGGGCAGACATGGCTAAATCGACTCAGCTATCGATTCTGAGACGATCCATATACTTTGAGGTATATGTAGCTAAATTATTTCTCTATGTTACAAACTATGTATCAAAACTAATATACCCCTATGGGATAGGGTTTAAACACCAGTATTCAACCTACAGGTTATTGATGGGACTACCCTCACATTATCCGATAGAGCAAAATATTCGGATGGTTATTCTTGACACAAAATTTAACTGGAAGCTAAATGTGTGCGAACCGAATATTCGAAAAAAAAACTGTGATTTTGTATGGACGTATACGGCTATTGTAAGACCTATTTTAACGTACGGAGGCAATCCACAAATAAAGTTACCCATCTGAAAAACGTGACAAATGTACAAAGGATAGCATGTGTGGGCGCATAGTGCAATGAGAACACCCCAATAGAGGAAATGGAGACCATTTTCAACCTGATACCAATAGGCCTTTATATATAAGTATCTGCAGCCAAAAGTGCACTAAGAATAAGCAAGCAAAACAGCTGGAAAATGAACTCAGGATAACACGCTTAGATTCTAAACAGATATCTGAGCACAGCTGTATCCTCTGACTACGTGCTGCCTTATCCTGACTTTCAAAGACCATTCTTCTGCATCTTTCCAAGTAGAGAGGAGTGGGAGAGAAACGAACTGGGCACCGAAACCATATCCGTCTATACTGATGGTTCAAAAATGGACGTAGGCGTTCGAGCGGGAGGTTTTTCGAAAAACTAAAGCTGAACACTTTTCGTCTCCTTGAGGATAGCAGGCTGAGATGTTGGCAGTAGCAGAGGCAGCATAAAATAAAGTTCAAGCTTGTAAAGCGTCGTCGCGTCGTGAAGAGCTGAAGGTTCTTGGCTTCCAACATAATGCTCAGCTTTCCTGGGCCCCCGGACACAAAGGCATACAGGGATATGAAATTGTTGATGAACAGGTGACGAAAGGATCTGTTCTGGTACTTGGTATTCCCCGCTGAAAAGCACCAATTCGGTTTTTTGTGGGTTCGCCTCGAGTCTACATCTGGCGTCCCATTTGGAGAATACAGAAAGACCATTTTGTAATAGGTATTAAGGGTATTATGGTACCTCCCTGATAAAGTTATTGATACGTCATTTACGTAATCAATCACCTTGCAGCCGTGCTTTTCTAAATTTATGTAAATATAAGATAATATGCTCTAGTATGACACAAAAAGCAAAGAAAACCGATTGGATACATTTCAAAAGGGCTGCAAATAAAAAGAAGCTCGTTTTTTTTAAAAAAAAACTCATGGACACAATTTCCAGCTGAGAATCGCTACTGAATCCCAATAATTTCGACACGTTCTGCAGCGGTTGAGGTCTGGTGATGAAAATGGATCAATAGTGACTCGCCAAGGAGTTTGATTGGGAGGTCCTTATGCATCCAACATAAAGTCCGCACCTCGCAACAAAAAAGGCTTGTGAAAAACAAGTTTCATAGTTTTTTTTTGCCAATATGGGTGAGGGCTTCTATAAGAGAAGCATAATGGAATTATTTTCAAAATGGCATCAATATATCAAACAAATCTGTGCAGATTTGACCTAATCGGATCATTCTTACTATGTATATCCTAAATGAAGCCTCAACTTCAACATATGTTCTTTGAAACCTCAACATATTGACATATCTTTATTTAACGTTTTGGGAGGTACCTAAGATCTTGTGGACTTTTTCAACCTCAAACCCATAATATGTCAAAATTACTTCTTCAGCTGTCTCCTTAAAGGTTCACTTCCCTTGTTTTTTCCATCACAAAACTGTCGAGAGTTTTGGAAATTATCTTCGTATGCCCATCGGGAGCAATACGTCCTTGAGCTTAATGACAAATCCCAGTAAAAGTTTAAATGCCATCTCTTTGTCTTTGTTCCGTTCCGAGTGCTTTAAACATTTTCAAACTCCTCTGGCTCACATTTCCCTTACATTCCTGAGTGAGTATACAGCCTTAAAACTTACTTAATAGTATACCATCCAGAGGAGGAGAAGTGAAGTACTTTCTGGATTTTCACCACCCACTCCCCCCGAAAACTGTCTAATAATATCCGGCTGGCGTTGAACAAACTCAAACACCATTTCGTCCTTCACAACTCCGTACGATGGATGTCCAATGGAATTGTTTTCTAAGTTCTTGTCAACTTTTTCGTCCTTTTTGTTTGGTTCACTGCAGTGCCCTGAATAGAAAACAATCAAAAGTACTCTATACATTCCCAACACTTTCGAGTGAGAAATTGGAAAGCATTAAGCAGCTCAGGTCAAGATATACCGTTGAAAGTTTCAATACTTGATCCCCTTGCTTTAAATTCTTTGAATAGTTTTTTTTTATTAACTGAAAGACTGAACAAAAGAACACACACACTCTTAGGTGAATGGAAGTTGGTTCCTTAGTCAGAGATTTCTGGGTACATGCGTCTAAGGTGTGATTACATCCCTTACTTCAGAAGAACCTTTCAAGGACATACAACATTTAAGCATCATTCTTGGGGAAGATGGAACTAATTTGCATGCGGCGGGATGCAGTGATAAACGTGTCCCAAGGTAGAGAGTCCCTACTTGAATGGAAATCAACAGATGATATAGTGGATTGAGGAAATTTCCCAATTTTTTTACTGGTAAAAGGACTTGCGCAGTTTAAAATTGGAGAGACGGGAAATTTCCCATCTTTTTCGTTCAACCACATGCTGAGGGTAGAGGGGGATGGGGTTTATGTTTTGTTGGTTACCTATACCTTTTGTATAGATACAAGACGTTTCGACGAAACTTAACTGAGAGACTTTGCCCATTTAATTCATTCCTCGATGGCAGTGCCAAAGGAAATATTAAATTTTTTATTCTATTTGTAGTGTGGGGGGTGTAAGACCCGACCTAAGCCACATCCGCACGTCTCGTGCGCTCTATTGAATTAATCCAATCAGGAACACAGGAAAAGCCACAGACTTACACGGGTCGGGTGACTTTGATAATTCAAGATTTAATTAATTTGTCATGAAACTGGCGTTAAGGAGTGCATACTCGTGTGTCTTAAACGAGCTTAAAGACTTTTGAAGATGATGTCTGAAGGACGTTTATAATTCAGTATATAGGAAGACACGTATAGTAGATGCAGTTAATTATGTAAGATGGGGGGGTCATATCATTTGTTTGCTAATTTTGAGAATAATATAGCGGCAGTGTTCAAAAACAACTAAATTGTAATTTTTGGCAAGCATAACATAAAGTGGCGAACTGGGTCGGAAATAAGTGTAAAAGTTGCAAGGAGTAATTACGTTGGGTTTATTTTTCTTACCAACAAAAATTAGATTCAGAGATCAAAATAATTTCTCAGGATGCCAAATCGTCCCTTTCTTAAAACCAAAAATTCAAAAAAAAAATCCCAAAGCCTGTCCTACAAAGCTCTTCTTTTTTTTGAAGACGTATGTGGCACTGCGGTAACTGCTACGAATCGAGTTTAAATTTTACAATCACACATGAAATTGGGAGTGGGACCTAGATAATTTGGATACCAAATCGCACCTATCATGAAACAGGCTCTTAAATTTTGCCTATATTGACTGCTGACCAAAAAAGTTGTTTTATTTTGATAATGCATGTGGCGTTACGGTAACTGTTACTGTTACGTTCCAAAGTTTTCCTAACAAAACAGAATTGGACGTTTTGAAATTACTTAACATGTTATTCAACTAGATGGTTGGTTTCTTTGTCGAATATGTTAAACTAGATGTAAGTGATACCATTAATAAACATGAAACAAGAAGGTGTAAACTTTTTTTTGACGCTCACAGTATATCCAAAAAAAGTTTGCGCAGAAATGGGCGTGGTAAATTTTTTTACTCTATAAACTAAAATTGGATAAGTAGGTACTAAATTTAAAAAAAAAAATAGGCGAATTGGTCCAGCTGTTCTTCGATTTTAGTTCTTCGATAAAGTAAGCGAAAAAGTGGGCGTGGTCAATTTTTTTTCGTAAAACCTATGTTGGGTTATGACGAACATTTACAATCACTTACATTCTCAAGTGATGCGATTACCAACGAACGACATTGGATTTTTATTTATATAGAATATGGATGAGAAAACACCGTTTTTTAGAAAAAGAAAAAGTTTGTGATGATCGGTTTACCAAAATGTTAAATGTCAAACGTGAATAACGATACTGGCAAAAATCGCAGATGACTCAATATCGATGTTGAAAATATAAAAGAACCACTTCTGCAAACTATTAAGCGGCCATAGGAAGGAAACAATCTCCCGTAAGGCAGAATGAACCTTTTTACTTATATTGGCAAGAACAGCAGAAATTAGCATCCACCCGAACTTAATGAGATATGGCAGAAGTCTATTTAATATTTCCTAAATGTTATAAGATCTTGATGTTACTAATTCTGCTCTACAGCTCTGAAGCATGGGCTGTTTCGAAAGCAAAAGAAGAAATCCTTGGTTGTTTCCAGCGAAATCACGAACTTTGAAAGCTGTGTTGCAGCATATACCTGGTTAAAAAAAAAACTCCTCGTTAGACGTTAAAGATACTTATGACGTGTAGAGTGAATGGACTGCAATACTCTGAACAACACTCTTTGATTTCAAACTAAACAGTAGACGAAGGACAGAAAATGTAAAGTATGCTTAACGTGAACAACTGGTCATAACAGCTCTTATTTCATGGTGTGTCTACCCACATATCAGAACCATAGATTAGTTTTTATTAACACCCCAATATAGGATACACTATAGATACTAGTGCATTTTGAAAATCGTGTGTATTAGGCACGAACTTCATCCTTGGTAGGGATCGAGGTCTATCTACACCTCTTTTATTCTAAAGCCACCACCACCTTTAGACTACCATACGTTCCCGCGACTTTGCATAACAATCAGCCACCACGATACTCCCACAAGGGGGCCTATCTTTTAATCATGCTAAGACAAGTCTTAGGGGCTCCTGATTCCCTTGGTACCAGGCTATAGTCTCTGTTGGGATTCCTCACGATCCTCCTTATGGGGCTCATAACACACCCAGGCCGGAAACTCATAAGTAACTTAGTCACTACTAGCCAGGTAAATAAGCAGCAAAACTTATTCATTTAACAAAAGCCTGATGGACGCAAACCTACGTGAAGCCGAGTACCGAGATACTTAGCTTTTCTGCGGTTCCCTCTGTACGCCACCAGAGGACCCACCCAGTAGGGGCCCAACCCCACCTAGAAGTAGAGGAAGTACATAAATACCTCGACTTTAGGAGCGATCATTAATTAAAATTGACTTCAACCAACTTGGAGTGCACAAATGGAGAGAGTTAGCTAGAGCCGTGCTAATTGAAGAGGCAGCTCTTGGTTGCTTGACTGTTAAGAAGCTATTATTCCGTGAATGATCAGTTAATTCAAACCAGAAGCCACTTAAGCATCTGAGTAAATTAATCAAACCTATCGAGGTAACCGTTCGAAATAATTTTCGAAACCAAAGTCAGTTCCAATCGGAATTCAATTTGCTTTCAAGGTATCCGTTGCGGAGCAATATAAAAAAGCATTCAATCGCGTTCGTTTAACTTAGCAGAAAAATGTTGTCGGACAACTCCGGAAGAAATTCAACGCATAGCTGTCAAACATTTTTAACTTAACGCCTATTACTGATAAGCGATCATGTGCGTTACTTTTCGTTGGAAGATCTGTTTAAAATGCTAATCGGAACGCATACCACGGTAGAACATATTCGGATTCGAACATATCGGAGAAACATTTTTCCAAACGGATACCTCGATAGGGGTGTAATATCAAACGGACAGTAGTCTCTCTGCAAATGGAAAGCAGAAAATTTTCAACTAATCGTGCATTACTTTTAGGTTGAGTCTAATAAAAATGTGGTTAGGTCGACTATTTTGATATTAAAACTTCGATTTTCTTTAGCTACCAGATTTTTAGTTTGCGAGACAGAAAATTTTATTCTAAGGTACTTTGTCAGATAACCAACTGTTGCTTTCTTAACGTCTTATCTCATGTTACACTGATAATAGAAGGTTGAACTTTCAAGTGTGACATCATTGTGAGTTGAGAGCAGAGGACTAAAAGTTAAAGTTATTAAAATTATAAGAATATAGACGCAAGCCAGAGGAAAGATCGCATTAAGAGGAATGCGATACATCAAAATTAGTAAAAATTTGTTATGATATTAGATATTTCGACGTTAAATTAAGGGCGCGGTCTATAATTTGACAGAACTATTATTTGTTGGTATGCTTTTGTAATACATATTAATTTCTCAGACAGCGTTTCAAACGACTTGTGTTCATATGATCTCTGATTCAGTAACGGCTTATAACGAAATAGCACGAGTCTGCACTTCCTTATAACATGCGTCATAGCACAATATAAATATTCCAGAAATCGACATTCCAAGCATACATTTCTGTTCAAATATTTACAGACAGCACGATGGACTGTTCATTTCCGAATTATTCATTCGCCAACAGTCAATTGAATGATAAATTGAATTCGTTTAATCAAAACCGAAGCAGGCAATTAATAAATATTTTACACACAAGATATTGGATCCATTTGTGCATGCATCATACGCATTCAGAGTCACCTAAAAATTTCCCTCGGCATATTGTTGTTACTCGCACAGATACGAGTGTACACAGAAAGATACTCAGAAATAAAATTCTTTAGCTGTTTGCATGCGATGACACCTCCAGTACTTTTGTTTTCCTACACATCTTTGCTTTATCTCGAGAAAGTTTTTCCAAGTGTGTCATCGACAACCCCCTATACTCAGATTCCGCCCCTCACCCAACCATGATTCGATGAAACATAAAGCCTCGGCTGCAGCAATTAACTCGACAAAGTTGCCACAAATAACCACCCACACGCCAAGGTTGCATGGAAAGTTGCACGCAATTAGGCATCCCTACATAGCCTGGTTCAGAAAGTCATTAAATAGCCCCCTCCAGCCGCCCTCCCACACAAAAGGCCAAAGACAACCGCTGTGACTTACACCGGGGGTCAACAGAGATAAATCGAAGCCATTTCGGGGCCAAAAGTTAGATGGTAATTAATTCATCTGACACTTCCTTGCGACGACGACCTAGTTTCCTCTGATAGTAGAGTGTGGAGGCGAACCATAATCCAACTCCACAGTGCATGGATAGCGTTTTGTTGTGCAATAAATTCGAATGAATGCGAATGAATACTGGCAAACTGTAATGCAGCCCATAAAGTTCAGGACTAGATATAAATATGTTGAGTGGGTGAACGCGCCCATTTCGGTAGGGGCTCAAGAACACACAATATACTCGTATCCTGCCTGGTCATAAAAATGTGGGGGTGGGGCTGTGCAAAGTGAAGAGGATATTGTTCTCGTTTGTGCTGGATGGCGGCAGCATCAAAGGTTCTACATAGTAGAGCGCCCACCAAAATCCTAGATTCAATATTTTCATTTGTTTTTCTGCTTTTTTTTTTTGCTTTTTTTACGCTATAGAGCAAAAAGATAAATGATGTGCATGAATGTGGATCATGAGGGGTGAATGTACGATTTTGTGTCTGTATGTAAATTTGGGGTGGGGTGGTAGGAGAGCACTTAATTATTCATATCAAGTGCTGGAGTGTGCTTCTGTCTGAATTTTTAGGTCAATAAACCTGCAATAGGTTGGGTATTAAGGGAATCCTAGGATTGTAGAAGTTGAAATGGTTGGAAATGGGTGTGACGTCAAGAGTAGTTGTTTTTCTTTTCAAATGAATTTCAAGAATTGTATTAAATTTTCAAGGATTTCGTAGAATACCTTTACTATTATTGTACCACTGTAGTGCTACCAACAAGTATCTAACCCTTGTCGTCAAATGCTACTCAGGCTTGAAATCACATCTAAGCAATTTCATCTTCCAGGTGAAGACAACACATAGGCATCTTGGAAAAAGACTTAAGGCAGACAACCAACCAAGAGTATAAAGTTGTCATGGTAAAATTGTCATGAGCGTAATAGAGGGTTTCATTCTTTTGCACACAAAAATGAATGGAGATAATGATAATCGGATAATGTCAGATATTTTATTTTTTTCACATGTCAACATGTGGTCAACCCCCTGGGGCCGATAAAAAAACAGGATATGTGCAGGCGAACAACTAGCAGCAGCCCTAAGCTGCTACAAAGCAGACATTACTGCCATCCAGGAAATACGATGGCATGGGCTGGACAAAAAGAGGATGAAAACTGTGACATCTACTACGGACGCTGTTATAGTGAGCAGAAACAGGGACTATTGTGATGTGCATTTGTTATAAGTGCAATACTTAGGCAAGAAGTCTTATGTTTTCAAACAAACGCATTGTAACAATCTGTATCATAAGCCCTTTGTGAAAGACTGCTTCTTTGGGCTCCTTAACAAAACTTATGAGCGACTACAAAAGTACGATGTTATAATCGTGCTGGGAAATTTGAAAGCCAAGGTAAGAAGAGAAGTCATGTAGCATTATTGTAGGAAAACACAGCCTACGCGACAACACGTCTGGCAACGGAAACGAAATGCCAATATAACCAGCAAAAGGTTTCCTCACCACGATATTCATAAGGAGACATGGCAGTCTCCGGATCAACGAACGGTCAATCATATTGATCACATGCGATAGACAAGAGGCACGCATCCAGTATTTTTGATGTCCGAGGCGCTAACATCGACTCGGACGAATTACCTCGTTGCAGCCAATGTAAGAATGAGCATATCCACAACGTCAAAACAAATCAGAAATACTATAAAAAACTTGAATGTCGACAGACTGCAAGACCGCCAAGTTCATCACAGAACGCGAATCCCCTAACCTCTCAATTAACACCATACCACCAGCATCTAATGTCGATCATTATAAGATCAGCCGCAACAGATGTGCTAAGTATCTCGCACCCACCAGCAAGAAACCTTTGGTTTGATGAAGAATGACGACAAATGCTCGCAGCCAAGAACAAGATCCACATGCCTTAACTGCAAGTGAAGACGAGAGCAGAAGACGAGGAGAGAAGAACACCGGCTTTTTAGAAAGAAGAAAAAAAAAAGCGGAAACCCAGGGGACGGGGGATATAGACAGGTGCCACTCCAGGAAGAAGAGTCGCAAGTTTTATCAAAGTGTAAAACATCAAACGAGGGATATAAGGCTTGAACATAATCGTGTCGAGAAGAACAAGGAAATATCGTAGTTGAGACTCAGTCGATGCTGAGGATAAGGAAGAACTTTTGCACACTGTTAAACGGCGCGGCGATGACGAATAATATCCCGCTGTCATGCAGAACGAACCATTCAATACTGTCGACGACAGCAAAAACTACCAACCACCCGACTTAAGTGAAGTGAGGATAGCAAATTCAAGCTTAACTAGGCTGCCTGAAAACACGGCCTTCCCCCAAAGCTGTATAAGGCCGGCGGAGATGACTTGGTAAGTAACATTCACCAACTCATAAGCCAAATTTGGTCGGATGAAAGTATGATTTGCCCGATTCACAAAAAAGAAGGAGAAGACCGTCTGAACTGCGCCAACTACAGAGACAAAAGTCTCCTCAACATCGCATACAAGATCCTATCTTCCGTAATATGTGAACGTCTTAACCGTTTACCAACAATCTGATCGAGGTTTTATGCTAGGAAAGTCCATAGCTGATCCTGGAAAAATTCCAATGAGGTCCAAACCGATACCCACCACCTTTTTATCGATTTCAAAGCCGCACACGACAGCATTTATAGAGACGAATTATACAGAACCATGTCTAGTTTTGACATACCGCCAAAACTCGTCCTTCTGTGCCGGGTGATGAAGGAGAATTCTCGGCGCTCCATCAGGGTCGGAATCGACTTCGCCTACACATTCGATACCAAAAAAGGATTTAGGCAAGGCGATGCGCTGTCATGTGACTTCTTTTATCGGATTCTTGAGAAGATTGTGCAAAACTCTCGAGCCAACACCAGAGGCACAATTTTCCAAAAATCGGTGCAACTACTAGCTTAACCCGACTATATTGAAAACATTAGCCGGACTCAACGTGATGTGTTAGCCACGTTTACTAGTATAGAGAAGGAAGAGGCAAAAAATGGTTTTGGCTGTAAGTGAGGGTAATACTAAGTATATGCTGTCAACACGAAAGGGCACACCATGGATGGATATAACTATGACTAGGTAGTACGGGACTTTTTCTAACTCCACTCCGCTATGAACTTTGACAACATCATCTCGTCAGAAATTGATCGAAAATCTGGTTAACCACTGTTTCTTAGGGCTAAGAAGGCAATTTAATAGTTAGTCATCACTCGAACTACTAAGGAGGTCCTATACAAGACTCTGATAATCCCAGTTCATGAAGAAATCCTTGGTCGTTTGCGTTGACGGACTATGGATACGTAGATTCAGCCAGGTACTCTACAAGCAGTACAGCGACATGGCCCTAGTCGAAAAAATACGGTATTGGACGTTTAAGAGATGGCTAGGAAATGTAGAGCGAATAAACAGCAATACTCCGGCTGGCAGAGCCTTCGATTCCTAGCCAGACGTCGGAGGCACTAGTGGAAGTGCAAAAAGAAACCGTCTTCAACCAATTTAAAGTGCCCAACTAGAGGCAGTTACCTAAGGATCAGGCTAATGGGGGAGTCTCTTTGGTTGAGGCCCAGGTTCATTCCGGACTCTAGCGCCACTTAAGTCAGTAAGTAAAGAGTGTTTTTAGAGGTATAGAGCTTTGAATAAAACATAAGAAAATCGTTTTAATGTCCATCAATTTGAATTTATTGGAAGGATAATTTTATACCATTAATGTTTAAATATGATTTCGGGCATGTAGCCGCTGCGGCTGGTTCGAAGAAACCGAAGTCTAGAGGTAACATTTTCAATCGGCAATAACGCCACAAATGTTGGCTTCCAAGTCCCCTAACGTTTCTGGTTTGTTGGCGTAGACGAGCGACTTCACATATCCTCAAAGAAAATAGTTCAATGGTGTAAAATCATACGATCTTGGTGGCCAATTGACAGGTCCATTCCGCGAAATTATGCGCTCATCGAATGTTTCCTTCAATAAATCGATTGTGAAGTGCGCTGTGCGTGGCATGTAGCGGCGTCTTGGAACCTCATCTCATCCACATTTATGCCATCCAATTCGTGAACAAAATAGTCGATTATCATGGCTCTATACCGGTCTCCAATAAAGGTAACTGACTCTCCAGCATAATTTCGGAAGAAGTATGGCCCAATGACTCCACCAGCCCATAGACCACACCAAACAGTCAGTTTTTGTGGATGTAATAACGTCTCAAGGATCTCATGTGGATTCTCTTCACTCCAAATGTGGGAATTTTGCTTGTTGAAGAAGCCATTCAACGAAAAATGAGCCTCTACACTGAACAAAAAATTTGCGATGAAAATCAGCATCGAGATCAATCTTATTTTCGGCCCATGCACCAAAATCACGACGTATTGCATGATCTCGCGACTTTAATTCTTGCACAAGCTGGATCTTGTAAGGTCGTAAGTCAAGATCTTTGCGCAAAATCTTCCATAAAGTTGATGGACAAGGCTACAATTGGAAATCTCCTGACTACTGTGCACTGTAGCGAATCGATTCATTCGGGTCCTCTTCAGCACTTTGCTCTACAGGCGGCAATTGTTTCTTCGGTGCGCACTGTTCGACGTCTCTGAGAATGCGTATTATCACATAGAGGAAACGTAGTGCGAAAACGAACCATGGTTAACCGAATTAATTGCTCTGATGGACGGTTATGTCGACCATAAAATGGACGGAGCTTGCGGTAAACTTCGCGAACTGAACCATTATTTTCGAAATAAATTTGCACGATTTGCAAGCCTTGATCATTTGTCAACCTGTTCATGATGAAATGGCAAACCAAACTGAACATAAATGAAATTAAAATTTCCCGATTTGACCACAAAATGACAATTTTATCTCTAATCGATAAACCAACCTCTAAAGAAAACACCCGTTATAAGGTAAAGTCGAGCGCGTAAGGAGCAAGTACGCAAAGCCCAGTCGAGCACACTCCACTCGTTATGTTTGCAGATACCTGGCGTAGACATAGGGCAGGTATCTATATAATTTGTATTTAAAAATATTGTCAGAGATATTTGTTTGGTGAACATGAGTTTCGAGTGAAAGTGTTTCATCGAATTACAACTTTTACCCACAACAATTATAACGCATTAATACCATTGCTCTAGATTTCAATAACTACACTCCTGACGACTGTTTGAAGTCTACACCTTTCAAAGTCTATACCCTTGTGTATTTCATTACATTAACGACGCTGATACTCATTAATTTATATTCCTTCACAATCCACCTGTTACTCCATCGAAACTCTTCAACTTTCTCAAAACCTATCTTGTTGCGAGCTGCTTATTCATTTCCATAACCATAAAAATGGATGGGAGAACATCGGGTATCCAATAACCCTGCCTTCTAATGGAAAAATAATCAAAACTACAAACAAGCTGTACAACATCAGCATCTGCACGGTTCAAGGATAAACATCAGAGGATGGAAAAAAAATACATAAACATACTTTCGGGGTCGTAAAAAGTTTGCCCCAACAACTATTCTCCACCCCTAAGCCTTCGTCTGCTCTTGGAAAATAGAAAAAAACTTTTTTTTTAAACCGCACCAAAGTTTACCCTTCCTTTGTTATTATTTTTTTTTTATTTTTGCAATAGAAACACAAACCCCAAATATTCATTCCTCAGCTGAGAGATTATCCTGAGAATGGTGTATACCAAATGAGATGCATGAACTTTCATCAGAAGACGACATCGCACACTCGTATTCGTCCTGGTCACACAATGCACTTTCATTAGGGTACCATGAATTTAACAAGCGAAACTTTAATAATAAGCGCCCTTCTCACCTGTCAAGGACCTTTCGGCTAAAGACCGCTACTTGTACACTCATGAAACTACATTCAGATCGGAGGGAAAGAGATAGCTGTTGAGCAAGTAGCCCCTCCGGTTTGGTATCCGGGATGCAAAAGTTTCATCTTTTGCGTTAGAATATCACCAGGTGCTTTTCTAATGTTTCCTCTTCTATAACATTGCACCGTGGGTTTTAAGGGTTTGAAGACTTTTGCTCTAGTTTTTGGATGGGGGATAATTTTACCAACCAGCCCTGGATGATTATAAAGGGGACCAGGCGGGGGTATATAGAAGATGGGATTATGGCGGAGTACGCTTTTAGTCATCATGTTTTTCAGGTGGTAATTAATAGAGATGCCTGTCAGTTTGTTTGTTGTTTGAGCTCGTGTAAGCGAACCTAGTTGTGACGTTTGGAATGTGGCATCATAGAGTTTGTTTTTCGTCGGTAAAACCTCTGAATGGCTTTTAATTTCGAACTTTTTCCGGAAGTTGAAGAATTGACGGTAAAAGTTGCCACATTCCGGGGGTAATTATGTGATGAAAGAGCGTAGGGTGGAGGCTTCGGCTAATGAGTTTGAAGATGGTATTAGAAATCTCGGGGCATAGTTTTGGATTTCAGTGAGTTTTAATGAAAGTCGGTAGGAGCAGATATGTCAGTTGATTGATTAGTTTTGGGTGTTGGTATGGAAATAATAAATGAGGTCATTGAAGGGGCTGTGAAAAGTTTTTGAAATTTGGATCAAATGGTATGGCAGAGACCTTTGTCGGTTGGAACTTTTTCACATTACAAATGAAGGGCATAGATGCTGATGGATGACTGTTAAATTTGGTCATGTATGTATGTATTTATTTAATTTAACATTTGTGGTCATGAAAACTAACAATAATTGAAAAGAACGTTAAAAATGAAACGAAATGTCGCATTTAAGTTACGAAATTTAATATTCCTAGCTTAGAAAGAAAAAAATTACGAGGTGTGGAGGAACACATACCTAGGTAATAATATTTTTTAATACTATGCACTGGACGACTTAAATCGATAAGACTTGTATGGCAAATATGTACACCGATATTTAGGCAGACTGAGTTTTAGATGCCCAACCAAATGGCCGATGTAATAAATAAATATTCTGTCTGGTGCACCCAATCGTCGAAAAACATCAATTAACCTTGAGTGCACAAGTAGAGGCATTAAGTTGGTTAGGGACATACTAAATCATAATATGTCTCCTAGATAACCATGAAGAAACATTTTTTTTTGTGGAGGTTCGCTGGAAGGAAAAATCATCGAAAGACATTGCAGAGGTTTTATCGCGAGGGAACCTTCTGCAATAGTGAGGGACTTAAACCGATCTAAAAAACATATGAGAAGGCTACAATCCGCTGTGCGGATCGTTTAATACCCTATCCCATTCCATCCTTAAAATTAATATCCCCAAAATATGGTCTTGAAATATTGAAAATGACGTTGTCACAACATATTGTTCCGAAGGTTTATCAAATTCTTTTATGGTTCGACAATAAACAACGTTTTTCTTTGCATATGCCTTGGGGTAGGGCATACAAATGGTTTTTGTAAGGAAACGCCACCAAAAAGTGGGCGTGGGTTAAAATGGTCTATTGACGAAATGTTGGTATTAATACTGCCAATGATTGTGCATCAAATTTTTTTTTGAAAATTTTAAATTTTGGCCAAACAACGTTTTTTTTTATTAAAAACGCCCCAAAAAGTGGGCGTGGCAAAAAACTTTATATTTACGAAATATAGATATTATGATTCTCTAAATATGCTGCTAAAAATGTTCACACTTGTTCTGGTGGCATGGACAAGGATCCTATATACCAAATTTCATTATCGTAGCTCAAAATTAAAGGCCCAAAAATCGGTGACGAACAGACAGACGGACGGACGGACGGACAGACAGACATGGCTTAATCGACTCAGCTAGCGATTCTGAGTCGATCCATATACTTTGAGGTATATGTAGCTAAATTATTTCTCTATGTTACAAACTAAGTATCAAAACTAATATACCCCTATGGGATAGGGTACAAAAAACCTCCCGAAGACTGACTTTTATATGTCTTCAAGGAATCGCACCTAGTTGTTAGAATAATCAGCAATTTATTTTTCAAATGTATTATATTTTACAAATATATAAAATTTGAAAGAAATGCAGCCGTTGGTCGGATTCCTATGTGTTTTGTTTGGAAATGTACTTAAGTTTCAGCCTTTTTTTTTGTTTTTATATATTTAGCTACATAGATCCAGAGGTTTAACCCGTCTTAATCTCCTGACTATATAGTCGGTTGTTAAAAGCTGTGATATTTCTAAATTAACATGGCTGAGAAGCCATCTCTGTGTCTTAGAGCTACTTTTTTAGTTGCATTTTTTGCATCGGTTTCTGACAGTCACAAGGCAATTTCCCTCTTTTTGTTGAGAAGCCTTTACTTTATTTCTCAACAAAACTCGCCTATCGACTGCATCAACTTCGTTCTATACCTTTCAAGAGGATTTGAAACAAAAAACATATGAGAAGGCAACAATCCGCTGTGCGGATCGTTAACTACCCTATCCCATCCTTAAAATTAATATCTCCAAAAAGTGGGCTTTATGGGCCTATAATATAGAATATGACATTGTCAGAACATATTCGTCAAACAGTTTATCAGAATCTTTTGCTGTTTGACAAAAAAAATCGTTTTTCTCCTGCATTTTCCATTGGGTAGGGTATACAAACGGTTTTTTGTAAGAAAACGGCCCCAAAAAGTGGGCGTGGGTTAAAATGGTCTATAGACGAAATGCTCATATTAACATTACTAATCATTAGTAATATTAATATGAACATTTCGCATCAAACATTTTTTTTTTTTCGAAATATTTAAAATTTGACCAAAAACGTTTTTTATGAAAAACGCCCACAAAAAGTGGGCATGGCAAAAAACTTCATATGAAAGAAAAATAGATATTACGATTCTCTAAATATGCTGCTCAGACACTTTTTCTAAAATTCTTTACGGTTTGGGCAAAAAATAGCGGGCGTGGCAGTGGGCGGATTTCAAAAATGTATACACTTGTTCTGCTGGGAGCAACAAAGAGCACGTGTACCAAATTTCATCCTTCTAGCTTAAAATTTAAGGCCCAATTTTACTAAAAAACGCCCCCAAAAAGTGGGCGTGGCAAAAAACTTTGTATGGACGAAATATAGATATTAGGATTGTCTAAATATGCTGCTCAGACACTTTTTTAAAATTCCTTACAGTTGCGGATTTCAAAAATGCTTACACTTGTTCTGCTTCGAGAGTCTATACACCAAATTTCAACACTCTAGCTCAAAATTTAAGGCACAAAAATCGGTGACACACTGACCGACGGACGGACAGACAGACATGGCTTAATCGACTCAGCTAGCGATTCTGAATCGATGAGGTATATCTATCGAAATTATTTCTCTATGTTACAAACTCAATGTCAAAACTAATATACCCCCCTATGGGATAGTGTATAAACATATGAGGAGGCTACAATCCGCTGTGCAAATCCTTTAATACCCTATTCCATTTTGGTGGGGGGAAAACCTTTATTGGAGGAAAGCAACGTTTTTCTATGGCATATGCTATGGAATAGGGAATACAAATGGTTTCTTTTGTAATGTCAAAAGTAATATACCCCTATGGGATAGGGTATAAATATCCGGTCCTACGAATTGTAGGTTAATTAATTTTATAACGTATTTACAAATTATTAATACTCATCACAATTGAATGATTTATGTATTTCCCAAAAGTTGAAAACCAATTAAATCGTTAAATGCACTAATTTTCATCAATTGTACTTGCAATGCAAAGTTTACTCTGAATGCATCCACTAGGACTAGAACAAAACTGACAGATCAGTTGTGTGAAGACTTTTTTTTTTATTCCGTGAGTGTAATAAATATTAAATTAAATAATAAATATTACTTAAACAAATTATTATTAACTGGGCATAAATTGACTTTAGCACAAACTCACTTTTTTATCTTTTTTTTAGTTTAAATGATTCGTGTTTGCGAGCTGATCATCTATTCGTTTTTTTTTTAAAGTGTCGCTCACATTTAGTTTAAAAGTTATGATTAAAAGAAAAATGCAATTTGTTGGTTAAATTTCCATACAATTTGTTGTTGTTTGACAATTCTGTTTTTTTTCTACAGCAGTTGTAAACGCAGTATTGTATTGTTCCAATAACTGTTGTTTCAGTGTATGGTAACATTTTTCGTATACTTTTTTCCGATTTAAAGGTGTTCAAAACTTAATAGTGAAAAAGTGATTTTATCTGAATTTTTTTTTGTTATGGGCTGTTATTTCCAATTGCAATTAAAAATGAATTCAAACAAATGTTGGTGAGTCGTTGATCATATTTATGCCACATATTTTATATTTTTTATACGGAAATTCTCTATCATTTGAATACATTATAAATATTTGATTTTTAGTTGGGTAATTCAATTTTTTAAAATGATTATTTGCTGTATATATGCGTAAATATTACGAATACGCCTTAAAATATAAAATATATAAGATAAATTATAAAATTAATATTGAACAACTGAGTCATTTGAGACACGGTTTAACCTATAGGTAGGATAACGTTGAATGAACAGGGGGCGCACTCGTGCCACTTTTAACATCCAGAAAATCTGTGTAAATACTTGCAAAGCGATTTAAACCACGTTAAAACTCCTAGCATGAAGAATCTAAACAGATTTGTTAAGGAATCAAATTAATTTCAGATGAATATGTGATATCACTCGGTTTCTACTAGTGATGCTCCACATGATAAACCAACGTATCCAATCCCTTTGATGTTATTCACGCTTTAAGAATGCTACAAAATAAATATTTGGTCCACAATCTTTGGGCCATCCATCGCTTGGAATAGCATTGAATGATATACCAGGCCACCATTCTTCGTTTATTCAATGATTCGATAAGCAGCTGCCTGACCAGAAAATGCCAGAATAGCTTAATAAGTACAAGTGACTCTTAAGGCGTTTTCTGGTTGATTCCAGAAAGCTACCCATCTTGCTGAATAAGTGATGTTGGTGCAAGTGCCCTTAGACCATTTCTTTAAAGAGTTTTCCTTTTAATGTGGGTGCAGTGGCCTAGTGGTTAGTGCGTTGGACTACAAACATCCAAGAGCAACACTGTAATGAGAAGCTTTAAAATTTGCCGCTCAAAATCGTCCTTAAACAGAAGGTCCTCCTTCTCTGTTTCAAAAATAATAACTTCACACGCACAAATGAAAGGAGAAGCTAGGTTTGATAGCCTGTATTCGCCGATAACGCCAGATATTTCATTTGCTTCCTTTCACACAAATCACTGCTGCAGTATAGAGGCTATCATTGGTTAGGAAAGTTTTTTGTGGTGAAAGGAATCGTAAGAAAGCTCACGATCCATTTTTTAGATGTTCGAGATACCATCACATCCATGCGGAAATCCGTTGAAAATTATACTACGCAACTTCCGTGAGTTTCTTATCACTGTACACATCGGTGAAGCCCATCTTATATGTTGCCAACGTTTTCTAGCTTTTCTCTTTTCTGCAATTATTTCACATATTGCAGGAGGGTATGAGTTTTGTTTTATTTTGTTTTTTTTTTGAGTTGCAGCTCATACAGCTTTTTGTATATTAACCCCCTTATTCCTTAGATTTCACTAAAACACATCTCAACGGTGGTATAGTTATGCAGTGCATAAGTATTTATACAGCCTCTATTCAGGGTCGCACAATTTCTTTTTCATAACATATTTCCCCATCCATAATAGTAATACAGGGTTTGTGTCAAATAAATTACCAAAAAGCTCGGCAGAGTTACCATGGGATCATTTTTATGGTTGCGAAACTCATGGTGACAATTTTATTTTCTTCATTTTTATAACATATTGATGACTTATGTTGACTCAATATCATCGTTTACAATGTTGAGTCAGTAGGTAAAGAAGAATTGTCCTTTGAACAAATTAAACAGTTAAACTCAATACCCTGGATGATTTTTTTCAACTTACAATTGAACCTTTGGTAACCCTGATGTGCAGCCGTCTGTGTATATAGAAATAAAAAATATTATATACCCTTATACAGGCACTATTCAACCATCAGACGCGTTTAGGATGTGCAGCCTCTATTCAACGTTGTATAAGTTTTATGAATAAGGTTTTTGCGTTTAGGGGCATTTTAAGGAGTGCATAACTTTATACACTCCTTATAATGAGTTTATGAATAAGGCTGTAAGTGTAAATAGTTGCACTGCTTCCTCTATTTGTTTGAACAGCTATCATTTGGGTATTTTCTTCCAACTTTTCTCTGAAGTCGCTCCAGTCAGTTAGCTTATTTACTAGTTTTGGACTTTGTTCCTTCATTATTATTTTATAGCCAATTGTGAAAAGTATTGAAGAGTGATCTGACTGTAGGTCTCCCTTCTTCCAAATTTATGTTATTTGAGGAGTTATTTTTTGTTATAAAGAAGTCGACAAGATCTGGGGATTTTATTTCTATCTGTTGTCCAGTAGGAAGGTTTTCCCGCCGAATGATATTTACTGCCACATTCTTTAATTGTTTCAAGTAAAGCTCTTCCTCTAGTATTCGTTAGTCAAGAACCCCAATACTTATTTTTGGCACTAAAATCTTCTCCCGCAATAAATCTATTGTGAAATATATTTAGAAGACTTTTAAAGTCAATTTTCTGTATTCTGTAGCTAGGGGAACAGTATACTGATGCGACTGATAACTGTCCACTGTTCGTTTTTATTCTTATGGAGATCCCTTGAATCGCACATGACTGGAATTTGGTTTCTATGTGTGTTCAACCTCGTTTTTTATTCGTTTTGTGACTTTTTTATTCATTTATACGTTCAGTTTATGATATTTTATTGATGTTAGTTGTTAATTTATTTATTTGATAATGGGTTTTTTGTATAGTTATTAATGTTAAGTATTAAGTCTAGTTAAGATTTTATTTTAGAAGACGACTAACAGTTTGAGAACGACCGAATTGACAGTATAGGCGAATTGACAAAGTTGACGAATAGTGAGAGAATAGGGGAAACTTAGACAGTTAATTGTCGAAAGAGACAATCTGTCTAAGAAAACGAACAAGAAAGTAGGAACAAAGGAAAAGAGCGAAATAAATATAGGAGAACAAAGAAAATGAATGATAAGGTGAAGTCAATCGAGAGAGGCAAATGACGAAAAGGAAAAAGCAAGATAGACCATTATCATGTATTAGATGAGGACAGCTGATTTCAATGATCATTAGCCGGCCGACGGCTAATTTTTTTTGTCACTTGAAAGTTCTCCGATTAATTTTAAATTGTACATTAAGTTAGAGTTCTGCGTTTCGGTTTTTTTGTGCGCCATTGTGGCCAAAATTTCAGCTGTATCCTCCTTTGGTGCTGCCGGCAGGACTTCGGTGGAAAACTCTAGAAATCGTGAGTAATAGTTTGTGGATATTTATTTGAATTTTAGTTTAGTTTATTTACGGAGGACAGAACTTTCCTTTTATTGTTTTTTTTTTTTCTTAATAAATATGAATGTTCATTTAATTTTAAAATTATTTCGTTGGTGATGTTTCATTCATAATGATTGGTTAAATTCTTTTCGTTGGTGGTGTGTGGGCGGTAGGCGGGCCGTCCTTTGGTAATTCGACAATGACAGACGAGAACATATAACGAACGACTACAGTACGTAACAATGACAACTTTTTAACTTTTCAGGTATGGTTTGCTGCTGAGGCATATTAAAGGGCTATCTCTCAAAACCGTGGTCAGCGGGATAGCCAATGGAAGTGTTGCTAACACTGTGGGGTGGGTACGCCAGACTTTGCCGTTAACATCAGGCACATTTCGGAATCGCGAACGAGCCTCTACGGCTGAAAGATACAGGGATTAGTTTTATCGTGTATAGGGTGGATTTTAGGCTAGTTTTAAGTTAATTAAGGTGTATTTTAGGGTTTATTTTAATCATATTGTAGCTTAAGTTTTTTATAGGTTAGTAATTTAGATTCGCGCTTAATTTTCCCTGTCTTTTTCGGTTGTATTGGGATAGGTATTGATCATTTTCATTTTTCCGCTTTTCTTTTAACTATTTTTCCTTTTAGAGTCCTTACTTTCCGTCCAATGTTGATGTAGAGTAGCGTTCTTCTTCTTTTCTTCCTTTTTCTTTTATTCCTGGCACGAGACAAAAATGTTTGTTGAGCTAGGATGTTTGGAGAGGGGGCAAGAACTACCCCCGTCCGACGAGTTTAGCCGTGAGATCACAAGCGTGCCGCGCCCTTCTCTTCAACATCGAAGCTACCCCTGTGGACAAGCTAGACTCACAACACACCTTTTGAACTGTTGTGAGGATGTGGGGTGTGATATAACTTAAATCCTCGTATAGACATTAGTATATAATTATAAATGAGTCTCTGAGATACATCGATTTTCTTATTATCGAGTATTATTTGACTATCTTCCTTGCGATTCTCGATACATTTAGCATTCCATTCAAGGATTTTTATTTTATATATCATGTTTGCCTTTTTGGTACAGCTCTTTTGTTGCTGCTCTGTCTCTCAAGAAAAGCTATTCTTTCTAATATTGAGAAAAGCCTCTGCATTTAACGAAAGCTGAAAACATTGTCAACTTTCATATCATCAATCCAAATTCATGCATGAGTCCATTTATTTTTATTTTATTGTCAGCCCTACTGATGTATCCGTTCCGATTTGCATTTGCAACAGTTCTCACGACGAAATGCATCGGCAAAATCCATTAAGTCAACAATTTTTGACAGGTATGTAGGTATGTTTAGAATTTCTTCCAAGGTTTTGAACTCGATTTATTCATTTATTTCATTTCATTTATTTTGTTCCGCAACGGATTTCGATTCCGATTGTAACTGACTTTGCTGACGTAATGGGGATGTGTATTTCCTGGACATTTTTTGGGATATTTCCGACAAGCAATATTTGGACCAAAAAAAACACCATCATACAATAAAACTTTCATGACAATTTTTTATCAAAACTATGTTTGCTACAGGGCAACTATGCAATGAAATGCACTTGTTTCCATATGGATATCTTAATTCAAATCAAAGTATCTTTAAACGCATTGGGTGACTATAATAACAGCATAATGAAAAAAAAGTTCATTAACACAAGTGCATATTAAATGCACCCAATGACTTCACCATTTCCATTTCCCAGCGCAATTAGTCGACAACCCCATAATGTGGAATGGTAATTGGTAATGAATCTTGAACTTGAATCCAACACTAAAGAGAAACAATCAGCAAAGAGATGTATTTTAAGAGGTTGAAAAGAGGAGAATCAAACCACATATTCTATGTTTCCCCTCTCCAGTCTCCATTTGATCATTTTGAGGGGAAATGCAAGAGAAACTAAAAGATCCATCAAAGAGAGAACAAAGAGCAAATCGATTCTCTTAAAAAGAAACAATTGTTGTTTGTTTTGGTTCTTGTTCTGTTATCATTCGGCACTCGGCAGCTACCACATCGCTAAAAATAGATCCAAAAATGTGCGAATGACCGGCATTTCAAGTGGCTTGAATATCTAAAAACAAGTAATGTGTATAATCCGAATCAGCAGAACAGATCACGAGTTTTTTTTTTGAAGAAAAAAGGGTCAACATTTGGTAACTACGCACCGATCTGTATCTACTCCCCCTCAGTTGGAATATCGAAACTATATTCCCCCACAATTATCGAAACTCACTCAATTTGAGTGAAATCGTTAAAAAAAATGTGTCCCACAAAAGTTCATCGAGACTACCCCCACTTTTTCTCATGGAAAATCGAAATAAACTTTTCTCACTCAACCCGAAGTAACAAAAGCTCCACCGTGTTGACTTTCGTCGACTACACACGGTTATTCTGAGCCATTTCACGGTCTTCACGATCAGTCTATTGAGTGCTTTCATCGTGTATTATACAATCCTTTCGTTTGTCTTTCGGTAAATTTGATTGCAACGTGATTAACAACAGAGAAAAAATAAAAAGAAAATTGCTGCAAAATTTAAATGGAAATTCATTTTCATTTTGTATAAGAAAATTTCAATTTTGTGGTGACCATTTAAAAAAAATTAAAATGTTTTAGAATTTTGAAAAAAAAGTCTTTTTCTTTTATTTTTGTTGTTCGAATTAAACCATTTTTTTTGCATAATAAATTCTAAAAATAAACCAAACGACAACAAGAGTATATAAATTTTCTTTTTATTTTTAACCGAAATATATTTAAATGAATTAATAAAAATAGAAATTTAAAAAAATATAAATCTCTTCCATTAGTGTTTGTATTTTAAGCAGATACATTTTTAGTGAAAGAAAATAAAAAGTTATCGAAAATATACTATTATTCAAGAGTTTCGTTTTTTTTTTTTTTTTGTTTTTCGTAAATTGTGCCGTTCGCGTGCCTCCCTTGTCACAGTTGTCGTCGTCGTTTACGTTTTGGTTTTCAAGCCCGGCTCGGCGCCGTTGTGTGTGCAATAAAATAAAGAGTTACGAAGTGCAAAAGTGTCATTTTTCAACCCTATCCGGCTGCATAACAACAAAAGGAAAAGTTGCGAAGAAAAACTTAGCAAGAAGAGAGGCCATTGGCTTTCCAAGCTCACAGGCGTAAGTGTAATTCAATCTATCATATGAAATTTACTTTGAGCATTTGTGGGTAAACACCGTATAGAGATACGAGCGATACTTTTAGATATGAAAGAGGTTTAGTTGTTTTTTTTTTTCTGCTGAAGTTTGGAATTTGAATTTGATAGTGGTGGTTTGTTTGTTTGGTTTTTTTTTCGTTGCTTTGTTTATGTATCTAAATGTGTAGAAAATGAAAAATAGTGGTAATCGAAACGGATTTTTAGGAGGGGTACGAGAGAACAATGTGACGTTTTGTTGTGGTGTATCTATGGGTTTCTAAAGGTTACTTAAAGTCAAATTTGATATAAATAAGGTTTTGTAGATTCTTTATTAAGATTGTGGTAGGTAAAAAATAGACCATCGGTGCTTTTGAGGGGGTTATTCATGATTTTGACTTTGAAGTATTGTGAAAGCATTGGAACCTGATTCAAGTTGAAAATGCGTTTTTTTAATCGAGTCGAGTTTTTCAGTGCAAGATCATCCTGGTTTCGGGATTAAACTCGAGTTAACTCGACAAAGTAATGTTTCAATCAATTTATATCCAGAGTTAACTTCGAGTTAACCCTACAAGTTTGGTGAGTTTACTCTGGATTAAATGATCAGATGCTTTTGATAGATAATATCATAGCAAGCAAATAATTATTTTCAATTCCATTTATGTGAACATTATATTAAAATTTTAGAAAATAACATGTGTACGATATATTCAGATTCAGATCTGAGCGACTCGAAATATTAAGTTTATGAAATATTAGGATTTTTTTTAAGAAGAAAAAGATTTGTAAATAATGTTCATTAGTTTGGGAAAAAGGAAACCAAACAGCTTATAAGTGAGCTTTTGCAGGTTCTATACATTTCGATAAATTTTTGACAGAAAACTCGATAAATCATGAGTTTTACCATATTAAATCACCACTCATGGTGTCAAATTTAACTGTAGATTAAATCTAGTCCAGTCTTAATTAACTCAGCCTAAAAAAACCCGAGCCTGAAAATGACCTTTCAAAAGTGACACGGTAGGTACTGAATTTAATAAATTTTCCAAAACTTGTTTGATCCGTTATAAACCGAAGGGATGTGTCAGTCATAAATTGAAGTCATGTTTCTTTCAATTAACGTTTCTTAGCCAAAGTAAGTAAGTTTTTACGATCTTGTGTCAGTCTGTCTTTTTTGAGCCTGTGATTTCTATCGGTGGGATATTACCCCTAGCCATATTTGCCTTATTTTTCGCAACATGTTCATAAGTTTAGACATTTCCATAAGGACAGGTTCGTTGGGACAAATGCTCTAATTTGCCTCACACCATTCATTTGTGCGTGTGACTTTCTTGAACGAATGACAGGAACAACAATTTTATGCCGAAACCTAACGGTTAATTTGATATGAGTTTTTTTCAGAAGAACATGAGTTATTCAAATGATTTGCCAGATAAGGGCAAGAAGAGGGGCAAGTAAAAAGAGGTGATTGCAAGACTTGGTTGTACGTAGGTACTTCCTCTCTGAATGCTAGACTTTAACATTTAACTTTAAAAGAACGTTTTACATTGAATTTGAAGAAAATCGGTAAAGGGACCCATACGTCCGGATTTTTCCGTTACTGACCAAAACATAAATTCCGTAAATAGATTTTTATGCTCACAAATGTCAATAGTAATATTGATTTTCAATTTCATTCAACTAGACCATATATATAGGGAGATATAAATGATTTTCTAAGTGTTGGCCATATACAAAAGTCCGTTATTTCGATCTTTTTGTGAAAACTGGGTATGCAATTTTGTATTAACATACGCACGTTGAGTTTAATCAAAATTTCTAGATGAACTGAGTATAATTTAAGAAACAAAAAACTTTTCGTTACTATAATACCTTTGAGATCTTTATAAAGACAAGAATATACTTTGTATTTCCAACATCCAGATAATATATCCGACATTGCCGAAGAAAGGGTTTGAAATGGTCGTCCCACTGTTTTCAGGTATCGTGGTACTTTTGCCTTGTCGTTTATGGTGTCTGACGAAAAAGAAGTGTAAACCAAGAAACTTTGGTAGATATTTAAATATATTTAGCCACCATCACTAAATGTCATGGTATCGGTGATTATTTTTCCCAAAAATCCAAATCCAATAAATGTCCTTATAGAGAATAGATGAGGACTAATCGAATCTCAAACCGCAGTCTTACAAATTCGTCTCGATACTTCGGTTCCTTTCAACTTAATTAAAAAGTTCCTGTTTTGAGTAAGTACCGGGGCCTAGTTTTTTTCTCAAAATCATTCATTTGTGCGTATGTACTTCTTGCACGATGTTGGGACCTCCTGTTTTATGGCGAATACGAACGGCTAAGTTGAGATACGCTTTTCTTGGCAATTAAAACTATTAGCAGGATTTGTCATATAACCACGAGGAGGACCAGTGAAAAATCATATAGGTGCTGGGATTTATTCATTTTTATTCAACTTAAGGATGATTGGGATCTTGGTCATCACAACAGACAAAAAAATTCGTCCTTTCCATCGATGCAATATGATAGTAGGCCTCCCAATACTCTACATCTGAAGCACAGATCTGTGCAACCTAATTCAACGACATTTTACGTAACCAACTCCCACGAAGGCCGCAGAACTAGAACCTATGAAATAAAGATCCAATTCTTAATGACAGCCCTTAAAAATTGTAACCCATTTGGGGGTGCAGTGGCCAGAGGTTTAAAATCACATAAGTAACAACGCTTAGGTTTTTTCACTGTCCCACCTTTTGCGAAGGTGTGAAAAGTAGCCACGAGTAAAAAAATGTCATGAGAAGCTTCTCAAATTTGCCATTCGCTAATACCAACGAATTTGAACCTAGTTGAAGGCCTTATATGGGCAGTGAAAACCTCATATTACCTTTAAAAAAAAATATTGAACATAAAGGGCCCACATAGGGTCTCAAACCTAATTAAGTCAATTACAGAAGTTCGTCGCTGCAGAATCTCATAATTGACAGTGAGAAAAAAATTACTTTGAAAGATGATTTTATAAGGATTCTGCAGAAAACTTTAGGTACCCTTACCGTGCAATAAGTACGCATGTGCACATGAATGGTTGTGAGAAAAAAAATTATATCCTGGTCTTATCGACCTTGGGGCAATAAAGAATTTAAAAAAAAATAAGACAATGTGACAAAATAAAATCGGAACATTCTGTGGCAATTTCTCACTTTCGTCACAAAGTTTTCTATACTCTTATCATAAATAACCAACTCACGAAAGTGTAGAAACCGCATTTTGGGACAGAATTTAAGACGACATATATCCAAAGACGTGTTCCACTTACGGTTCCTTAGTGATTTTGCTACATTACCTCAGCTGGGATTCAGGGAAACAACCGCAGAGAACGACTTTTTATGTCAAAGCAGTAGTTTCCTTACTTCGCAGCTTATAATAATGATGCATTCCCTTCATAATACATACAAACTCATAATAATACATAAAAACTCATACAAACCCTTTTTGCAGAAAGGCTAAGGATACCACCCCAAAAATGGTATAGTCTTAGGATATTGCAGAAGAGCTCCTCTTTTCCCATGAGATCTCGGAGGGATCCATAATGTATCATTGGAAGGATATGACAGAGCTTTGCTATTTTATGTAGAAGTTATTTTAATTGGATTTTAAGGGACCAGCTAATATTTAATGCTTGGCTAAAAGAAAAGTCTTATTCGGAAGTCTAGTTTAGATGAGAAGAAGAAGCGTTATACCTCTAGTTTTATGATTGTCAATATGCCTGCGAAACTAGATTTTTCGACATCTACTTGTAATTTTTCTAGTTCATATCGATGGGGCTACGATCTGATGTTATGGATCTTAACCATAACATTTCACTAACCTGCAATGATTTTGCAAGCTCACAACCGCAACATTTTTCATATTGAGATCATTATTGTGACCTCCATTGAGATTAAAAACGACGGACAGATAGACAGACACGGCTAGATCAGCTCAGCTATCGATTCTGAGTCGATCCATGTACTTTAAGGTATATCTATCGAAATGATTTCTCTGTTACAAATTTAATGCAAAAACGAATATACCCATTTGGGACAGGGTATATAAGGATTAGTATTAAGGCCCATTATGTCAACACGAATGAATAATAATTGTCGAATAAAAAAAATACCAGAAATTCGACTACACAATTTCTTACAAGTCAAGCCTCGTAGCCAAAGTAATAAATCAGCTTATTGGCGCACTTTTACTAAATTACTGTCTGCAAACAATTTTAGAAAGGCTCATATATACAAAATTTATCCATAAACTTTAGCCAGGTATCTAGAACTCACATTGATCAAAGCCTTAGCAATAAACCTATCACCAGTCTATCACATGCATACAAACATATATCTGCAATCACTGAATCTGGCGTTTACTACTCAACGGCTCGGGCTATTGTAAATCTTGAAAAGAACTAAACGAATGCAAATTGGGAATTGTTGCATAAATTAGCACCTCGAACGATATCAAGCCTTTGCTATTAATTTGCATAGACGTCTCTGTCTTGTCGTGGTTTAGTTGTTCCGAACTGGTTTAGTTATAAAATAAGTCAGTTTTTAAGCCCGAATACTGTTGTCTATGGTTTGTATCATAAAATCAGTGAAGTGGTATCTATTTTTAAATATAACATAAGACTATTAACACTAATTGATGAATTGAGTTGTTTAACAAATTAGCTAAGATTTCAAAGGTTTAATAAAGTTGTTAGCATTTAATTTGGGCCCTTGGCAACTTGGGAGGCATTTAGGTTTACTCGTCATTACATAGGTCAATGATCTTGGTAATGAATCATAAAAATCAAATTTTAAATCTTTATAGTGTGATAATCTCCAATCGTGAATAAATAATTGTGAACGGACTTATTTACGAGAAATATTAATTTGTAAAAGGATTTTTAAGAGCATTTAAGGAATATCTATGAATAATAAAATCAGTTTGGTTTACAGGTTTTGTTGCAGGCTATACATGTTTTTTTTTATTAACTAGGTGGGATTTAAGGGGATATTTGTTGAAATTTACCCAAAGTCCTAAGAAATCCCCATTTATTCGCTGCGAAATTGTGATTTGTCGTTGACGAGATCAAGAAAGTCTCCATACTGGCCCAAAACAATCACGAGAGCTGCGACAAAAGCGCAGCGATTTATTTATTGCAGCTATCTGAAGTGATTTTTGTGACTTTCGTGAGCTGGTGTTTATGATTGTTTATATGGTTGTTGTGATGAGTAGATAGTGTCGAGTGCAATAATGTTGACAGAATAACTAATTAAGTGTGATCGAAAAGACTCCTCTGAGGGTCATATTCGGTTATACCTTATATGATACTGAAACCTGCAATTGGCATTCGTAAATATATACAAAATCTTTCTTCATCTTTCAAATTTTTGTATAAAGTTGTCGCGATTTGTTGCAACAAGCGCAAATAATTTGCCGTCGCTATAGTCCTATTTGGGGAATGCTTTATGCCTTATTACTCATTGTAGATGTAAGTCTTAACATAAATTGATATTGAACTTGAGCATCTTTTAACTAACTTACTAACGATAGCTTTGTGAATGCATTTGATCTAAAGCTTTGTTTTTTTATTTATGTTGAAGGGAATAGCCTTGAACATCTTGCCAATTAGCAATTAATGGCTTTGGTTAAACTACTACTAAAGAAAATTTTTTAACTATACGTGTATGAAAAATTGGCAAGTAGATACATATAAATTCTAAGTTCTTTTTCGGAATGATACTGAAATCAAGGCATGGAAATCAGGTATATTATGCTGTTGGTAGGTCAAACGATCTACTTATCGAGGTGGATTTTTTTTAAACATTTTGAACACTAAAAATAACACAAATTTTTGAACCGAATATTTTCAGAAAAAATGTATCTAAATTTACCTGTGCTTATCTTTAAGTGTAATTAATCGTGGTAAACAATTTCAAATGATCTCTAGGGTCATGCACAGAATTCTAGAGTTGTGTGAAACGTGAAACATGACTAGCGAACTGTTAGCGCCTTCAGAATTTTAAGCGTTTGTTGCCCCAAAACTAAAATTGTCTAGAGATGATGCAGATCATATAGCATTTTAAATGTCATCGTGTTTGTAGGATTGAGCCAGAAACCATAAGCCATTTAAGGCAGTTCAAAAGCCCAGGGTCAAGGATATTATAACTGCATCGGAAATCCCCCTTCTACTTCGCTATCAGTGATGCCAATGTCTAAGTATTATTCCCATTGTCTGATTCTGGGGTTAGCATGTTGGACCTCAACAAATCTCGTCACTTCGTCCCTAAATTATATCAATTCAGGAGTTCGAAAACCTGTCTCTCTTTTATGACTGTACGTAAGCTTTGTTTAAAATTTACTTTTCGTAGGGTTTTTATAGTATTCATCAAATATGAGAATACGAACTTAGGCGGTACCGCTTAATTTTTCTTTGGATTGGTTCTTTGGCGCGAGGTCTTTCTTAGATCCACAAATTTTGTTTGCGCAGGTATTGTTGGGTCTCGTGATGACTTCCTTATTAGGTGGGGTCTAACTTACCGTATAGGGGAGGCGTTATTTTTTTCATTACAATTGGCAAACGAAATTTGATAGAGCGAGTATAATTTAATGAAGTGCGGCCGCCTTTTAGCCCAGAATACTTGACAAACGGGACGGGGTGTGTTGAGTAAAAATGTCATCGCAGATCCTCTAGTTATGGTAGCACTGCAAAACATTCTCAAACTAAAAATGGCCGTTACAGAGGTATTTTCGATCTTAGCTACTAAGGGCTTCAGAATAATTGATGGACTTTGTTTTTTCTACAAGTAGTAAATCTAAGAATGTACAAAATATCGCAGCATAATATTCTGTTGTGTGATTTCGACTCGACTTCTAACTTGTCTTGGGCGCATTTGTACATCTACATTATTACCCATGCATTGGTTTACAGATACCATTGTTCAATTATTTATTATTTTTTGTGTAAATTCTTTTATATTCACTTACCAAAGTCTTCGAAAAAATCGGAAAGTATGTTAGGCGCAGGCCTAACATTCATTGGGTTCATCTGCTCACCATTTCTTCTTAAAGCTGGTTGTTATTGACAGTCCATGTAAGAAATTCATCAATACTATATTGGAAATTGTTTTTTTTTTTTTTGAAGGAAAGCGTTTTGCACTGTTGAGAATGTTGTTCCATTTAATCAAAAAAATCTCAGCTGCAGCACAGCACAGAAAATCTTTGAAGTATCCGTAAGTTGAATCCAGCTAGTTTATTAAACTCTAGTTATAGCTATCATTGAAAAGCATGATTCAAACACAAAACATGATGGAAGTGAATGTTTTTTTGACAAAATGGTTTGGCAATCATTAGAAAATCATTAGAAAATTCTTTCATTAAAATCATCATTGTGAGGGAACAACCCTACTTGAGGTATGGGCTGATCATACAAAAGATACAAAAGATTGATGACAGATAGGAACAAGTGAACAGACAACATTGAAACGAATGTTTTATTTGGATGGAATTATAATCTTACTTCAGAAAAATAAATTTTTATCATTGAAAAAATGATTAAAAATACATAAGCTTTGCTTTAACATCAACTCGCTAATGGTTTATTTAAAAAAGTCGCAAAAGTAAAAGAATACTGTCAATTATGACTTTCAGTTATAGTATAACTAGCTTAAGTCAAAATGTGCCCAAATCCTTTAAGCCATCCTTAGTAATAGCATTCACTCGCATCATGCGTTAATCAGATGTGACAACGCATGCATAAACTATTTCATTCCAATTGTCATTCTGTGTGAAAAATGCAAAAACAATTCTTCAAACAAAACACAAATACTTGCGACCTATTTACCATAACTTGTTTCCTACTAAGCCGCATTCCTCACCATGTTTATCATGTATCTATTGTATTAGTTCGCTCACTAACTATCCTTATCTTCGCATACCTTCGCAGATAAGATACCAGATAATGCCCTCTTTTCATGAAAATCGTATCTATGTTCAAAGACTGTTGATGTATTCGCACATTGAATGCTTAATAGATTTGTTGCCTTCATGATAAAATAAAATACAAAAACAAAACTTCTCATCTAATCAACTGAAACCGATTCCATAGACTTCCTGTGTGAAAATTTATTTTTTACTGGGAACTGAGGAGTAGATATCGATACTTCAATTTCAATATTTTTTTTTTACAAAAAGCAATAAACTTTGGCAACAATAAATTCGCGTGTTTATTTGTTCACTTTTTAACGGTGTAATGTAAACATATCAACCTCAACGTTACATAGAGATATAAAGTATCTATGAATATATTTCCGAAAAAAAAGTTGAGTTGGATAATTGAAACCCAACAGTACATTGCTGGGTTGACTAACACCAGTCAGCTTTTGCCTTTTACCGACCACAAATTGTAAAAAAATTACAGATAAACGAAATACAAATAAAAAAAAATTCTTAAAAATTTGAAGATATACTCGTGCTATCTAGATCTAGAGTTTATAATAACATTGACCTTGAATTGAATAAAAATATGTCTACCCCCGGTGTGTGCGTGTATTTTTCGGAAAATGAAACAATTTTTTTGGACGGTGGAAATACCCCTAACATTGTTGTGGTTTTCCATGCAAAGACGGAGGCACGAGATTGATTTGTTTGTTGTTTTCTGGGTCAATGGCGTTCTTTTTTCGAAATAGGAAATTCCAAAGAATTGTGCATGTGCAATGATTTCTTTTTTTTTTTTTTGTTGTTGTCTTTGCTTGAGGAAAAACGTTTCATTTTGTCTACAGTTTATTTTTAAAAATTAACGATTTTGCAAAAAGAATTTTTCTTGTGGTGGTGTGGTATGCGTATGAAGGAGAATGGTGATTAATTTTTATGTCGATTTATGTAGCGCAGAGGTACCTTGTTTATTGCTTGACGTAGATAAAATTAAATTGTGACTGTTTTGCGAAAATATAAGAATTGACAACGTTGGAAGTGCATTGCACATGGTACCCATCAATTATGTACATTAAAGTGTCTCTGTGTGGTTGTGAGAAATGGTTTTCCTGGTACTTTGGGGGTTTCATTGGAATGAACAAATACCTCAGCTGGCGTATAATTAATCAAATAAAATGTTTTACCAATAAATGTTGTTGGCTTTCTTTGAAAATTTTTTATCAGATACTTGATTGCACCGGATCAATATGCGGTATAAAATCGCGAAAGGGTTTGAGTTGAAGAGAAATGGGTCACGGGGCAGTGGTTTGAGCGGTGAACTAAAGCGCAAAAAGTCAACTGTTTATGTTAGAAATCGAACCCAAGTATCATTTTCACTGGGCCTTACGCTCTACATAATTTGACTAATAGTTGTCCGAGTAGTATAAATTTTATCGAAAAGCATATCTCTAGCTGGTCGTGCAAACAAAATAAGAAAGTAGGAGAGGAATGTATCCCAAACATTGTGATTGGGATATTGAGATACCTGCCAATAGAAGCGGTCAATATTTTTACCATTCTTTTCAGAAATTTCAATAATGGAAATTACCCAGTGGATTGCAAAATGGAGGTGGTGCGTGCAAATCCCTAAAAATGACAAGGACAAATCAAACTTATCTCTTTGGTAAATAAGGATTCTGCTTAATATAAGGAAGGTATTCAAAAAGAAGTCAATCGAGCTAGGTTTAAGTGTGCCGAGGAAAACACAATAATTCCGAAAAATAAGTTTGGTTTTCAAGCGATGCACGATGATATAAATGGCGCGTTGAAACTGGTGTCCGGCATTCAGTCCAAAAAATCATGTACGGGCGCTTGTCTAATTGACTTTAAGATCGTATGGTTAGAGGGACCTTTCTACAAGCTATAGAGACTAGACATGCGTAAGGTCATGCTGTATATGGTTTATGAAATAAAAAATTAAATATTCATCGTCATGGCTTGATACTATAACCTGAATACTGTGTGGTAAAATGCGGGTGGTTCAATGTCACGCTGATCTGCCTACAGCTGATCAGTCAGATATGATTATGAATTCAAAACCAGGAGAGATCCATGATTAACATTAATACTTACAATGAATGAAATATCCTCCTTGGAAAGTCATGTCCCAAAACACCAACTATTAACTAATGATCTTTAAAAATACTGATCTGTGGTAAAATGCGGGTGGTTCAATGTGACAATGATGTGAGGAGAGATCCATGATTAACATAAATGCTTGCAGTGAATGAAATATCCTCCTTGGAAAATCATGTCCCAAATCTACCAACTATTAACTAATGATCTTTAAAAATACAGATCTCCCATGTTTCAAAATATTAAACACCCTTTGTCTTGACTTAGTACTGTAACCTAGATACTCTATGTGTGAAGAAATAGTTGTAGATCGTTGCCAACGTCATGTTAGTTACTATTAATCGTAATTTATTTTGTGATACAAAAGATTCACTAAGAAAGCTTTTATGTCCATATTGGTAAATCGTTGTTTTTCGGAGTAGAAAAAAAAGCGAATCATAAGGTTGTGATCGTATAAAAGAAAGATTTTAAATATAGGAAGAGAAATAAATGGTATCGAACGAATCTAACAGATTGCAAACTGTTTGCAAATGCAGGAATACCGATCCTTTCAAATAAACCATTTATTTCAGCTAGCGTATTGCTATAGTGACAAGGGTAGGTTTAGAATGTGGATTGTCTTGCTTCAAACTATTCCAGTAACATTGGTATAAATATTTTGGTAACATACCTTAAAGACCTTAAAGAGTTATATACCTTTAGATAAATTTATATAGGGTGACCAGATAAAAACTATAGGGGAAAAAAATCAATAAAACAACAACGGTGTGAGTGTGAGATATAAAATTGATTGGTACCGCTTCGGATTCGCTGGCATTGCTTTAAGCGATCGCTCCAATTTTGTATGACTTGGTTGAATATGTCTCCAATGTTGGCTTCGAGCTCGTTTAAAGTGGTTGGTTTGTTTGCGTAGAGTAAGAACAGAGAAAATATTCAAGTAGTGATATAAGCCAGTCGCCAAATTTCTCCTTCACAATTTCGGGGGTTACATTGCTTTATGAGGTGTATCCCACGCCATCTTTTTATAACCAAAGCTTGGATATATCGATGTTGTCGACCTGAGACCATTGACGGTAACGATCACCCTTTTCGAGGTATCAGTTCGGAAGAAATTTTCTTTTATACCGATGTTGTCGAGCTCTGACCACTGAAATTCGGCTAGCAGCACACTATACCTGAGACCATTGACGGTAACGAGCACCCCTATCGAGGTATCTGTTTGGAAGAATTTGTTCTTCCGAAGAATCCGTTTCGATTAGTACTTCAAACCGATTTTCCAGTGAAATGTAATGCACATGATCCCGCATAGACAATATGCGTTAAGTCAACAATTTTTGACAGCTATGCGTTGAACTTCCCCCGAAGCTGTCCGACGAAGAATTGTTGCGGAATCAACCAAACGCGGTTGCATGCTTTTTTTATTTGTTCAGCGACCGATATCTTGAAAGAGAAGCGAGTTTCCGAAATTGTTCTCAACGGATACCTCTGTAGGGGTGTTTTCATCCATCCTCATTGCGAAAAAAGGTACCATGATGCCGCCATGTCATTAACCGCACCAAACGGTCAGTCTTTGTAGGTGCATCGATGATTGGTCGAACACTTGTGGATTGCTTGGAAATTTTTCTTATTGACAAAGCCGCTGTTTTTGCACAGCAAAGTTGAGTTGGGCTCTTCCGAGAAGATGATGTTTTTGCCAATATTTCCAACACCCAATTAGAGATTCATGGTGGTGTATAGTCATCCTGCTTCTGCCTAGTGCCAGGTTTAAAACCAACCGCAAACGTTGACTCTCTTTCCCCAATCCCCAATTCAGGGCCGAATCGACATTCGCGGGTATTCTTCGATACTGTGCACTGCGTCGACTATCTTTCCTGATATTCGCACCAATCTCTTTCCGATTGGTAGCTAAAGGTCTAAAAGGGTGCACTCACGCTCAAATCTTTCACGGTTCAACGAATAGCATGCACACTGAAGTCATGATGACGACCGACCTCACGGTGAAATTTACGTTTACGACGATAACAACTCGTCGCCCTAGTGACACAAGAACATAACTATACATTTTTTACGATTTTGGGCTGGGTATACCACCTTACTAGAATTTCTGTAACGTGGCAAAAATTGTACCTCTAAGTAAAGTAGATTAGAAGTTAGCACTTTACAAAAATATTCATGAAACTCATAAAAATGGTAAAAAAAAACTCGAAAATTAGCAAATATTGACATAGGATTTTGTGTCACTAGGGCGACGTAACTGAGCCAGAATTTCGAGCTTATTGCATGTCATCGTTAACTTTGACAACTGCTGAAACATAACAATTGGAAAACGTATCATTGCTATCTTGCCACCCTATACATTGCTATTTTGCACTTGATCGTGCTAATATATCTACAATAAAACAAAATGAATGATCACCCAATCATTAATATTGGAATGTTATTTAAATTGGGTGGGTGCATCGGCCTAGTTGTCAGTGCGTTGGACCAGGAGATTCCATTTTTTGTGGAAAAAATATAACATATAACAAATATAAAGAGAAACTAGTTTTGAGGCCTTTTACGGGCCATAATTTTTTACTTTACAGATCACTTCCCTATTCAGTCACTCCTCACGAATATCTCGCTTATATTTATAATCCCTTTTAAGGCCTCATATTCTCGGACCTCGGTTTTTTTTCCATTTATTTATCATTACCTTAAGAAACGAAAATCCTCCATTAATTTAAATTTATTAGCCAACAATAAATGGCACACTTTTGTAACGAGTCTTCGGTTGCCCCTCAGATATTCATCATACTTGTCAGACACTTAAGCATGCAAATATAGCAAAATAAATCTTTTGAAGGTTAAACACATAGGTATACAAAAATACGCTCATTAATCTCATCACTTCATCATTAATGCTGAAAAGCGAATTTTCCCGAAGAAAATTTATAATTACTCCCTAGAGTGTTTTAGCAAACGTGATGACATTATAATTTATACACCGATTCCGTGTCCGGTTGAATTGATGAATATTTACTACGGGGAAAAAAATCCCACCTCAAGGGAATAAGCTTTTTTAAAATGAACACATTACTTTAAAATGAAAAAAATATACATTTTCCTATTTGACATTTAACATCTATTACACGTCGACTTTCAAAAAAAAAAACACAATTTCCAATCGTTTATAGTGAAAAACGCAAACTGTCAGAAATGTGGTCATTGCTGAATATTTATGCAGCACGTGAAGGAAAAGCCAATCTTAACGGATAATCAGAATTTCAAATTCTGAAACACGTTTACGGTTACCAGTGATAAACATACTTGAAATTAGGTATATGTATCACTAAGTGCAAGGGTATTCTGTCATATCTAGCTGTCAAACTGTCGATCGATAAACGATCATTAATTGAATCGAAAGCAAAAGAATGTTCAATGCTGCGCTCAAGTAAAGTGGTAAATGTGATAAAATTGATAATGATCACCTTCAATTAGTTAATTGTTGTTCAACTGTCATTCTGAGTATATGGCATGGTGTGATAATAACTGACTTTGTCTGTATATAGAAGGAAGTTGTATCTGTACAATGGTGCGTAATTGAAAATTGTAGAATTAATTGAGTTGAGAGGTGAGGAATCAATATGCAGTCGGGTAATGGATATATGAGCGCAGTAATTAGTGCGAATTCAATAAAATTGACGTAATATACTGGTGTGGAAGTTAAGACTGCTTTACTTCATGATTTGAATATTTATAAGGTCAATGAAAAAAAAATGTTTGCACTTTCATTAAAGTTTCCATTTCGAGATGCAAAAATTCGTATTCTCTTCTGCATTAAATCAGTTTCTCAAATTTATCATAAAAAATATATCTGGTGCTGAGCTATTAAGATCGTTTTCCGATTGAAAAGGATCTTACTGACCTAGAGACGGTTTTATATCCAAAGTCTACAAGAAAGTGAAAGCTGCAAGTACAAATATTCACATTTGATTCTCATTAATCTACTTGCAGCTTTCACTAAATTGTAGAGTTTGGGCAAAAAACTGTCTCGAGGTCAGTAAGATCACTTGCAGTTCTTTATACTAGTCTCCAAGGTCTGTACTCTAAATGGGTAAGGTTCGTGGGCTTAAGAGGCAGATTCTGATCTTTCTTACTATTCTTGAAGTATATTTTCTTAGAGGACAAGTCTGCGGTTTGTTTACATAGACTCGCGACTTCAAAAAGAAGTCTGGAACGGTTAAATCAGGCGATCTTGCCGGCCTGTGCAAATCGGCAAAATGAGAGTTTAGGCGATCCGGAAATTCAGCCCTCAGAATTTTGGTTGTGACTCGTGCAGTATACGCCGTTGCAAGACTCTGTTGGAACCCCATGTTCTCCAGTCTCAAGACACATCCTATAAAGGAAAGAGCATGTCAGCACGTGTTGGACAAATCTCTGCAGCACTCGCCGGCCCTCGGCATCTTCAAAAAAAGGCCTGTTGACGCCCCAAACTTAAAAATCACACCATGCAGTTGGATTTAGTGCCAGTAATGGCTCGTTATGGTTTTTCGTGGATTATACGTGTATTTCCGGTGCCCCCGAAGAGATAATCGTGATGATCTCACAAATCATCCGAGTAGTTTCAATAGTCTTAAAAGCTTATCTTAACTAAGCCTCTCAGATTCAGCATAAAAAAGAAGTACACACGCCCACATGAATGGTTGTGAGAAAAATATGGGTTGTGGGTTCTTACGAGCCTGTTGCGACACAAAATTTGTTGTTTTTAGAAGCGATAATTTTGCTTATTCACATAGATGGAAATGGGTCTCGTCTTTCATTATGATTTTTTATAAAAAGCTGTCTCCATCGTGGTTGATGGCTTGAGCATAGGGTACACTCGCCTAGGACTCAACAGCTAATGCACTGTCCGCACTTTGTTAGGGTTTTTCAGTTTCAGTTCTTCAACAAAATTTTCTGTAAAGACCGCCGATTAATGAAATATTGCGTGGCATATCATATATGGTCGATACTCCGAAGTCATCTGCGACATTCACAGCCGGCCAGACCTAGCAAAATCTCTATACTCTATTAGCCGAGTAGATAAACGTCGTAATTTTTTTATTGGTATCGGACAACTGGGAATTCCTCGAAATTCACGATGCTCCAAATTTGTTGTCGAATTTTTCGTCAACAAAATTGAAACAATTGCTATGCGTTCTTTAGGAGCATAGTGATTCATGTTAACGTATATTTTGTATCTATAGAATTTGTCTGCAATATTTTGACACTTGCCATCGTCTAAAAAAAATGGCACCTTCCGATAGGGTGATCCATTTCTTGCCTCCTGCTATAAGCAAGAGGCCGTTTACCATTCTGATCAGCCATGATGAGAACTTTTCAATATTCTTCGGCATAAATTATTACTGTTACCAGACCAAAGTAGATCCATTGAAATTCTGGTAGACCAATGACCTTTCATACATGACAGTTAGTTTAGTTAAACAAAGGATTAATCAAAGGACTTTTCAAATCTATATAGACAAATTGGAATCTTGGTGGAATCTTGAATCGTGAACCGACATTGAAAAAAACGGAAGAAAAGTCACAGCTTATAGAATTTACTGATCAATCAGGCGGCAAACTATATGGGACTATACGATGCTGACATATATTGTTTTCTGGTTGCCAAAATTGTGTTCCATGTCAGGTGATCAATGACATTTCATGCATGGCATTTAGTTTAGTTAAACACTATATGGGACTATACGATGCTGACATATATTGTTTTCTGGTTGCCAAAATTGTGTTCCATGTCAGGTGATCAATGACATTTCATGCATGGCATTTAGTTTAGTTAAACACAGAATTAATCAAACGCATTTTCAAATCCATATAGAAAAATTATGATGGAATCTTGAATCGTGAACTCAATTAAAAAATGGCAACAAATCACAGCTTATAGAATTAACTGATCAACCAGGCGGCAGACTATATTTGGCTATTCGATGCAAAATAATATTGTATCCTGGTTGGCAAAATTGTCTCCAATGCCTGGTAGATCAGTGATCTTTCATACAATTTACAAATTGAATCGGTGAGTGGAGGAACATAACATGTCCAAAATATCACTTTTGAGAAATACAGAAACATAGCCTTACGTGATTTGTACTGTTCTTCCAAACAATCCGCGACGATCGTAGTCTATTTTTCTATACATTCGTGCTCTCAAATGTACTGCTATTTTGCTGATTGGTAGGTTAATAAACGTAAAGCATTATCATTGGCGCTTCTATTGTTCTTCCACTCACCGATCCAATTTAATTTTTATATTCAGATAGACAAATCGTTACACCTAGCAATGGTAGTCGAAAACCCCAAGAAAGTGATCGTGAGTTGTCCACATTTATAAAATCGGAAGATACATTACAGCTTCAGGCTACAGGCTATTTGAAATTATTCATATAAGGATTAAAATTGTATTCTGGTTGCCAAATTTGTGTTCTATATCTGGTAGATCACTGATCGTGCATGCTATCCATGGCAATTAATATCTTTTGCAGGTTTTTGAAAGATTATTTTACATACCCTCGAAATGATGGTCAAAGAAAACGTGTATTTGCAAATATTTTCATCCTCTCTTCAAATATTGATCTAACAAGCTCAAACCTATTAGCGGCTTTTAATTTTCGTTTAATATTGTTCCCTAACTACTTAAAGCTGACGAAAACCAGATCATTAATCCACGATAACCGACTACTTAAACTGCATTAACCTTGTATGACATAATTTAAGCTATCAGTCAAAGTCGAAAATTCAAAACCACCCACGATCAGTTTTTGTTTTTAAAAATAAATTAATTACAGGCCGGGACTTTAAGTACAGGCCAGTTGAGATTGCGTTTACCACATCGTCATCGGATTCAATTAGCACTCACTTTATCAGAAAGTTTATCTCTCGCTTGTGAGGTGTCAATCGTTCATCAAAACTGCTAGCGATCTCAAAATGAATCCACTACCCATACTCAGTCCTCATATTGTCACACATATTGACATTATCACCACTTGGCTGGTTGTTTCGGGAAATCGTCTCGCATGCACAAAAACAAGTGATTTATTTAATTGTCAATAAATTATTCAGTGCGACAAATTTTTATAAATAAGAATTGGAACAATGAGATAACATTGAATCTGATTAATTTATGATGTTTATTTCATTTCTCTTGTAGGGTTCAGTATTTCAGATCAGTATTTTCGACTTTAATCGAATCTAATAATGAACGAAATGGTAAACAAATTTTTGACCTCAGAATTCCGTTTCATGTCATAAATTCAGCGGCCTGCCTATGCCTTACAATGGGCGCTTTGGATATTCCTGGTCGTTAAGTTAAGTTCTTTATGTCGCCTTTAGATATGCGTGGGTGTCAGAAAGTGCTTATACATATCTAGCAATTTATACACACACTTCAAGCGGGAGATAATGTGGTGTCTGCAATATGCTGTGGAACGAGTTAATTAATTGCATTAATTCGATGACTTATTTATGCAAATAAGAGGCAAATAGAAAATTATGTCGCTTAGATTATTTGTGACAGGTTCTTTAAATTGAACGGAAAGAGAGGTGGATTCAAGGACGGAAAATAACGGAACAAGATATGGGAGGCGGTGGTTAGAGTTATGAGCGAAAAAACTGTGGGTCTATGGTTTTTAGTTGCGATTGGTATATTGAAGTCGGGTGTGACTAATAATGAGTCACTATGGAATTATTCGTCTGCTAGTCTGTTCATAACATAACGATCTTGTTAGGCAAGGGAGGGAGTTACTGTAATGACTTTTATGTAAATATATTACTTGTGACTCTGGCAGGTCAAGGCATTGTTTTTTGTTTTTGTAAAATCAATTTTTTTTAGGTAGCATATAAAATGGGGATGTAAGATATCACAAGTATTTTTTCAGTTCAACTAACAGCCTTTTGAAAATTGTTGTCTTGCAATGAAGTTATCTTTCAAAATAGACTTTAATGAACTAAATGATTTTTTTACAGTTTCGTAACTACTTACATTGGCTTTAGTTAACCTGACTTTTAATCAATGAAAATACTGATCAATAAAGTACGATCAATTATTTAAACCAAAAAATTACGACATGATTTGGAAAACGCAATGAAAAACAGTATCCATGGAACCAAGTATAGGCTAAATATTACCAGACTACTGATTACTGATCTTAAAGCTGGATTGATCATCTTTACCAACAAAAAAACGCTTGTGAACTGATTGAAAGTAGCCATGAAAGCAATTACAGACTGAAGATGATTGGGCTACTGATCATTGAAAATACTGATCTTTAAGGTACGATTCATGACTCAACCAAATCTTCTGTTTACTGATACACTACCATACTAAGTGAATTTCAAAACCCCAACTATGAACAAATGAATGTTTAAAATACTGAGCAGTCATAGTGCAAACTATTGAATATTGTTCGCCTTGAATCATAACTGCAGCTCGAATACTCTAGAGCTATTCAAATGCTGGTAGATCATTGATCTTTCATACAATCAATGGTATTTAGTTTAGTTAAAAGCTGACTTTATCATATGCATATTATTAGATAAATGTATATACTTAGCAATGGCAGTCGTTAGCCTGAATGGTGGCGAAATTTAAAAAGTTGGAGCATACATCACAACTTATTCAAATACCTGATCAACCAGGCCTCGAACTGTTTGGGACTATTCCTTTAAGCTTAATATTGTATTCTGGTTGACTAAATTCTGTTCTATATCTGGTAGATCACTGATCGTTCATGCTATTACTGTTAAAGTATCTCTTTTGAATATTTTAAAAGAGTCTTTTACTAACCCCCGAAATTTTGGTCAAAAGCAAGACGAATTTACAAATAATTTCAATAAAATTTCCTTCGCTTAGAATACTGATCTAAAAAGTCAATTAGAATAGGAATTACCGAATGTATTTTAAGCTACGCAGTGTATATTATTTTTAAATAATTCCTGTTTGTTGTCAGTCAAGAGATTCGAATCTCTGGGACTAGAATTAAGTTTTGCCGTGGAGACTTTTAACCGAAAAGTTTGAACAAGATGAGGTCGAGCTACCACTCTATTGGAATTGTGTGGTGATCCTTCGAAGAACTGGTGGAAAATGGTATTTATTGGAATTATTTGGAACATACCCAACCGTAATGCGTTTTATGTAATAGAACCGGGGTTTAAGTTTTTCCTAACCGCGAATGTGGAAGGATTTCACGAAGTATTGAAAGTATTGATCGTGACGCATTTTTTAATAAATTTTATCTGTCCTGGGTTCAGTGGAGTGATGGTTTTGTGTATTTTTTGTGGTTTTGCCTCGTGCGAATTCAAAAGATACCATAAGGAAGCCATCTTAATTATTATTGAAGGAGATTGTCACAAGATAAAGTAAACGTACATATGTCGCTTTGGCTTAAGTTGCCTAACTTTAAAAGAAAATAAACGCGACGTACTCATTTGATCGTTATTTGTAATCTAGCCACTTCAAGATTGTAGCTAATCCGGAAAATCATTGATAATTACTCGAATTCATTTAGACGATATTGAGCATTCATGATAGAGTCTATGACGTCCGAGGGAACTTATTCGGCAGTTCAGTATAAATCCTTTTATTTGGATGGTGCATGCGATTTTTATATTAAGTATTAATCTAGCTTGTGGGTATATGGATGGATCATTTAAAGTACTGATCTGGCTAGGAGCAGCCGCTTACAGATCGTTATTTAAAACGTGATACAGTACCCGAGATACAAAAAAAGCTTATACAAGTCTGACATATCCGACAAAGGCAAGTATTTGGACAGTATCCCTAATGTCTAAACTTGATCATCAATTTTCTGTTAATTTTCCATTACGATTTTAGGTTTCCACGTAGATTGGTTAAATTACAGGTTTAAGAAGGCAATCCTGTACTTTTCAATTAAATAGCAGACCCGTTGTGTTTCCTAAGTAAATATTAGTATATATCATGATGCTAGTTCTTCTCTCCTAATGTCAACAACTATAACTACAAAAGTTAGTATAACACTACATCGAGTTGCAACTAAGCTTACAGGTGATTAAATGATAGCCTCAACCTTCACTGTATAGTATCTTCTATAAATTAGATCTCGCTAGCGGATTCTTTATAGAATTTACTTGCATGAGACCAACTTAAACGCAATACCTTCATTTCTTATGAGCAGTTGAAAGTTGGGAATAACTTTCTTTTCATAAAGGTTATAAGCGTTCAAACTTTTCTGCAGCGTCTCCCAATAATGACATAAAATTTCAACAATTTGTAAGCTGCAGTAGCTTCTGACACTTTCCACATTTTTTACATATAATATCAATTCCATGGCTACCGTGGAATACATTTTTGCCTTCCCGAAGTGAAGGCGAAGGTTTTTCATTCAATCCCAGCAGAAAATCCATGAAATCATAATTCAAAGAAATAAAAGTTGGGTAGGTACTCGAACCTAGGCAACAAAAACTTTCGAAAAAACATTGACTCCTCCAAAAGCTATTTCGGACATCACCCATGAAGTAAGCCTCCTCTGCACCCAAATATTTTCTTTCACTTTTTTATTCCCCTTTTTTAAATGGCCGCACTGTGCTAAAATTCTACAAGTAAATTATAAAAGAAAAATGTATAATCAGTGCAAATGTTCAACGTAGCTGTTGATATCAAGAATTCCTAAAAGCTAGTTGAATACACCAAGACCACAAGAACTTCAACGTTAATGGCAATTTAATAAAAGTTCAGAATAATTTCGGTTACAACTTCCTCTTATGTACTACAAGTCCGTATTACCCTCCAAATTTTAAAACAAGATGAGATCCCTATCGAAGTAGAGAAACCCCAACACGTGCCTCTGTTTATAAACCCAAAATATATCATTTATTTTTTTTTTCAAATTTACTGCGCCGCCAACTTATCAGATAAGTTATCTACCATCTACCACTATGCTGTTACACAATAAATCGGCACATCAATCGAAACAAAGGCAATTTCTTGACATCCTGTCCCAAGGGAGTTCTTATTCCTTAAAGCCATTTAGGTATCCTTTATCTTTACCCAAATCAATCCAACAAAAAACCGATCCCTTTTCAACGTAAGAAAAAATAACTGAAAACAACGAAGAAAAATAAACCCTTTCAACGACGTGCCCTTCATCAATCGATCCGATACCCTTTCAAATTCCCTTTCGCTTTCATTTCACGTTAAGATACAAAAAGTAAACAAAAATCCGATTGCATGTGAAACGCAACGCCACACCAGAACAAACCTCCACAAAGTGCATTTGATTACCTCTCCACAGAGAAGGTTTCTTCTCAGACCAACATGCATAAATGCAAAACTACGATAAAACTGCAAAAGAAAAAACGATAAAACTTTGACGCTCTCTCAGACCCCTGAACGACTTTGCTTCCATGTGCGGGTCTTCTGGTGCCGACCCTCACATTTCTCACTCTTCCTCTATGTGGTCAGCAAAAGTGAAAATTTAACAGACCTCAAGACGTATGTTCGTTCGCCCGCCGAAAGCCTCTGGCCATACAACTCAGAATCTCACATAAGGCAAAAGAACACTGGCACACTGCTGATCAGTCACTGCGACGAGCCTCTTTAGATATTCTGTTCATGTATCTACGTTGACATTTTGTGTGACAAAATATTCGTTGCCTCCTCGCCTGACGTGCTTCTTCGCATACATTTGCGTTATGTTTGTATGGAGATTGCGAATATTTATTTAATTTTTATGTAACCGCCCTAACGGTATCGAAGAACGATCATCATGCCACAATGCGAGATGATCGTGCCCACCGTTCCTAATGTGTCACATTGAGGCTGTTTATCTAATCTTTCAGTGACGATGACGTTGCTGATTGATTTATTGCAGATGTGTAATTAAATGTCGGTCGGTTGGTCACTCGATCACTTATTGTCACACAAATACACGCGCACGTACATAGCACATAGCAACTCGACTTTTCGCTGTGATCGATTGCGATCGTGTTGCTCTCAATCACGAATTCGTATAATTGAAATTTACGCGATATTAATTAAGAAGTTTAGAACCACGTCGTCGTCGTCGACGATGATCAGGAAATAGTGTGTGCATTGTTGGAATTTAATTTTTTTCCGTGTTTTGTTGTAAAAATGTTTTCTTATGAAATTTTTGTTCATAGAAAACATTTTTGAATCGCCCAACAGATGAGGAAACACATATTTTGAATTTATTTCTAAATTGAACATCATGCGTTGGTCGATGAGGTATGTACGTAATACGGGAGCTGTGTATCTGTAATGAATTTATTCCGTCTGGGATGGGAGATTGTGAATTTAGTTTTTGTAGAAAATTCCATTGTTAGTGGTCATAAAGATATAAATTTTATTTGGGCGTCCGTTGGTGGTGAACTATAAGGTTTTAAAATTGAAGATCTTATAGCTGATATTAGGGGGGTTTTCGAGGCATTTGTCTACTTCGGGAATATTAATATAGCAATGCATACAAAGTCAATTTAATTTTATATAGATGCGGGTTCCTTTATTCTTAAGTAGCGCTACCGTGGGTGGTGAACCTTGGCCTAAAGCTAAATTTCTCTTCAGTTAGTCTGGTGCTTAACTAAGAGCCTGCGTATTTAAATTGAGGTCGGAATATTGCTGTCCATTCGGTCAGTCGTTCTAAGGCATGGAGGGAATGGAAAGTGGATGAAGAAATCCTTCTTCGTTTTGAGCGAGAAATTACTGGGAAAATCTTAAGCCCCGTATACGTCAGAGGGCTTTGTAGACGAAGATTTAACCAACAATAATAAATTCACGAGCTGTACAGCGTCATAGAACTGTGAAAAAACACGGCATTCGACTTTTAAAATGGCTAGAACGTCTAGAGTAAATGTACACCAACAGTCCGGCGGGCAGAGTATTCGATTCCCAGCCAGAAGTCGGACGCAGTAGAGGAAGACCTCGCCATAAGTGGCGCTCACAAGAAGAACCCGAACTCAACCAAATTAAAGTGGGCAACATCGAGGACCGGGGTAATTGTGGACTGAAAGGCAACTTAGAAATCTAAGTATGGCATCAGTCGTTAAATATTCGTCTGCAAAGCTCGTCAACTCAAAAGGGACTGACGATTTTTTTTTTATGCCACATGGATAGTGCGATGAACTGCCGCCCAGAAGATTTTCCAGAAATGATTTTCCACTGTCCCTCCTCTCGTGATGATCTGACAAGTCACCCAAGTAGTAGATATCAATTGTTATGAAAAGCTTATCGCCACTTAGTCGTTCGGTTTCGGTATAAAACAGGAGGTTCCGTCATCGTGCAAGAAGTACACATGAATGGTTGTACGAAAATGCTAGGCCCTGGGGACTAACGAGCCTGTTGCGCAAAACAATTTTATTTTGTGTGGTTCCCCTACCTTAACTTAAAGCCATTTTGAGTGACAAATGAAACGGAAGAGGCTGATATTTTCAAAACACTAGTGTCTATGATAAACCCTTTTTTAGTTTGAGAGGCTGGGTCAAAAGAGTTGTAACTTTCTCCTCTTCGTCGAAACAGCTCCTGCGCAGAAGTCATATAGGTACGTTAGGCCAAGTCTTGTTGCGTTCTTGTTAATTAGAAAATGTATCCAGTGTCCACATTAGTGCCTTGCGCTGTGCTCGTACACAATGGGAGTATTCAAAAAACCTTTAGTCCGTCCCACTTATAAAGACGTAAATATTCAAAATGAGAACATGCTAACAACGAGTTATAAGACAAATGTAGGTCATAAATTGCCTTACAATCAACAGCTGAAAATGTAAACACCTGTATCCAAGATTTACACCGAATTGCACAATCCTTTCCAGTTTATCTTTTTGTTCTCAACAACATTATTTATCATTTCGCACTAAATCAAAAGTGTGTCACAACAACAACCAAAAAATTTCCAACCGAAAAGCATTCTGATGATACTAGTCTGACTTGATACTTGTCCCCCTCCTATATTTGATAACCAAACGAAGACAAATTTAAAATTAATTCCATACACAATCAATCTGTCCCCAAAAAAAATATGCGCCGCAAACATTAAATAAAATTATCATTGACTCGAATCCCAGATACCGGCACGAGTATCCAAATATAGAAATTCGTCTTTAACTGGCTCGCTCCACAAAGCAAGACGAATCAGTGTCATTAATTATTTGTCCACACACCACAGTGCCAACGAAAATAACTTCTTCCAAACCCATCACATGTTGATCTTCTGCAGTCCTTCTCTCGCGTGGCATAGGATTGTCCCAGGTCATGGGTGGGTTCAGATATTAACTTCAAAAGTGATACAGATACACACAAAAATGTGACGGATACTTTTATTCTAATTGAAAATGAATTTCGATTTCCAAATGTGAAATTCTACCCAATTAAGCGGGTTCTGAGTACCATTAGATACAAATCGATACAAATAGTATCTAACTGGCAATTGATTGACCAAATGAGATAGATCCCTTCCAAAAATAAATTGAAACAAAACATCAAATAAACGCTTGCTCCTCAACTTGTCACTCTTCAAGCGGAGCAGTACGAGTTGAATTGACGACCGATCGCGAGACAAGGGTGACGATCAAAAGTTCTATCGACGATCGATCCTCAGCTAATTAATCTGTCAGCGAAATAGTTTTTTGTTTTCTTTCTTCATTATTCATTTTCTAATTGTCTTCTTCTTTCATTCTCTTTTCAGTACGCATTATGTAACCCAAAACAACACGCATACACAAATCAAAAAAAAATAAATCAAATCAGGCGACAACAAGTGTATCTTAGTACTACAATCATCAATCAATCGAACAAATAAAAAAATTTAAAACTTAAATCACGCACATAAATTTAACAAAAATAAAAGTTCACTTTTATCACGGTCGTGTGCTGTGCCAGTGAGTACTTTGTGCCTTGTCGCGTTCTTCTGCTGTCTCTGATAAGAAGCAACACCACAGAGAAGAGAAAGAAGCAACACCACAGAGAAGAGAATGTGAATTGAAAAAAATATCTACGCCTTGAGTAGAATAGTTCGGTCAGAAGTTCGAAGTGCGTCTATCTGAAGTTAAGTGTGGCGAAAAATACACCAATATCCCCGTGAAGGTTGTTCTTTTCTTTTGTTCGAGGGTAAAAATATCTAAGTTGCGTGCTCAGAGATAGATTGTGCGTGTTCGCGATAGAGTAACGCCGTGTTGTACGTTTTTTTAAAAAAAAAAAGTAAAATTCTAAAAATTTTGTTATCACAAGAAGTCGTTCGTTGTTTGTAAGACGAAAAAGATCCAATTTACACAAGATGGCCAAGGAAATTCCAATGTGGAATGTATGCAGTGTTGCTGCGATCGTGCTGATGTTTGGAAGCTGCATTTTAGCATCTCGTAAGTCTTAAAATTCGTTTTTTTATATTGAATAGGTTTACCAATAGGTAGTTACATCAAAAATATGAAGTGGGTAATAAAACACAAGGCCTATATCTGGGCAGGTTGTAAATTTATGAGGGCTTGGCAATATTTTTTTGTTCTGATAAGAGGTACACAAGCAATAAGGAAATAATGATAATTTGTGGTGTCACTTTGTCAATTTTCGTGGTAACTGATCGATGATCTTTGTCTTTCAATTAAAGTATTAAAAAAATGGTGCCTTTGATTGACATTTTTTTATGACTATGTAACGTTCAAGCAAAGTCAGTCTTTAGCAAGATAGGGTGTTTTCGATTAAAATTGGTCTCGTGCGTACCTATACCAAATGGAGCAATCATTTTCAATTCAATCTAGATGTGTACTTTTTTTTGGTCTTTCGTGAAAAGTTTATAGTTTTGGATAATATTTCAAAAATCCCATAATGTACAGTGCCAAAAAAACACACCCGACATTATTGCTGCTTTTTCTTCAAAATTATATGACAAAATCTCACAATTTTTTGAAGTGAAAACGTCTATTCTCTCGTTAAAGTCTTTTGTGTGACAAAATACCGTCAGATTTTAATCGCTTTTAACTTCGAAACTAATAATGCGAAAACAAATATTGAGCAGTCAGTGGATAGATCATGTGTGTACTTATCATACCCTCTGTCATTTGTGTACCGTATGACGCCATCGCACTAATGTAGCAGCGTTTGCATAATCATTACGAATTAGCTTTGTGTAAAACGCACTCGAAATGCACCTTTATGTTTTTTAAATGTAAATATGACCCTTAAAGATTCTTCCATTACCTTTTTAAAGAAGTCTGGAACGGTCGAATCGGGTCATATTTTCGGCCAGTGCCAAACGCCACTATGAGATATTAGGCGAAGGCCCATCGAAATTTTGATTGACCAGAATGTTCAGTTGAACCCTTCCGTTGAAAGCCAATGTACCCCAGTCCCATGAGGGTACTGGGTACTGATCATAGTTCTGTGTCGCTCACTAGGCACAGTAATCATGTTGCATATGGCGTTCTAAAATAAAATAGGCACGATGACACCCCCGCCTCGGCGTAAATGACGCACCAGAAAGTGACTAATTAGACGTAGTTGCTTCTTGTGAATTGTACGTGGATTCGTAGTGCCCCAAACGCATAAATTTTGTTTTTCAGATGGAATTGGGCCTCGTTGCTCATGCCGAATTTCGACTGAAAATCGTCCATCGCGTCTTTGAGATTGAGAATATCGTGAGCGTTGCCTAGTTTATATGCGATTGGCGGTCTGTCTATAATAGCTGGTGGTCTGTAAACATTTTATACGGGAAAACAAACAAAATAACGTTTTAAACAATGTTAAGCTCCGACAATGCTTTTGAGAGTTACGCTGAGTTCGCCAAGGCTGCATTTTGTAGCCATTGCTCTTTTCTGTAAATATAGAGGAGGAATGGCCAGTGTCATCTTTCCCAAATACCTTAACTATGCAAACAATGTCTGTCTGATGGAGACGAAATACTTAATCTTGCTCTTTTCGGTAAATATAATGGAGGAATGGCCAATGTCATCTCTATCCGAATACCCTGACTATGCAAACGATGTCCGTCTGATATAGGCGACATCCTTTATCTTATGATGGCTTTTGAAGTGAGGTAAACAGAGATCAAAAGAAAACCTCTATGTCTATCAAACTCTGAAGTTCAGCTTAATATTCCTGGATAGGATATCGAGAATCTGAAAAGTTATCTGTGTCTTGGAAAAGTGTTTTTGCAGATGGCGACAGGTTTACAAATTATTGACGCAACAGGCTCTTTAGTACACAGGTCATAGCTTTTTCTTGACAATTGGTACCACTCGGACGATTTGTCAGATCATCACGAGAGGATTGCCAGTGCAAAATAATTTATGTGTTGCTACGGCTGGACATCGAACACACACTTTCTGCGATGCAGTTCATCGCACTTAAAATCGCTTCCCTGAGCCCGAATTGTTGTTGTTAGTTGCTGTTAGTTGAGGCTAACTGTAAATGTTTCATTTTAAGGCTAAGTCGGTAATTGTTTGTCGCTATAGAATTAAAAAAGGAACCACAGTAAGCATACGAGAGCTCCGAATCTACATATGTATATGCCTGGCCATTTTCTGGATATCAAATGAACTCCATATGCAAACAGATTGTGATTCTAAAGAACATCACTGGATCTAAAAGCAAGAAATTGAGTGTGATTATTCGAAAATCCCCAAATTAGCAACCCTTACATTCATTGTCATACCAATCAGAGCCTGTTTTTAGCCTGAAATTATCGATTTTTGAGTGGTTCAAGAAGAACCCCCAATGGACATCACAATGGGCCTATATTGACAAGAGTGTTATGGGGGGTGCATACACCGCCTACCTCATCAATCCACCAACCTAATATAAACTAGCTTCACCAGAAGCTAAATTTTGGTACCAAGGGAGACAAGAGCCCTAAGAAATAACTTGTCTGACAGCTTGACTCAGTCTGTTTACGAGGTAGTCCCCTAGTGGAGGCATCGTGGTAGTTGTGATTCCCCAAATAAGTGGGAACATATTATACTCTAAGGAGTGATAGACCTTATTGTTCAAGAGGTGTTAGATGGACCTCATTTCTCATAAAGGATGGTGATCATATTTTATCATGATAGCTGATTGTAAAGGGGTAGTATGTCCTCACTCTGGAGTGTTGATTAACATTTTTTTTATGGTAGGCGCACCATAAAATAAGACCTTTAAAAGCCAGGTGCTCATATTAAGCTTGCTTTACATATCCGTAAGTCACAGAGTTCAACGATCATAGCATTGCCTTGAAGACTATGTTCGCAAATTAATTTCATTTTCTGAGATCTTGCTAAAGAAAGCTATTTGAGAATCCTCTCGCTTTGTTGAGCTTTCTAGATCTAGGTCTAGAATGGCTACCTGGAGGAGGTTGATATGACAAATTGTTTTTTTTTATCATTAGCACGCCCTAAAGAGTTTATGACTATACTTTTTGTGTTTGAGCACAGCCCCGTCATTAGGGAAATTTAGGAGAAGAAAAGAGGAGATAACGATATGCGGTGGTTTTAAATTTCTGCAAATTGTAATGGAAAGGAAAAACTGAGTTTGGTACAGCATTCCACATTCTCGCTGTTTGGTTTAGGAATGAATATAGCAATAGTAAGATGTCTGAAAGGACTATCGTAATACATCATGACCGCAGCGTTTATAAAAGCATGTTTCGACTGTATTACAGCCAACTTCATCCTCATCATGGAGTAAACGAAGTTTTAATAAGGCTAGGCACTTGTTATGCATCCCGAGTAGTTAGGTTAAACAATGGCGGGAAAAAATAGAAAACATTGGAAACATATGACATGTAGAAATGACAAAAATCCCAAAAAGTGGACTTAATTCCGATGAAAATTTCGTAACATTCTTTAAATCAATGCTTTCAGCCCGATCTTTCATATTGTGAACAAAAATATGTCAATGGCCGTTTTCCAGATTTTAGATTTTGTAAGATATCTTAGATGAAGCTCTGTGCTCATTGTTCAATCGAACATTTTGACCAATGAGAACAGAGCTTCACCTAAGATATCTTACTAAATCTGAAATCCGGAAAGCGGACAATGCATTGTGACCCACCAATGGTGACATATACCACAGCATTTTATGTAACAAATTCACAATGTGAATCTAAATTTAACATTTTAACATGAACTAGGTACGGCCAATAAAGTCACAAAACATTCACACTTCTCCTAAGTAAATAAAGGGTGTCCAATAATTTCCGACATTTAAAAGTACTGTACACTGTACAGCCAACGGAAAAAAAGATAACAGTGTAGCAGCTGACAGTTCGTGGTCAGTAAAAATGGAGCGCTACCTATGCGAAAGAACAGAGCATTTTCATTGAGCAATATTTTAAAAAAAATTATAAAGGTTTGTCAGCTACGGTCCGTAATTTGTTTACAAAATATAGTCGTCATAGTGACTTAAAACCATGAATTTTGATGACGGGCTCAGTGGCGTGATAATTAGTGAGATGAACTGCCGCGCAGAAGGTCTGGGTTCGATTCCAAGCCGTAGCAATAGCTGAATGATTTTTCACCGGCCCTCCTCTCGTGATGATCTGACATATCATCCGGGTAGTATCAATTGTCAAGAAAATCGTATCTCAAATTAGCCGTTCGGATTCGGCATAAAATAGGAGGTCCCTCATTGTGCAAAAAGTACACAAGCACACATGAATGGTTGTGAGAACGCTAGGGCCTGGGTACTAACGAGCCTGTTGCGCCAAAAAAAATGTAATTTTATTTGAACTGTGAAGAGAATAATAGAAAAATGCAGGGAGACTGGATCAGTTAGTGATCTTAGACACTCTGGGTATCCTGTCACAAGTCTTTGAACAGAAAACAGCGAAGCAGTTCGCGGGAGTATTGCTGACAGTCCAGGAACATCGATTTTGTTCCGTAGTCAAGAATTGGGCATTTCGAGAAGCTCTTTACAGTGAATTCTCACAAGAGACTTGAAACTTCATGCTTACAAAGTTCAATTGACTCATGAACTGAAGACTGACCATGCAGCGAAAAGAGAGTTCGTTGAATGGATTTTGGAATAAAAATAAGTGGATGCTGATTTTTCGTACAAAATTATCTTCAGTGATGGCTTCGTTAATCGTCAAAATTGTCACATTCGTGGTTCAGAAAAACCCCACATACAAATGCATCCACAATGCGTAACTGAATGGTGGATTTTGGGCTGGGGGCATTATAGGACTATTCTTCTACGAAAATGAGGCTGATCCGGAAGGAAAAACTATCGATGTTTGTTATCGTGACATGAAAAATCAGCTTTTAGAGCCTTACTTGCAAGATATGGATGTGACCAACATGTGGTTTCAACAAGACGGTGCCACATGCCATTCAGCCAGAGAAACAATTCAATTACTGCGTGAGACATTTCCTAATCGTGTAATCGGCAATTTTTTTTCGCTCAGAATTGACCATCCAGATCTTGCGATTTAACGCCATTGGAATTTTTTCATTGGGGTTTTTTGAGGCCATAGGTCTATGCAAACAAGCCGATTACTACCAATGTCTTGAAAGAGGGAATTGTGCGGTATATTAATGAAATTCAGCCACATTTATACGAAACGGTATTCGGTATTTTAATAAAGGATCACGACTTGCCAGTAAAGTCGTGGGGGCCATTTATCCGGTGAGCTATAACATACATAACCCCAATCTGTATACTACTCTATCAATCAATAAAAATGTAAGCTTTGTATTGTATTGTATAAAATTTGGTTTATCTATTAAAATTACATTTTGTGTGACTTATGGGGCCCCTTAATTTTCAAATTTAAATGTCAAGGTCACTACCATCATAAAAAAAAATAAAAAAAGTCATAATTTCCCAAAAATAAATTTAAAACCTCTCCTAACAACTACATGCTAAAAGTGATAACGCAAAACCAAAAAAAAACTTCTTACTTTGAAAAATTTAAATCTAGAAATAGTGCGAAATAAATTAACAAGTCTATTAACCATTTTGGGATCTCACCAATTTGTTTCTTCCCACGCTGTTGCTATTAGCGGTTGTATTACAAGTCTAACATTCTCTAATCTGGGGTTTTATTTTATTTTTTTAATTCGGATTTATTAAATTGATAATAAATCATTTTTGCGGCGAAAATAATTAATTTAAATGTTTAACAAGAGGGTTGAATGGAACAATGTATCTGATTGTTGGGTCTAGTTGTGGTTATACAATCGTCTCGACACAAACACATCTATCATATTCTAAACGATCGAATTAGCATTAGAATAGATTAGCTCCGAGCTAGTCTCAAGCTAATTGATTAGTATGTTTTTTTTTAAATTTCCTCGCAATTAGCGAGTGAATCACTCGAGTGTAGGTCATATGCAGATCTGCGTGATCTATGGAAATGTTGCTACTTTCGGTTTTTCTATATCACAGATACATTTTCAACATGGAGGCTTATGAAATCGACTTAGGTGTCTACTTAGTCATATTTTGTCATCAGTTAAATAATTGTCAAAAAAAAATGTTCAACACCAAGTTCAAATGTTGACTGTGGCTCCAAATGTTGTTCCTTCTTCAGGAACACCTCTCACTGATTTTTAACACGTTAAAGCTATTTACGAAGTAAAGTATGCATAAGCGCCAACAATAAGGAACAAGCTTGTTTGTTTGGCTAATAAAGTGTTGGCTGATTTGAGTGTCCGTAAACAACTGCCTGTTCGGGTTATCGAACTCGATAACAATTAGCAAAGCAATCAGAATGGTATTGCTGTTCCAAAAAAATGATTCACAAGAACCTTTTGGATGACATCATGGCATTTTTTTGGGTACCTATATGAATATTTAAAGACCATGTTCTGTTTTTTTTGTGAACATTATTTAAATTAACTATGAAATGTGTCAGTGAATGTAGGTAACGAATAAAATCATTTTTTATGGTCAACTTTTGATATCTATTAAGACTTTAGGTCAAGTGGAGCTTGTTTGTGAATAAGGGAGGTACTTATTCAGATAAGGCGAATAACCCTACCTACTTGGTCACATGATAGACTTCCTTGAACCAATTAAATTCATTTTTTGTATGGTAGTAGTGAGGTAGCAGTAAAAACGATGTGTGAAACTTGACGATCTCAAAATGTGGTGATATCGACGACGATGAGGAAGGTGACAGTGATTTTCCTTCCTCTAAAGATTGCAGATGATCCAAAGAAGAATGATCTTGGAGATTTAGAATTTTGAGACCTTTTTTGAGATTTTAGTTATTTTTTTTTTTTGATTTAAGAGGTTTTTTTTGAGGTGACTTCAATTTAGGAGCTTTCAACAATATTGAGGATTTGGATGCCATGGTGTCGCAACTATTCCCGTAGGGAATATTGTGTGGCAACTAGGGCAGTTATCCTTCAGAGAGCAATACCAACGCAAGCTCTCCCCTCTACAACAAAAAAAAATCTGCGGCACACAAAGAACGATTCTGGCCTCGCCTTTTTCGTAAAAATTCACTGGCACGTTAATGCGTAACAAGCCGCCCAGTGGACACTTGGACACTTGTTATGTGGTATTTCATCCTACTGTTAAAATGAGTACCTAAGACTCCTAAATAACACCGTCGAACTTGGAATTTCGTTAAAATTTATTTTTATTCACAGATAATATTTAACAATGTTTTTTTCCGCGAAGCGTTATAAAGAATTTTCTGCAGAAGATTGCGTTTCGAAAATGTATACTAAATTTTGAGAGCAAGCTTAGTTTGAATACATTTCAACGTTTTCTATGTTAAATACATAATTCAAAATTAAAATTAATTAAAAACAATTATAAAATATACAAAAGTAGCGTTTTTTTATGAAATTGTTTTTAGAAAGTATTTCTTTATATATTTTTCAAGTTTTTTTATTTGTTTTTTTTTAAGCTCCTGTGGGAGTGAATTGCGGATTTCTGGAACACTGCATTTTAGCTGTCTTCTCCCGTAGTTGTTGTTGAATCTGGGTTCTAGGTGCATACATTGAGCCCGTCTTCTAGTGTTGATATCGTGGAGAATTAGAGTCCAAAATCTATTCTCGTCATAGAACTCCAGGATAAGGGTCATCTTAAAAATTTCTTCTACTGGAAGAACTCTATACCGTTCTTGTTCAGGAACATTACGCCGATTATCCAAACATATCTTTTTCCAAGCTCTGTTTTGTAGTTTTTTTTAAGTTTTTGTATGTATGTATGTTGCGGATGCATTACCCCATGCAAGTATTCCATACCTTTACTTTGATTCCACTAGGGAGAAGTAAACTTGTCTTAATACAGACGTTGTAGCAAGCGATTTTAGGTGGGTAAGTGCGTATAAAGCTCTTTTAAGGCTCGTACTGTAATGGTCATTATCCGCGTAACATATTTCTTTTGGTGTTACCCCTAATTACAGCCGTCAAGTAAAGGTTTGACATAACGATTATTTACATTACTTAACTCTTCTGAGCGTACTCGCAATCGGGTTATATGTACTATGTACATAGAAGAATATTCCGCTACACTGTCCCAAAACTTGGTTGTTGGATCCTCCGGGAGGCGATCATTCGATGGGGAAAAGAGAACCTAGTACAGCACTACGAGGTCCTATGCTAAATACCTTTGATTAGGGTGCGGGGGACATCACGCCACGGCATAGCCGGGCGTAAGAACCTGTTTATTTTTTTTTATTTTTGCGTCGCAACCACGCTTAACGCTTAAGTTTGTCAGTTTGATTTCAGCACTCAACTCAAGCGGCAGCATCACGATAACATTAAAGACGATAACAAAATCGCTCCGCGTTACTCGAAAAATAAAAGTAATATTTGTATTATCAATACAAAAGTATTGAGAATAGTTATATATTATTGCAATTGAACTTCTTTAAGTGTCACGAATTAATTTTGTCCTACGGTGTTTTGGTTTTTATTTTAAGTGCGTGTTATATCGAGACTAATTGACTGCACAACCACCTCTAAAATAAACCGTACAAGTCTTCCGCCACGTTGCATAGTTGAGTGGGTCTCATAAAATCGAACCCATTAAACCATCCCCAGAAAAAAAAGTGAAGAACTTAGTGAACCTACAAAAGACTACAGATTAATTATCGTACCGTCTATCAATATCGATTAAAAGTGACTGAAATCACAAAACCTGTTTTTTTTTCAAAAAAAGATCAAAAGAAAAAAAATACAAAATCAAGTGCCTGCTATCGATAATAATTAACTCGCCTACGCCCCAAATTAATACAGGCAGAATAACCATTCACCCCCCTCCACCATTGCGAACCCATCGATCGATTGATTAAATTGATCATACAACAGCAGCCGAAATCCTACCACCCCCTCGGTGCATCAAAGAATTTGCCTACAAAGCAGAAGAACCAACACTCAGTGTGATCGACAAAAAACGAGAATTTTTTTTAAATACCTTTTAAGAGCTTTTAATCTCATTGAAATTATAAGATTTTTTTTTATGTTAATTTTTTTTCTATTCTGTAGTAGTTTTTTTATGTTTACCAATTTTCTCTCTTGTTTACTCTTTCTCCCAATCTCAGTTAAATAAAGTGATAATTATTATTAATTATGTGCGTGTGTGTAGGAAGCTTTTTTTCTTATCTCTATTCTTACCTAGTGCACCATTGTGCAGTACCTTTTTTTTCAGCAAATCAAGAAATTCACTTCGGCAGGCCTGACGCAGCGAATCAATCGGTAAGCCTTTTTTTTGTCATTTGTTTTAGCATAAACACACATGCACTACCATAATTTTGGACAATCTACTTAGTTTTCAATGTTTTTTTTTTTATTTGATTGAATGAGGAGATTAATAATAATAATTTAAATATTGAAATTTAGTTATTTGTTCTTCTTGGTAATAGATTATTCTAATTTTTGAATTAAAAGGAGTACCTAATTAAATAAATTAAATTTTGCTAATATTATTATTTACATGATCTTTGCTACATTATTTACATTTACCCTAATTTTTATAAAAGCCCTTATGTTTTATATTTTTTTTATATTTAATTTTGTTGGTTCTTCCCAATAAATATGTATTATGAATTTAACATGCATAACTAGTACGAATAAAACTAGCTTGATGTCTAATTAAGGATATAAATTACGTGTCTCATTTCGATGGCTGAGTTGTGTGGTCCTTCGTGTTAGAAGCTTAGGACTTTCTTTTGGGTGCAATTTTTAAATTTTTTTAGCGGAATTTGCACATGGTAGGGTGGGTACAGACCCGCTACGAGGACGATTACCTGTTCCTCCCGTTGTAATCAATGCAGATGTTATTTTTTTTTAGTTTATTTTTTTTTTGTCCCTTTAGATATTTAATGCATGCAATTTCTTTGTGTAGTGGTGATATTTCGGTGTTTCGGTTGCAAGAACCCCTCCCCCCGACGAGCTTCAGCTAAGACTAGGCATGCAACCCGCATCCAGACTACCGAAAATGTTCCCTTTTCTTCCTTCTCCTAACTCCTATGCCTTAATCATAATTCCCTATGTCTTTTCGTCTATTTTTCTCATCATTTGCCTATTATTCCCCAATTATCGTCACCTCCATTACAGTACGCACCTCATCAATATGCCAATCCCACAGAAAATTGCTGTCAATGGTGACTCCAAGATATTCGTAGCTCTCAACTATCTCAATCGGACAGCTAATTGAGTTATTACAGGAAATATTTCTAAAATAGATATGTTGCTTAGTAGCCTTGAACTTTGGTCTTCTTCTATGCATCATTTTAGTTTTTGAAGAGTTGATCGTTAGCCTATGATCATGACACCATTTCACCGCATTATCAAACTCCTCCTGCATTATTGCTGTTGCCGTATTCAAAGACTGCATACGCGAATGGTATGGCCTGTTTGAATACTCGTAACAGCCCGCTGGTGTATAGGATAAATAAAATTGGGCTCAATTTTCATCCTTGAGGGACTCCATATTGCACGCGTTGCTTTGTTCAGATATTCATTTAGCCAATCTGACATCAAACCTCTTATGCCAATGCATTCAAGTAATTCTATTACCTCTACAGAAACTCTAAAACCGAAGGGTGGCAGTGAATAGTCTGTGGAACTTAAGCGAAACATGCTAAACTCACAAAATGGAACAATACGATGCTTTCGACCTAAAAATGAGCTAATCCATCAAACGTTTGGATTTGATGATGGTATGGTCTAGAGGAGGTTGATATGGCAAATACATTGTTTTTTATAATTAGTTTGAGCACGACGCGGGCAATATGAAAATTGAGGAGAAGAAAAAACATACAATGAACTTTGTGGACTCTGTTCAAAGACGATCATTTCGTCTTGTAGACATCAATCTGACAACGACAAGAACAAAGCAATTCCAAAACTCTTTTTTTACACAACAAGCTTACAATGGAATGAACTTTTACAAGACGGCTTTCCATGCAATCTATAATAGTTTAAGAGCAGAGCAAGCATCACATCAGGGCGATATTAGAGTGTTAAAAAAAGGTTGGGACATTTCATAGAATTCAAAATAGTGCCAATGGCTTGTGCGTTTGATATTTATGAAAGGAATCTACGTTAGATTCTAACGTAAGCAATAATAGTCATTTTCTACTAAGAATCCAATCACCTGGAACTTTTCAAAATAATTTAAAAAAAAAAAACCTTTTTAACTGAAGAAGGCTATCATTTAACGATACTTAAGATATATTGACATATTTTCAAGCCCTATGTATATGTAGCCAGATTGGCTTGTTTTTAAGATCCAAATATCTGCCGACAGGGTGTTTACATTCTGTCACATGAATTACTCCTACAACATTCCGTGACCACCGTTTAAATGAAATTTTCCGAAAAAAAAACACAACATGACCTCCTCCAATTGACCCAAATCCACTCTTCCACTTACATTGGCACAAAAACCCAACAAAAAAAACACATATCCATATCCAAAAAAAAAAACACACACAGACTTTCAACCCGTCCACTAATCCATGAAATTCCTTTCGACAGAGTAATTTGCCACTATGCGCTGCTAGTAGCGAATGGTTTGCACGGGCGGGGAACGGTGGTGGTGGCGCTACTCAAGTGGCTACTGCCGGGTCAGATGAAATGAAAAACCACTCCCAATTTAAAAGAAGTCAAAACAAACTTTTATTCGTTTTTTTTTTTTCAAATATCGTATGCCATAGTAAATCGCTTAAAATTCTATCCAGAAAAAAAAATAACGTCCTGACGTCAGACCGTGACGTGTCTCCGAGTAAAGGCAAAGAGACATAAGCGGATAGACGCGTGTCCAATTCCTTCTGGCGCCGCTCCATTTGACGGCTGACAGTCGAACCTTATTATTTCCTCAGTTGAGTCCTCAAACTTGGAAGTATCTGAGCAGACTGCTAGAAGAAAACACGTCTATACATGCATACGTAGTGACTATCTATGCCAAGATATTTGACACCCCCATTCTAGGTCATTCACTGAACCGAACCGGCGAATAGACAGCTAACAGCTTACAGATGTAAATCGCTACCACCACCACTACCATGAAGAATGCTGCATCGCTCAGTGCCACGGCCAAAGTCGTGAGGTAAAATGACAGAAAAAAAAATGGAGAAGCAAACATCCAACGGATCTGACGTATAAACATTTAAACAACCTTAACAGCTCCCAGAATGGTAATGGCGCGCGCTGTTTGCAAATTATGACAACCGTGCCGCGCGTCGCTCTGCTGTGACTCAGTGGGCGAAGTTTCATTTCGTTCGGCTTTAATTAATTTATGGAAATTAATTCAACTTTAGGCGTGGATCTCGTCAGCTAATGTGTGAGATATGTTGACCAAATTTTACACATGACGTCTCGTAGAGTGTTTTTTTAGACGGTGTGGCTGTCAAGCCCCCTTTGGTGTAGGAATGTCATTTTATTTTCTACCGTTTTCGTTTGCGCTTGTATAATGAAGTTCAAATTTCAAACTACCTGTGCCGGATAGATAAGGAAACCGATTGGGTTTTCGGACGGAACTTGTAAGCCACTGTCATTCAGGCTACGTATATGGGCTTAAGCTCTACTGTGTGGTCTGCGGTAATTCCCCATGCTAATGATGTCATTCCTTGTGCAGTCAACTCGTGATGGAGAGTTGATATGGGTCCGCTGGGAGGGTATCTAGATGTTTGCATAAACACACGTATATCGCTGATAATCGCTCGTATTTCAGGCATGCAATTTTGAGTTAAGCTTTCATACGGTAGCTATATAGGTGGTCGAGTTTCAATGAATTTGTAAAGCGATATCTACCTGAAGTATCTACAGCATCTGAATGAATGACGACAATAATAAAGCCGGTTTGGTTTGACATTAGAGAAACGAAACAGGTTATCGGATAATCTCGATAACTGATTTATAAACTTGAAGTCTATGTTTTTGGTTCATTTGTTTGGCGCCAAGTTGTTAATTTATTTGAGTGGTTTATAATCACTGACATAAAAAAAAACAGTTTGGAGAACTTTTAATTTAAACGGGAAAAAATAGAATGTATCTTAGGATCGTCAACAATTATGCAATCTCGGGGTTATAATACGGCCATAAAGGAGTTGGCATATTTTTAACAAAAACTAGTTCAGAAGCCAAGACTATATTTTGATTTCTCCTCAGTGTTTTGCATAATTTTATCGATTCTGCGCTATTAGGTAAAACAAACAAACAAAGCAATCGTTTTAAGGCATTTGTTTATGTATCAAAATATTTTAAGGTATTTTCTCATAACTTGGATGCTATATGCATGTAGATGTGTTCAAAGTTTTTATGTTTCTACCGTTTTTCGTCGCCAAAAAAACTGAAATGATGAAGAGAATGGATCACAGGTTACCGAAACCTATTAACCTGAAGATTTAGCAAATGCGATAGTTGTTGCATGGCCATTGTAAAGCGAAGTACAACCTAATCCCACCCTACCCTCAATTCCTAACCTTATAACCTAATAACCTTCCTTTTTTCATCCAAAGCCAATCGTAGTGGAACATTCCATCGTGCATATGACCTGAGTGCCTGGTGGCTTCAACAATTACACAGTTTCAAACTGTACAACCCCAGATACCGGGCTTACTCCCATTTTAATCTAGCCCTGTCCATTTACCGGGGTCTCTGCGTGGATCGACAAAAAAAAACAAAAAAGAAACAAACAACTGTCCGCTAGTGGCCAGATCCATCTGGTTGAGGGAGACAAATTTGGTCAGGATTGGAAGGAGAACTCTATCAACAGCAACTCGCAACAAAATTGGCTGCGAAGTCAACCAAATCTTAAAAGAGGTGTCAAACGGGTGGGTATAAACTTCCGAAGGACCCGAGGAAGCAATCCGCTCTGTGTATAAGACGGCGAATAACAAGGCAACGGCAATGAAATTGGCATTTGACTTTTCAGTGAACACTGTGGGTGCACGATACACGACAGATCTGTTTGGAAGCGGCGAATATGCCAAACTAAACTCCACTGCAACCAACCCCAGGGCACAATCCCCTGCGAACAACCTGGCGGTGGTTGTCACCTCGGATCTTAACCTGAACATGTTAGTCGATACTGATGACCTGTTATACATACCGTCGAGACATGCCTTAACACGATGCTAAAACACCCTTGGAACTCGAATTTTCTAAGCTCGAGGTGGCAATAGTAGACGCAACGAGAGACGGGTAAAATGAAGACTTAATAAAGCTCCCCGAGAAAAACGTCATAGGTAACAACGTTTTGAACTCGATAACGGGCTCCCCTCTCTAGGTCAGCTTTCTTCACCGGAAAAACCTACAACCCTTCGTTAAGACATGCCACTCTTGAGGACGACTATGCAGTTTCGTCGGGAATTTTCCTAACAAAAAACATCGAAGGAATGTTTTGAATTTGTATCTAAATCCACCTAATTTGAGACAACCTTTTGTAAGACATGTCACTCTAGAGGGGGGATCTGCAATTTCGTAAGGAATTCCCTGACAACTGATCACATCAAAGGAGTGTTTTGAATTCGTATCAATTTGATACCTACCTGTCCCTACTATAATAATAAGCTTACGTCCAATCACGAGATTAATTGGTTAAACCATGCAGACGTTACTAATCCGACTTACAAATCCTAAAACGAAGCTAAATTCGTAAAATTACCAAACAAGCACACATTCAGAATGATGCACTCTTATGTAGAAACACAAAGTGTTGATGATTAAAGAACTTCCGTTCAATCCTTAATCAATTTCATTGAACAAAAAAATGAATCATTTTTGTATATTTGCACCAGCCAAACACTGTTATAGAACACTTCTATGCCTTCATTCACAAACCCATAATTGAGTCGCTCAATTTCACAATTCTCAAAAATGTGTGCTGGCAAATAAAATTAAGACAAAACTTCCACCCGTAGATACTTTTTTGTTTTCTTTTTATTTTTTTGTCATTACTCAATACATATGCGTTCCGTTCCATCGGAGTGCAGTAAATCTTCGAAAACAATTTGTTTCCAATAAGACCGACACCAAAAAAAAGTCAAAATAACAAAATGATTCACCGGCAAAAATTGTAAAATTTGTTTACCAAAGATACACTTGATAAAGCGAATGCAAATCCGCACAAACGCAAATACAAAAATTAATAGATTCACAAATTAAAAACGGATTTTGTTCGTGGTAGATTTATTACAAGGTGTTTCCCCCTTACCACCCCTCCAAAGCTCAACATTTATCTATTAGCTATGATGTGGAGATGTACTGAGTACACTTGTACTCAAACGTTCCAAAGTTCTTATTTAAAACAAAAAAAAACGGCAACACAACCCAATTGTACATCAATTTAGCGAAAATAAAAAAAAAACCTCATCTGGCTGTTTTTCATTTCTATTCCATTGGAGCAGTATTTGTGTTGTTTCGCTTTTGATGAATTTCCGAACGAATGTACAAATTTTCCTATAAGAGGGGTTGGATTTATGGTTATCAAGGGGCACAACACGAGGGGTTGGTGGTGCCACCAGTGCTGTCGAATTGAAAATAAATATTTTAAACTTTTTTTTGTTGCCTTTAGATATAAAATCAAATTTATTTGCCATTAGGTAGGATTTTTTTTTCTTGTATCCCCCAGACCTCCGATTCCCCGACTGCTTGTCGGGAAAAAAGCAGCACACATTCGAAATTGAGTGAAATATTTGAAATTCCGAAAATATCACGAAATATCGTAATGAAACTATGACGACAATTCGTTTTTAATTTCGACCATTGCATGATGTAGATGTTGTTTAACTTTGAAAATGATGATGTTGAATTTAATTTTTGTTTATTCGATTTGTATGGAACTATGGTTCCATTTGTACTTGTAGATACAGTTTTACGAATATAAAGCAGAGGTGTTTATTAGTTTGTTGTTCGTATTGAATTTTAATGGTGACTTTTTTTATTGTTTTTCTTTTTGATTTAAATTTAGATGCATATATTATTTATTTTTTTTAATTTTAAATTTTAAATGATTTATTAAATTGTTTGTGAAAAATTAGTGCTTGGAAACCATTTGACAAGCTAAACTTGTTTTTAAATAAATAAAGTGATTTTTGGCAAAATTGCAAAATTATATAATTGCGAGGTTTTAAAAACAAAAAAATATCTATACCGACACAGGTGGATCTAAAACTTTATGAACATTGGATTCCGCTAACGAGACTGATAATCAGTACCAAAGTATGTATAAGTAGTCGAAACTGCCTTGGAAAGCCGAGATTTAGCCTTCACTCAAAATGGCTTCTACTAGAGTGCCAAGGGAAGGAGAAAACTACTATTTAGCTGTCGTTCTGTGTTCTCTAAGTTTCTGTCTACACGTTCAATGGAATAGCAGGCATCTTCAATGAACAGGTAGATTTTTAGTGAGCAAAAAAAGAAAAAGGGGAGGCTTTACTCGATAATTCATTTAAAATATAATTATCGGTATAGGCATGAACGTTTCACTACTAACCATTTCGTTTTGGAAGAAATCCCCTTAAAAATTTTCTCTCACCGCAATATCGGTACCAGAGACACGAAAATATAACGGAATTGTTTTAGATTTCAGGAACACGCTGAAAAGACTGACTTCATTCCAATGACCCTTTTTCGTGTGTGGCTCCGGCGTTCAGGAGCAAAGTCTTTGGGACGAAGGTGTAGCCCGGCAGCTATTCTCAAGTTATTTGTGTCAAATTTATTTTTTTACATTTTTTGAAGTGAAACTTCTTTTGGGACAGTGTAAATTGGATTTTATGAAACATAAAAACATCACGATGACGGTGATCCGGTAATCCAAATATTAACCACAACCAAAGCTGCTTTATGCCTGTGATCGTGTGTTGTTGGTTTACTAGGTTTGTTTGAAGTGAAACTTATTTTTGGACGGCTGTTGTGGCTGTTTGATCGTGTGTAATGAACGAATCTATGGACTTGTATCTAATGCAACACGTACGTTGGTGTGCCAAAAAAGGGATGGTTTCTTGTTGGCATGTTGGTTGGAGAAAAAAAGTTTTTGCACCGGTTAACACCAAGAAAGTGTGTTGTCTATCAATAAGTAAATTTGGGTACATGGGATTGTGTGTGAGCAAGATCAAATTATGAAACTCATCGGTGAGTTCAAGAAAGCTAAAGTTGCTTCATATATGGATGCGACATTTGGTAACAGGTAGGTGGCCAAAATAGTTATTTCCCTCTGAATGTTGAAATGACAGCTGATTTTGGTGTCATAAATGTGTTTTAGCGAAGCTGTGTGTCTGACGTCTCACGTCTGGAGTTTGTAATTGAAGCTTGAATCCAAACAGGTAGATTGGATTGAGTTTTAGATGTATATGTGATTAGTGATAATGAAGATTTGTTTTTGGAATTACGTTTGTGGGTGTAAATACGAATTGCGGTACTTTGAAAAGGACAGATTGGACGAGAGAGGCAGAAGGGTGAAGATGAAAATTGGTAGGTGGTCTGATTCGGGTGAGATGACGAATTCACATTTGATGTATTAGTTGTATAACGGTACCTTTGACTAAGAGATTCCAGAGATATTGTGATGACTAGAAGATGAAAATCAACTATCCTGTTTAGGACACCGTTGTCTAGTGATCGTGGGATAAAATGGACAGGCACTGGCGAGTAAAAAAGTAGTAAAGTACCTTGGCATCTGGATGGATCAGTATCTATATTTCGCCAGACATGTCGATGCTGCTCTGGCGAGAGTTATGGGAGCATTTGCCCTGACAAGACAATTGTTTAAGAGCAGTTGTCTTCACAGCAGCTTGATGTAGATTTTCTACATGACCCTTATCAAGCCGATGATTGGCTATGAGTGCCCGGTGTAGTTCAACGTTGTCCCATCTCAAATGGAAAAGATACAAGTGAGAGTTTGAGAATGCGCGTTTAAGCGGTTACATTCCGCTTGAAGATTTCCTATTTTTTAATAGTCGATTGCTGATTCAGGATAGATCGGCGGTCTGCTAATCTACCACGTTTTCTGAAGAACTGCTGATAGGCGGCTCCTATACGACCGAGACGTCATCGATCAAGGCGGAGAAGAGCACCTGTGGTTCAGAAGGAGTGTGGCCGATTAAGACCATCGAAGTAGATTGCATCAGGAGAACCCGATGTGGTGGCTAAAAAAATTGTTATTTATCGATAGTTGGCTGATATATTGTATTAGTGTATGGCCGACTTACATAGGTAAATGTTTAGGTTAGGTGAAACAGTCAAGGTGGCACAAAGAAAATTGCCTGCTGTGGCGTTCTATAGTACTAACGTACTAATTCAGTATATAAGTTTGAATAAAATTCGAAATTATGGTTCCAAGTTTTTTTTTCAAAACTTTTCTTGGTAAAAATCATTCGAATGAAGTTACCGTTCAATTAAGAGCGCCCGCTTGGGGCCAGTAAATTAGTTAAGTAGTATAGTAGGATAGTTATAATATATCCCATAGGGGTATATTTGTTTTGATACATAATCAGGCTTATCGCGAATTAATTTTCCCGGGAAACTGTTCCCATTCGGCAATCTGATTTACATTGCTAACAAGTGAAAAATTCTGGGGAAAATTTGTTCACTATAGGCCTGAGCTTGTAACATAAATAAATAATTTAGCTAGATATACCTCAAAGTATATGGATCGACTTAGAATCGCTGACTGAGTCGATTAAGCCATGTCGTTCTGTCCGTCCGTACGTCTGTAGGTCACCTGTTGTTAGGCCTTAAATTTTAAGCTCAGATAAAAACAAATACAAATGAAATTTTGTATATGTGCTCTTTGTACGTGTTTTTCGCACAAGTTTAAAGATTTTCAAAATCCACCCACTGCCACGCCCACAATTTAGAAAAACGTAAGTGTTTGGTCAAACGGTTAAGAATTTTGAAAAAAGTATCTGAACGAGATATTTAGACAATCTCAATATCTATACTTCGTCCATATAAAGGTTTTTGCCATGCCTAATTTTTGGTAGCATTTTTAGTAAAACAAAAACCTTTTTTGATCAAATTTTCAAATATTCGAAAATGTAATGTAAAAAGTATAATAAAATTGATATGAACATTTCATCCTTAGACCATTTTAACCTACGCCCACATTTTGAGGGCGTTTTCCTACAAAAACCATTTGTTTACCCTACCCCAAGGTATATGCAATAGAAAAACGTTGTTTTTTTTTTCCATAAAATGATAAACTTTCTGAACAAAATATTGTGACAACGGCATTGTTAATATTTTATCTCCATAAAGCACACACTTTGGGGATATTAATTTTAAGGATGGGATGGGATAGGGTATTTAACGATCCTCACAGAGGATTGTAGCCTTGTCACATTTCTTGTCATTAATTTTTGTTAGTTAATCTTAAGTGGAAGCAAAATAAAAATAAATAAAAAAAAAATACCAATTTATTATATCAATAAAAAAAACTCTTTAATCATTTACACGTGTAAATCTTAAAAATTTCAGGACAGGTTTAAGATCTGAAATTCCCATGTTATTATTATTTTTTGACATATGTGTGACAACAGGCCACACAATAAATGTCAGGTTCTTGGTGGCAACAGTTACTAAGTAAAAAAGGAAAGTTGAAATATTAAAAACAAAAAATGCAAATAGATACCTCCGTCAAAATACGTCATTTAAACTAAAAAAAATGTTTGCCTTGTTTTTTTTATTTAGTAGTTCCATTTAATTTGATTTATCTTTTGAATTTTAAATTCGATTTTCATTATTATTTCCACCACACAATTCGAATTAATAACTTAATTAAGTTAATGGACTATCGGCATTAATCTCAGATACATAGCGCCACACTTTGATTAATATTCATATACCATCGCGCACGTAACAACAAAAAAAAACGACGTTTGAGATTTTATAAAACTAAGTCCGACCCACACACGTCGACCCCTTTTCATGATCACACGGGTGATGGTGATGGTATCCCACCTCGTCTGAGATAGATTTACACACTTTGTAGATTTATGCTGTGCCGAGAGATTACTTGTTAGCATATTATTTCTCAGTCTACTTTGCCACAGAGTGGAGCAAAAATAATTTATCACCTCTATTAAATTATTGGCAGTTTCAGTAACCATTCGGGTGGGTGTCATCAATCAGCAGCCAGTGCAGGGACCAACGATCCGAAATCGTAGAGTCACATGTGCCACATCTCATCCTCTGCCTTGCAATGGATTATGGGTTACATTAATCCGGGGCGATTAAAGTCCCCGAAAAATGCTTCTTGAACGCACATTAATTAAAGTTTTTTTTTTTTTTTTGCGTTTTTGTCGTGCGTGTGGGCGGTCTTGAAGGAGCTATGGGTCTTGTAAAATGTGGAAAGACGTACAAGTTGTATCTTTTTTTTATTGGTTTGGTATTTTAATTTTTTTTTCAATTTTAAGTCACAAAGATTGCGGATTGTAGAATTTAAAAAGATACATAATCGTAAATCACCCATTAAGATGGATGAATGCTTGGTTGGATGGACAAAAATGCAGGGCAAAGAGAGGACAAGTGACGAAATAAATGGTTGCTTGGGATTCTGTGAAACAATTTTCACGCACAATGGCAAAGGGTGCGCGGGATGGCAAAAAGGTATTTATGAGGTAGAAGATTGTCGAAATGTCCGACATGAGCAGAAATGAATTTTCATCACTTTAGTGCATGTGGGGTTTTTTTTTTTCTTTGGCAATGACTGTGCACGTTCGTGAGTAGGTGCTTTGGTAAAAATTGCTTCCTTGTTGATGGAATGGTTAAGTTGATGTGTTAATGTATGGCGATTTAAATTGGATTACAAGATTAAGGCGATTTCGGAAAGTGCGGTTCGTTGAACCAGTTAAGAGTGGTAACATGACGGAGTGCTTTGCGAGTGATTGGTATTTAATCAAAAATGGAAGCAGACATATGTGGCTTCAGAGAGGTGTATAAATTATTCAGCCATGAAGAAATATTGCAGGAGTTACGGAGGCCATTAATCCATATAGGCTTCATCTGACTATCAGTTTGAAGCAAGTGGTTATTTATGGAAAAGGGATAAACAAAGATATGTTGAGTATGCATGAAAAACTTTTTTAGAGTTGGATTCGGAAAGTGCATTTTAATTAAAATGTTTTACTTACTAAGAGAACTAGTTTTCCAGTATACCTACGAAGTAGATATTGATAATGTCAAAGTGTTTAAATTGATAAAAGAATTTACTACCATGAGGTAGTTGTGTTGTTTTTTTTTTGTTCTCAAAATTCAGCAGTTATGAAGGAACTAACACAAGGAATGTAGAATATTTGATGATTATGACATTATTCGTCGTCTCAATCTATATCCATTGTCAATATAAAATCAACAGCCTTATTTGCTATAGGAAGACGACATTCAAAATTTTGTATGTTGACATTGTAAGTTTCCTCTTCTGGATCTTCAATCGGTTTGAGTTTCTCTTGCAAATACAATTTACACTTAACATACCTTTTTTCGCAACCATTGTGCTCTTGTGTTTTACCTGTACAATGGTAGGACCTACAATTTTATGCAGACTCTTCAAACATATTTCTCACAGCTTTATTCAATTTTAAATGACAATTCAATACTATGTGCCGCAGCAAGCAATTGGATATAATCCCCTCAAAAATACTTTAACTATATTCTAAGGCAATGCTTAATTGCTTATGTCGTCAGAATACTTTTTATAGAGCCATTGAATCAGAGGAATCATAACATCTTCTGGGCATTAGAATTGGATTAGATATACGATGACAAATTAGCTCCAAAACTAAATTTGCTTATAAGAGCTAAGTGATATTCGAAACCTTCCCAGCTCCTTCACCCCTATAAAGCAAAAAGACCAAAGTCTTGAATACAGTTCTTATGTTTGGAGCCCGACTCTAAAAAATTAACTGAACTTACTATACTCTATTCAAAGACGGGCAATCTACCTTTTGTGCGATTGTTTCATTGCCTCAAATTGCCGACCTATAGCTAAGCGAAGGCTTGATGGAGTTCTTTCATTTTATAAAAGCAGCAACCAAGGATCGTTGCATTAAAACGACCTACGCGACGCAGTTGCAGCACAAAGTCTAACGAAATACACAATTCCAAAACTCTTTTTCAATTTCAGTAGCAAATTCAAAAACCATATACATCATACCAGGAAGCTCTTTGAGCGTTAAAGGTTCTTCGCTGCTAAGAAAGGTACTTAGTATATGCTGAAGTGGTGACAGTAAGGGTTGAAGACTAGGCCTACCTCACCTGAGAGAATTCTATACATGAAACAACAGGGTTTTTATTATAGTCATACCATAAGTTGACGATGACGAACAGTCTTCAACTGTCATGCAGAATAATTCATTAAATGTTGGCATCGAGAGCGTAAAGAACCAGCCACCCAGGCCTAATTAAAGTGAGGCTAGCAATATCTAAACTTATGTGGACCGGGCAAAAGAAGCCTCCGTAAAAAAGGGCACTTTCTGAACTGCACCAAGTATAGAGGCATAAGTCTTATCAACATCGCACACAAGATCCTATCTTAAACCTTTTACCAACGACCTGATGGGACCTTTTCAGTGTGGTTTTAGACCAGGAAAGTCCACAACTGACTGAATCTTTATACCTCAGCAGTCCCTGAAAAAGCCCAAGAAGTTCAAATAGATACCTATCACTTGATTTTAAAGTAGCATAAGGAAGCAAACGAACAGTGGGACTTTGTCTACCTCAGCTCCGCTATTAATTCTGAGAACGACATCACGGCAGAAATAAAACGAAGAATTGCTTTGGAAATTTAATAACAGAGCCCTCATTCAAACTACTAAGGAGATCCTAAGTAAGACCCTGATCATACTAGTTCTTTTCTACGTCGCCAAAGTATAGACCGTATCAAAAGCGAATGAAGAAATCCTTGTTTGTGGTGAGTGAAACGTTTTTTTGGTCCTATTTGTGTTGACGGGATATGGAGACGTTTATTCTACCCCTACAAGCGGACAAGCCAAAACGGATGAAGAAATCCTTGGTCGATTAGAGAGAAAAATTCTTCGAAAAATCTTCGGTCCCGTTTGCGTTGACGGGCTATGGAGACGAAGATTCAACCAAGAACTATACGAGCTGTACAGCGACATGCCCCTGGTCAAAAAACTCCGCATTGGACGTTTAAGATGGGTAGGAAATGTAGAACGAATGGACACCAATACTCCGGCTCGCAGAGTTTTCGATTCCCAGCCAGAGGAAGACCTCGCCTTAAGTGGCGCGCACAAGTAGAAACCGACCTCAACCAACTTGGAGTGCGCAACTGAAGGCAGTTAGCTAAGGACCGGGCTAATTGGAGAGGCATGTTGGTTGAGGCCCAGGTTCATCCCGGACTGTAGTGCCACTTAAGTGAGTAAGTACAAGCTGTTTATTGACATGGTCAAACAAAAAATTCCACATTAGACGATTAAGATTGATAGGACATGTAGAGCTTGCAGAACTTCGATACCCAGCCAGACGTGGGATGCAGTACAGTAAAATTTCGTCTTAAGTTGCGAGCACAAGTAGAAACTGATCTCAACCAACATAAAGTGCACAACTGGAGGCAGTTGGCTACGGAGCCAGCTGATTATAGAGGCATATTGGTATAGGGCCATGTCCATTCTGGAATGTAGGGCCACTTAAGTAAGTTAGCATATGTTGACTTAGGTAATGCTCGGAGCGGTGTAAGGCAATGATCACTTTTACATTTAAATCAGGGATGGGTCTAAAGCCATGTTCAACATAATTTCGTCGTGATGGTTTTCAAGCTCCATTCTAAATACCTGGCATTAATAGCGCAGAAAGGGCCCTCAACTTACTTCTCCATTCCATTCTCCAATTTTTGCCACAAAGAACTGGGTAACGCCGATTGCGAAGGGGAGATTTGAGAATCTTCTCAGGACAGCTTTATTCTCTTGAATGATTTTTAGACTTTCGCAAATGAGTGTGAAGTGAAAAAACGGTGTCGCATTCGGGATTTGACGCCGTCTCTAGTTATCCAACTCTCTAACTACTAGCTAAGGTTTCAACTAAGTGAATGTAGTCAAATGCCTCCCAGCATCAGAGAGAAAGCATCATTAAATCTTCAAGAAAAATCCGCTTACATTTCTATTCTGATATCGTTGATTCCATTCACAAGACTGTGCAACATCCAAATGGAATATCACAGAAGTAAAGACTTTCAAAAACCTCCCGAATCTTGCATTCGTAAAGCCACGAAAACGCTGTAAGCTCTTTAATGGTACCAAGTAAATGTACTCACAAATCAGTCCTGATCATTGTACAAATTTGCCACTCTACACCTCAAAAAAAAAAAAAAATTGACCACGCACCACAAATCGTGATAAGTTTTTTCAGCTGGCGTCGTCGCATCGTGTCACTTTGTCGTGTAGCCGATTCTCGTGCACCGCATCATGTGGCAAAGTACTCGTATCTACAACAATCCGTGTCCTGTTTTTTTTCTCCTCTCACATAATGCAACAACGCCAAACGGTTGCAAGAAAAGAATTTGTCAACCAATTAATTTAAATTTAGCATATTTATGCAATTAGCCACGCTAATACATTTAAGCCTTGTTGTGCCATTAATCATGCACCAGTGCAAGTCACGCATTGAAATTACATCTCTGGCGTTCACGCTGTCCCAAGCACACACTGACCCACAAATCTCCACCATTATGCTGCATCTCGGCTTCCTATGGCGTCATCTGTACAGCTATATGTTGCATATATTTAAATGTTGCTTTGGACCATGCTCGACGCTACATCGACGACGACGACGACGTCATATATAATGCGCAAAGGACCATCTTTTTTTTTCGTGGATTTTTTGCAAACTAAGTTCAAGGCTATCGCGGTTGAATGGTTTTTCGTATCTTTTCACTTCGGTTGTAGTGTTTTTCTCTTCATGAATTAGAAATTTATAACCTAACAGATAGATTTACATTTTTAGTATATTTAGCATACAAATGTCCCGTTATTTATTTGGTTAGATTCCGGTTTTTTTTTTGAATGCACAATTCCTTTATTTAAGCGTTTTTTTACTTTTTTGAGATTTTTGATTTTAATTCAATCGACACCTATCTGTATCTATAAACTAGCATGACGTAGTAAAATGGTTTATTATATCACAACAAATCCGTGAATTTGTTTAAATGCTTTATCTTTTGGATGTGAAGGAGAATAGATACTTAATCTATTTATGACAATATAATGGCATACTGATGAGGATTATTTACGACTAGAAAGGCATAAGGTGGATTTAAACAAAACAAACAAGTATGCAGATTCGGATTTAAAAATAATCTATGAGTTAATGTGTTTGTTTGTATATTAAATGTTTGGGTGGGCGCTATTATAAATAAAGTTGACACGATAAATTCGAATGTTTGGTTTTTATTGAAAATTAATAAATCTACAGGCATTGAGATAAAACTAAACGTTTGCTTACTTTCAAAATATGTATGCACACAAACATTTCGGTATTGTGGTTATTTGTGTTGTTTATTGTTCCTGTCTCCGGGTCTTATTTGACGCAAACTATTATGCAATACTTGTTGTTTCATTTCAATAAATTTAAAATAAAAAAAAAGCAACATCTGACTTTAAGGTCGTTTGGAAAAATTGCAACAGTTTACCACAAACAGACTTTGGGATCTGCCACTTGCGACAGTATTTTTATTTATGTATAATCAACTGATAGAAATAAATTCAAATAAGTTCGTAGGTGTACTGCCAGCATGACTATGGGAGCTGCAATTTTCTGCCGAATATGAATGCTTGAGTTGAGATAAACCTATCGAGGTATCCGTTCGGAAGAAAATTTTCTCCGATATGTTCGAAATCGGAGAAGTTTCTGCCGAGGTATCCGTTCCGATTAGAATTTCGGACAGATCTTCCGATTAAATGTAACGCACATGATCGCGCATCGGTGATATGCGTAAAGTCAACTATTTTTGACAGCTATGCATTGAATTTCCTCCGAAGTTATCCAACGAACAATTGCTGTGGAATCAATCGAACGTGATTGTATGTTTTTTTATTTTATTCCGAATTGGAACTGACTTTCGTTTTAAAAATTGTTCCGAACGGATGATCGTCTGAAAGCGTTCACCAACAACTTGGTAGGTACTTTTGTATGTGGTTTTAGACAAGGACAGTCGACAACTTATCTAATCATCACACTTTGAAAGATCCTTGAAAAATTTCAACAATTCGATACGTATAACCTACTCTGTGACACATCAAACCCGTATACAATAGCGTTTATATAGACAAACTATAAAGAGCCATATCTAGTTTTGTCTACAACCCAAACTTGTCCGCATGTGCAGGATGACGATGGATAATTCTCAATTTAGGCACTGACCTAGCCGAAATATTCGATAAAAAAAAAACTCAGGCAAGCGATGCATTTTCATATGATTTTGGCTCTTGTAAGCATTGTGCAAAACTTCTGAGTCAATTAGGGGGAACAATCTTCAACAAATCTCTGCAACTCCTGTGTGCAAACGCCAACCGTTTTGACATCATCGATCAGACCCAATGAGATGTAAGCGCCACGTTTGCGAGTATTGAGAAGAAAATAAATGATCTCCTGTCTGCAACTTCTAATCCAATTCATTCCTTCGCTGATGACAGTACCCTCAGCTTCTCATATTCGTTTACAGGTCCTCGTCCCTCAGCTTCGAACGTGGACTCTAAACGCCAAAATATGTTAAGCTCATTGAATTCCGACCTTGACAGCATTATCAAATGGGGTAAATCCAATAGAGTGGAATTCAATGCTTCCAAAACACAATGCTGTCTTCTGTCATTAAAGCGAAACCAAAATCTAGAGCCATTATCCATGAATGGCACTTACGTCGAAGAAACCGAAAAGCTTTCCATGCTAGGTATGTGTGTTAGTAACGACTTACGTTGGAACGACCACATATTCGAAGTCGCTAAAAACGCAGCGAAATGTCTAGATTTCCTAAATCGATGTAAGAAATATTTCACCCCCTCTGATCTGGCCACAATATATAAAGCGTTTATACGCCCAAAACTTGAATTCAACGCCCACGTCTGGTCAGGTGCACCAAAATCAACATTGCACCTACTAGATAGGATTCAAACACGTGCGAAAAAACTTATAGGAGACATAAGAATAGCGAACTCCTTAGTTTCGCTCGAACACCCTCGAAAAATCTCCTGCCTTACCTTGTTTAATCGCTATTTTAACAACCAATGTTCAAATGAAAAAGCCAGCTGCATTCCTCCCATTCAACAATACAGCCGCAATACTCGTTACGCAATGAATGCAAATCAGTTTACCCTCAAGCCTATCTTCGGACGTACGCTGAAATTCGTACGCTGAGACTCGTACATAAACCGAACAACACGAATGTGGAATGCTCTACCAAACTCTGTTTTTCCTTTCCATTATAACTTACAGACATTTAAAACCAATGTGCATCGGTATCTCCTGTCTTCTCATCCCTAATTTCCTTAACGCCCGCACTGTGTTAAAACATATAAAGGGTATTCCTAACCCCTTGAGTGCGCGCAAATTATAAAAAAAAAAAATAAATGGCAAAAGTGGGCTTAGGAGTAAACCAAGTATGTGTTGTATTTACTATCAAAAATAAGGGACACACGACACCGACGAAATTGCATACCCTCATAATTGAAAGCTTCAACTTTGAGGTGTCTTTGTCTATCTCCAATTCGTTATTAACTCTGCAAACGACGTCTTGTCAAAATTAATCGAAGGACTATTTTTGCCAATCGCTGTTTCTTAGTCCTAAGAATAAAATTAAGTAACACACTCTATCGAACTATTAAGGAGATCCTATATAAAACCTTGATCATCTCTGTCTTGCTCCAGTATGGACCGTATGAGGAAGTGGAAGAAGAAATACTTGGTCGCTGTCAGCGGGAAATCTTCGGTTGCATTTAGGTTGACGGTTGACGTTAACGTAGAATGGGGAGTTTAGGACCAAGCAGATGTCACTACATAGCTCGGAAAGTTCATGGTTGAATATATTTGTCTCCATAGCCCGTCAACCTAAACGCAACCGAAGATTTTCCGAAGAATTTTTCGCTGACAGCGACCAAGTTTTTCTTCATCTTTTACATGTATAGCAAATGGACACCAATAGCCAGGCTAGTATATCATCGATTCCTAGCCAGACGGTAGACGCAGCAAAGAAAAACCTTTCGCACATGTTAAGAAACCAATCCCAACCAATTAAAAGTGGAGAAAGTGGTGGCAGTTAGCCAAGGTCTGAGCTAATTTGAGACGCATGTCTAGACTCATAAGTCAATTTAATAAAAGAATATCTTCTCAGTGACTATCAGTATGAGCAGTGTTTATGGTCTATGTAAGCAAAAATGGAACCGTTTGGCAATAGGAATATCTAAAGGATAAAATATGAGATTGGATATCTCAAAAGTTACCGATAAGGCTTTAAGTATAGCCCTTCAATTTTAGATTCCGTTTCAACAAATAATGGAGAACACCAAAACACGGTTTGTAATACTAATCAGCACCTTCAGTCTCTCCGATAATTAAAATGCAATCTTTTCATTCACTTTGGCAACTCCTAAACGACAAAGACCTCAAATTGAATTTGGTACCTCCCTTCGACAAGGAACCCCAATCGACTTTGGTATCCCCCAACGATTAGGGCCACAAACTATTGTTGTTTACTCCCTACTGATAGGAACCTGACACTCTGAAGTCTCAACTATATTTTCATGACAACGAAAAGGACCTACAATACTGTAATTGAGAAGCTTGCCATGTCATTTGTAATTGCATTTGGTTTGGAATTGAATGAAAAAACTTGAATGGAGCACAGTATTATATAAAGTTGGACTAAGGAAGTTATTTGCTTTTAATAAATCAAAATATTAAAATAGACTCACTTTGTTGGTATCCTTCCCAAACTCGTACGGCCATGTTGACCTACCAGCTTCGTATTTTTTCCCACGTCGAAATTCGGCGTCATCACTTAAAACAGTCTTATCGATGAACACTGACACTGTTAGTCCCGATCGTTTACGTATTTTTTCACTTCTCCTTCTTGAAGGACGATTTGAAATACTGATTTACCTGCACTTTTATTAAAATACTACTTTTCTAGCAATGGCAACAAAAAGATATCAAACACATTTTTGCGCACACACACTCTTGGGGGAATTACTCTTACGACGACTTCACTTAAAACCGAATCATGCATGCAGAAATCACTATTTAACACGATTTTATATTATTTTAATGCTTAAGATCACAATAAACAATATTATTTACACAACAAACACTAGAAAAGCATTTTTGCACGACAATCGCGACGATTTGATAACTTGCAAGCGAACCGAGTTCCCACACCAAAATGATCTCGCGAAACGCCATTTCCAATCGCGAAAACTCAATTTACACCGAATATTACGACTTTTTACAATAATTCCCGACTTCAAATAAAATTTAATCAGTTTATCACAATATTTTACGGAAACACCGGCATTTACTTTCGCCCACTCATCAAATGTCACACAATCGGTGGTGTGTCGGGTCGAGATGACAGTGACAGGTAATTACCTCGCGCAGCAGGGTGGTCATGAGGAAGTTGTTGTGGTAGGTTCAAGGTTGGAGTTCGTGGTGAAACCTAGAAATATACAAAAAATAAATGTTATTGTTGAATTTTCGATCAGATTTGATTAATAAATGTTAAAAGGGAGAATTATATCAGAGAGTAGTTTAATTTGTTTCAATTAATTGATTGTATTTACAAAATGACTCGATATTTTTATTTTTAATTTCATTTGAGTGCTTTGGAAGGGAAGTCAAAGTTTAGTAGAGCATTTCACATTCACATTTTAAGCATTCATAGCGTAGGGAGTATTGCAGCTGAATTGTGGAATGGAAGGAAATGCAAATGCTCATTTGAGAATTGGCTGTAAGGGCCCAGTTATAGCTATTATTGAACAACTTCATTGGAATAAAACACATGATGGAATTGAAATTTTACCTCCATAGCGGCTTATAGGAATCATTGGAAAATTCCGTTTCATTTCGGTGAAACGACAAACCTTACTTCACAAAAATTAATCTTGATCAGTGAAAAATAAAAAGTAGGGGTATTCATGCAACGTCGGAAAGTCGTCGTAAACGTTGTAAACGTGATAAAATTACGACGTGATAAATGAACTGTCAAAATTTGTATGGGAAATCTTTTCTAACAATATCGGAATTTTCTCACAGGAATTGGGTGCGTAAACTGAGGTGGTAAACGTTGTAAACTTTTGAAATGCTATTTTGACATATAATCAGTCACTTTCACACATCAAACGTATGCGCTAAACTGAAAATAATTATCGAGAAGGGAAAGAGAACAATTAGAACAAAATTCTATCAATAAATAAATTACTAAAATGAGATTGAATTCAGTGAGTTACCGCATTATTTAGTGGTGCAGTTTTAGGGTCGTTCATGAAACGTCGTCGTAAAATTATAATCTTTCGCACGTAATAAAATTACGACGTTGCATGAATACCCCTAGTGATTTTCTGCGAAAACTATAATTAAAAATTTAAATATTTTTGGATAATCATGTTCTAAAATTTAAAGCTTTGTTTTGACACCAACTCAACAATCGTTGAATTTACAACAAAAAAACTGCAAAGAGTAACAGAAAATTTCACATGATGGAGCCTTAAAGTAGCCTTAATAAGTGTGCAGATATTTCCACTACATTCAAGCGAAATACGCCGACAAGAGTTCCTTCGAGTTCCATATAGTTTTGTTCGAATTTCAAAGCAAAGAAAAATATTCCAGTTTTGCTGTTGAGTAATGTCCTGGGGTTGTAGATATTAAAGCGGAAATGGAGAGTGCCAAGTAAATGAACAATGAACCAACAGAAATATTGAAGTGACTGAAACGATTAAGCATTCCAATGTGGTAACAGACTGATCATGGAGTCGTTACCATGCCATAAAAGCCGACTGGTCACTATATTTTTGCGAAACATATGCAACTCCAGGAGCCCTTATATGTATTTCATTCCGAAATAGATGGATTTTTTATTTGTTAATATAATTATGCCGAGGAGTGTATTTTATTTAACACTATCAGATCTGTGTCGTAGCGAGCTTAATACAAGCGGCATCTACGAGCAGAGATTTGCCACAGCATATAATATGCATCCACAGGCTCATCATTTAGTGCATTTGTTAGTGGGACAAAACAGAACATAGATGAAACTAAGTTTGAAATCACTAGCAAAATCAATAAACGATTAAATTACAATGAAGCTATATATGTTATTAAACAAAGGACAATTTTAAATATACTTATTACGGCTCTAGAATACAATTTCGCAGAGTGTTTTTCAAACTACTTTTACTAACATGCAGTTCAACTACGTCGTTATTTTTATTGTAAACTCTACTCATGCGACTAATAGCCTCATGCATGCCATAGTTGTGTTTATGGCTAGGTATATGTAATATATTGAATCTACGCAGGTTGTATGAACCTCCCCGAGTATTAAAAACCAATAGCACTTAAAAGATCAGGAGCATCAATTTGTCCTGATAATAATTGGTGTAAGAAAACCATGTCATTGTTAAGTCTACGTTGAGACAAAGGCAACAGTTGCAGCAGTTTAATTCTGCACCTATACGGAGGCAAATTGTGCAGATCATCCCATGGAAGTCCTCTCAAAGCAAATCTTATGAATTTACGTTGGACTGATTCAATTCTATTCGAATGAACTACATAGAAGGGTGTCCAAACTTGTGAAGCATACTCCAAGTGAGGCCGAACTAGACAGTTATAGAGCGAAAGAGTGAAGCAGAAGTAGTTTAGTTAGATGTGATTAATGACAGATATCTAAGGCGTGAGTTGTGTAAATCGGTTATTGATTGTTTGACATTTTATCATAGAAAGAGTTGGCTGGAAATAATTCAATAATTCAACACCCCACCCACCATTTGCCATTTTCAATTAAAAAAAAGAAGCTAACACAATCAGCGTGTCGATAATCTACCAGGCTGAGGGCCCTACCAAATGTTAAGTCGCTAACGAAGTATCCGGATACCAGGCAACCTCCGGATTACCCTGCCTTGCCTGCGCAATGCGGACCTCTGTGAAGGTGTACATTCTCCGCAACTCGTGGGAAATAATATGAACACACACAAAAAAAAACCGAGAATCCTTAAAAAAATACAAAAGAAAAAACCGGAGGACGTTCCTCCAAAAAACATCATCTAGCACAACTCAGGGGTAACGCCTTAAAGCACTCACTAGCCAAGGCAAAAATGAACTGGTCTGAGCCAAGTAGGCAACTATGGAAAGGTAGGATTCCCGAATGTTGCAAAGCGCACATCTTTTCCAAGGAAAACGGAAAAGAAAACGGATATTAAGCCTTGTTCGAACACAAACATTTAACGCGTCTTGCAAGAGGAATCCCTCCCAATCACCCTAAATTTTAAAGGAGCAACCACCTGTTCGGCTTCGAGCTCGCACCGCGTAGTTGCCCCGCCCCTATCGATCCACTTCTCCGACCCACGCCCTGGTCCAGCATATTGGAATTCTCTCCTAGCAGTATCGCTAACGTAAAGACTTTGGGAAAACCTGGTCCAAACATGGTGGAAGGGTGTGCCAAGAAAGGTCATACCTCTATGGCTGTTAACGCATCCGAGCTATCGGAACAGACATCGAAACCTGGTCCGATTTATAGCAAATAGATGCGAGGGTACACCCCCATCCTTACTCTGTACCATCGACCTTATATCAGATAGTCAACCCAAATCATCAATAAACCAAACCGTACTCAAGCTCCGCGCAGGTCCATCCTGTTAAAGCTGCCAATAAGGAAAAACGGGCACTTAGCAAAATAATCGCCGTATCCAACATAACCCGTCCGCAGATCGGAATGTTAGCCAAAACTCTGAGCTTAGCCAAGAAAAAGCCTTCCAAAAGGTCGTTGGAAGACACCACGAGGAGACCCAAGATGAAAAAAAACACGCCCAATCCAACGCCTTTCAGAACCAATGATAGGACGTTTAGTCAGATGTTGAAAGTACATAGGGAATTCACAGTAATTGACCGCAGTGACTCAGATGGAAGCATAACACCGTAAAAATGGAGGAAGGTAGAAGTGAAACTTGCCTCCAGCTTCCTGCAAATCCTTTACGACCACTTGGGTTCTGTGCCTACTTACCGCGACCTAGGTCTCTATCAGGGACATAATAGAGGATTGCTTACACAGACCAGAGGTCCAATAATCTGTTCGAGATAACAGTGTCCAGGGAAGGGGTAGTTTGACCCGGAACACAACTGGAGGTGGTGCGAAGGGAACAGATTCCTAACCGCCCTCGCAGTCGTGAGAGAATTCCGGTCGAACCATCCGACCCAAAGGCCATTATCGACATCATCAGGTTCAGTGATACGCTTCTTTCAACTCATAAATGGCGAATTGGCAAGGTTGAGGAGGCTAAGTTGAAAAAGCCTACGCGAATTTGACACCTCATCTGAGTATCAAAAACCCATAAATCCAAAACTAGATACGAAAAATAAATTTCGCATATGGAATTTCGTAAATTAAAATGGCACGTTGTTTGCAAATATATTGAAATATATCTAGATATATATAGAAATGTGTTCCTAAGAAATTGTAATATTGGAAAATTACACAATCCTTGTTAATTGCATGTTTCAGTAACAAATGAAACATTAAATCCAACTGTTTAGTCTTTTCATCATGCTCGACATTCAGTATGACAATTTACCTTCTTTTCCTCAAATATCTATCATCTCAATCTTTGCAATTTATTTCTGAATTTCACACCATTCCTCAACACAACATCGTTGACTTTCTAAAAAAAATCACTTCGTTGACAAGAAAATCACCCGACATAACTCAAGGATCCACCACTTTGGAAAGTAGATTTTTCCACATCCACCCACTATCATTTGTTAGTCCTCTCCCATTGTTAAGTGTGACATTAATTGACACATCAATCAAACACCAAATTTGGAGCGTGGGTAAACAAATTATCGTTTCCGAGTGGGCACCCCCCGCCATCATAAAAATCGGTCCCCTTTCCAAATGTATGTTCACTTTCAACGAAAGTCAATAAACTAAAAGGAAAAATGCCGCATACATGTCAAGCCCTCGTCATAGCGCACCTTTCGTCATTTCCACTTTTATTTCATTTTTTATGAGCCCTTGAATGGGGAAAATCCATCTACTTGTGAGGCGGGCGATTAAAGCACACAGTGGCGGCATTTTCTAATTATACATCGGCGTTGAGGGGCCTTTTGTCAATATATGACCAAATCCTAAGTGCTAGGTGTTTTGTTTCTTTTGATTTCCCCCCTGTTATCTGATGTGTTTTCCGTTTTATGTCTGTTTGTGGTTTTGATTTCTCTTTCATCGCGATTACATGAGTACAGACGGCGCGCGGAGCCATTGAGGTCAATTGCTTGGCATTAAACCCTATAGCCCAAGATGCTTTGTCAAGTGGAGCTTTTCCAATGAAAGTGATATTTCCCAATGTTTCGCAATGTCTCACAACAAAGATATACCGACGCACATAAAATCCAACCCGGATATGTAGAAATGTTCAATAAATCGCTATCAATATAAAGTGGGCCGGTTGGGACCTGTCAATAATATTTCCATCCAAATTGTAGCTACTAATTGATTTTGATTTATTGTCAATATTTGATCTGCTCTATGGTATCGGTATTTTTTTTTACATAATTGTTTTGTATCGCTATCGGCTTATCTCGAGCTAATCATGTATTCAGTTTTTTTTATGGACAGTGTGTGGATACGATTAGTGCACCATTGATAATTATTCATGTAAGCTGAGCTGTGACTGGATGGGGGGCAGGGGGTATTTTGGGTAATTGGTAACAGCCTAACATGCATTGTTGGCATGTGTGTGGGTAGAGTGACGGTAGCTTACGAGGGATTTCGAGGAATACCGAGAGCCGTTCAAGTTGTTATAGAGTATCGATGTAAGGTAGGTTGTGTTGAAGTTTCTATGTACTTATGGTTCTCAGCGATTTCGTGTGGGAACGAATTTATAGATTTTTAAAGAGAATTCGAGGGCATTGTTAGTGGATTGTATCTACAAGTCCAATTATGAGGTAGATTTGCTAACGATTGTTTTCAACTAACCCGTATGGTACTGCTCCAATTTTGTTTTGAACTTGATCGGTATAAAAAGGGCATATTGTGTGGGATGAAGCCCACAGCTAAACTACTAACATGATGTTTAAAAATTGAGATTACTGTCAAACCCAGACTGACGGACAAACAAAAATAAATTTTTAAAAATGTGTAGGATGATTGAATCATGCCTGGAGTTTACGAACAATTAAAACAATTTATTTTGAAACTGCTTTTTGTTGTTGATTGCGTCTACAAAATTCCCCCTTATATATTAGGTCACTTTGTTTCTACTTATATAAAATTCGGCAGCAAATGCGCGAATTATTGTTGCACTAGTGCTGTACTCACGAAAAAAAAGTTTATCGATAGAAAACAAAGGCGGTCTATCTTTCGAAAGGATGTCTCAAAATTAAGGAAATTTTGATCAATAGTTCAAGCAAAGACAGTGGTTCCGACGACGAAACTGCTACTAAAAAAATTAAAATTCGAAAATCACCACCATCGAAAGTATCGTTGAAAAAAGTAGCGACGAAGTTGAGAATCCCACAGCTATATAGGCCCGAGTTTAAAAAAAGGTGACTCTAGTAGCGACAATAGTTGGAAGGGGAAAGCTCCAAAAACTATTAAAATTCGAAAATCACCACCATCGAAAGTATCGTCGAAAAAAGTAGCGACGAAGTTGAGAATGCTACAGCTATATAGGCTCGAGTCTAAAAAAAGGTGACTCTAGTAGCGACAATAGTTGGAAGCATCAGCCAAGAAAGCCGAATCTGAAGAATCATCTAAAGACAGCAGTGACGATCTACTGTAGCTGTTAAACCTCTTTTCGTTAAACAAACCTTTCAGTAGTGACGATAGATAGATTATAATGAACCAGCTCCAATGAAAATTGAAAAGAGTACCCCTGCTAAGGCAGCTCCAAAAAAAGGGATTCACGTAGCAATGATAGTTCTTCTGAAAAACAAGTTAACCCACTGCCAAGCCAACTCCAGCGAAGGTGGAAAAGAAGAAATGTATTTATCAGTGAGAACAGCTCGGACACTGAACATGATTTTGATCGAAAAACCTTCATTATTTTTAAAATATTTTTCAACAAGAAAAACGCGCTGTTCTTTCGTATAGCGTCCAATTTTTACTAACTCCGAACTGTCAGCTGTCACATTGTTATCATTTTTATCCGTTGACAACACAGTATGTGTGAATTATGTGACATCATTTACATCCCTGCTGCTAAAACTAATAAAGCCAAGTAAGCTTTAACTACTGTAGTTAAAAAGGAATCATCTATCAGTGACGATATCGCTATGACGATGAAACCCCTGGTCATAAATATATTGCGGCCAACCCAACTTTATGCAAGAATAACTCACCTAATAGTGATTATAGCTCCGACAATGAAACTTCTTCACCTGAACCTGTTGCGGCCAAGCCAATATCAGCTAAAGTAGCAAAGAAGGATTCTTCAAGTGATGAAAGCATTATCAAAAAAACACCTGGCCTTCAACAACCCGTTAAGAAAGCAGCATCAAGTGTATGTAAAGTTTGGCTCTTGGTCGGACGATTCTATTTCAGATGAAAAACCGACTCAAAAGAGGCTACTTAAAGCAACTCCAGTTGTAAGACAAAAAAATCACATCTAATGAATCTCAAACCCGCAGTCGTTTCAAAGAAAGCAAAAGAATCAAATGACGACAGTTCATCGGACAATATTTGTTATCACACAATCCACACCAAACCAAAGCAACCCTGCAGCAGGACGATTCACCTAGCAGTTCAAAAGAAGACGAAACGGAAAAAAGCTCCCAAGCCAGACCAAAAGCCAAAATTCAGCGAATCTTCCGCTGCTGGAACGCCAAAACTACTAATCGGTTAATTTGTCATATCATTGCAAGAGAAGGGCCAGTTGGGAATCGAACCTAGACCTTGTGCGCGGTGGTTTATCGCACTAACCATCACTCCACTAAGCCCGTCCTAATCAGGAATGTAAAATACTTTGAAAGTGACATAACGACATAATGTCCTTATGACATTTTAGCAAAGCGGCATAAGGTCATGTGTTGAAACATAGTCGATTGACTTTTTTCAACGGGGATACATTGAAGCCATTTCGAAAGACGCACTGAGTTGCAATCACAGAACGTCTGTTCGTAAAATGAAACCTCGCGGCAAACCGACGCACTTCATCGTTCTTTCTAATGCCGGCATAATGGCTAAAGAGCGGGTAGGAAACAAAACTTTAAAATCACGGTTGTTAAATGTGACCTCTCACCACCACGATGAATGGCCTGCATGTCTAGGAAGGGGGCTACTTTATCGCAGCCTGTATGAAGGGATCTTTTGCGTAATTCCCTGATTTTAGATTTATTTTAGGTAACGCCGCGCAAAATAAAGCCGAAGTGCAAAATTCGGTTTTGAAAATAAATTATATGAGAAGGCTACAATCCGATGTGTGAATACCCTATCCCATTCCATCCTCAAGTTAAAAATCCCCTCAAAAAAAGTGGACGTGGCATTGTAACAGACAGTTTATCAAAGTCGTTAATGGTTCGACAAAACAAAAAAACGCTTTTGTCCTGCATATGTTATGGGGCAGGGTATACAAATGTTTTTTTATTAAAAAACGCCCACAAAAAGTGGGCGTTGGTTAAAATATCCTATAGACGAAATGTTCATATTACCATTATCAATGTTTTTGCACCGACATTTTTTTTTTTAAATTTCCTTTTCCGAAAACAGTTTTTTAGATAAAACGCCCACAAAAAGTGGGAGTGGCAAAAAACTTTATATTGACGAAATATAGATATAGAGATGTTCTAAAATGTTATTCACACTCATTTTTTTTAAAATTCCTAACCGTTAGGACTTTAAATTTTTGAACACCGTTCTGTAGCCTCAGAAACCGATCCTATACACCAATATTCATTATTCTAGCTCAAAATGTAAGGCCTTAAATCAGTAACAAACAGACAGATGAACAGACAGGCAGACATGGCTCAATGGGCTTAGCTAGCGTTTCTGAGTTGATCCATTTACTTTGACGTGTATCTATCTAAATTATTTCTCTATGTTACAAACTATGTATTATAAGGGTGCACAAATTCGTAAGAATCTGTGAGTAAAGTACACTATTGGTAATGGTTAATCGATACAGTCTTATTAGAGCATGCCAAACGACTAAGCTTGGCAGGAGATGTATAAGTAAAAAGTAGCAAAAGACATCAATCAACGCATACTTCGTCGGAGGTTCAATTCCATTCGAGGTATGTGTCATCGAAAAAAAAATACAATTCGTAAGTAAATTCCGCGAAGAATTTGTGTCAGAAGAAATCGGAAAAAGAATTCCAAAAATTGCACGCAAAATGCACCTGAACGTAATTCAACGCATTTCGCAGGGATGCGTTACAAAATGTTGGAGAAATATGCCGAACAGCTTTTCGGAAGTTTACCTCGAAGCGAAAATCCACCGAATCTTACAAAATCGGACAATTTTCCACTCCGACGGATACCTCGATAGGGCTGAACACATCAACTTTTTGTACCCGACTAAAATGGAAGCCAGTATGACTTCACCTATAAGCCACAGTCCACAGAAAGTCAATTCAATGCACAAAAAAAAAAAAAAACGCTTAGATTCACCCGCTGGCGCCGTTGAGATGGCGTTGATAGTATGTACGCAATATTGGCGGAATTTTACGGCTTTATTTCTTTATTTCGCAAACCATCTTCGGCTTTATTGCGCTTTATAAAGCAAAGTAAGGACGAATTACAAAATTTTTAGTAATTTTGCTTTGATAAAACGAAGTAAAGCCAAATTTTAAAATTCGCCTATATTTCACTCGGCGGTATTTCACGATACCTTATTTTAGTCCATATCGGCGTTAAACAGTCCTGATAAGTGGTTCTCCTATATTATTGGCATCAAAGTCACCCAGAAAACAACTATAAATAAATTAAACAAGGTACAACGGATTGCCTGTCTGGGCATTACCGGAGCTATGCGTACCTGTCCCACGGCGGCTATGGAAGCCTTAATAGGACTAACACCCCTACACATTTATATAAAAAAGTGGCAATTCGCAGCTCAGCAAGTTTGACACAAGCGGAAGAATTAAACATTAGTGAACATCTAAAACTAATTGAACTTCTATCCGAACTTCCAGAACTTGACATGATCTGTGCGGTTACAGACCGCTTACCAAAGACGCTATGCTTCGACAAAATATTCTCAACGGAGATTACAACCAGAGAAGCATGGTGTAGCAACAACCCACCAAACTGCCTTAACGGCCTAAAGTGGTATTCGGATGGTTCTAAAATGGACTCAGGGGTAGGAGCTGGCATACATGGACCAAATAAAAACATCTCAATACCTATGGGAAAAAGCCCTAGTGTATTCCAAGCTGAGCTCCATGCCATAAAAGAATGCGCAAACCTAATACACAACTCAGGTATTAAAGGCGCAAACATCCATATATTCACGGACAGTCAAGCAGCTATAAAAGCCCTTAGCTCACACATCATTGACTCCAAATCAGTACTACACTGCTTCAACTCCCTCCAAACACTCAGTTCCAGGAACAAAACCAAACTATGGTGGGTCCCCGGACATAAGGGAGTTGAAGGTAACGAAAAAGCTGATGAACTAGCCAGAAAAGGTTCGGAAACCCCCTTCATTGGACCTGAACCTTTCTGTGCAATCCCCAAATCAGCCATAAATCTAGTCATAAAAAACTGGGAACAAAACAAATGTGTTTCATACTGGGGAAACATTCCAGGCCTAAGACAGGCCAAAAGAGCTATTCAGCCCTTCAAATCAGATGCCAACAAGATACTAAATCTTCGCAGGCACGATATCAAAAACTTAGTGGGCTACCTAACTGGTCATCACGGTCTGCGATATCACCTAAACAAAATGCGTCTAGTCGACTCACCGGAGTGCAGACTATGTCTAGAAGAAGACGAAACAGCCGAGCATATCATATGTGAATGCCCGGCCCTTTACGGTATGAGAAGGGAATCTTTCTTCAGGGAATTTATAAGTCCCGAAGAACTGAGGAAATCTTCGGCTGAAAGTATTATCAGCTACATTAGGAAAGTAGAAGCGCTACTAACCTAAAAAGCATCTGACGGCAAGCACAATAGATCTTTTAGGTCGATGTGTATATTACTGCTTAGGCAGGTCAGAATTTAAAAAAAAAAAAAATATTATTGGCATCAACTGTGTCCTCACAATGAATTTTCTGTATCCATCTCGAGCTAATTATTTTTAGCTTGTATGTATTCCTATGATTTAGTTATTTTTTATGCAAAACAGCCCTTAAGGGTTTACCCATATTTATTATTAAACTTTATATTTACAACATACACCATTCCTCTTACTAAACTTTTTTTTTCATTTTTTCTCTTTTCAGGTAAGTCTATATAATTTATTCTGTGATACAATGTGTAAACCAGCAAATTGGGTTTGATATGTTCTTTGATCATTTTAAAAAAAAAAATTAATAAATTCTTTAGGCATTCTATTAGCCTATGCAAATTTCAACACCTCTAACTGCAGAAATTTCAAACATCAACTCACATCTCAGCTGTATGAACGTCATAAAAAAATCTCCCCTTACTCCAGTCAATGTTTAATGTATCTGCACCTACAAAATATCATTTTTACATAAATCAAACAAATTTACAACCACAAATACCACTTTTACGAAAAATTCGCTCCACAATCGATGTGTATAAGCACCAAATTATAAACAAAAATTCCGATTTTCTGATCAATGACGCCATACCGTGGTATCATATTCATTGAGATCAATGCCTTTTTGTATGTCCATTAAATTCTTAACACCAACACGACAATTTGTTTATGATTTTGCCTATACAATATGAAAAAAAAAAGATTAAAAATGTTGGTATACGAAGATATTTTTTTTTTGTTCTTGTTTAAGGCCCACGCCAAATTGTTTCCCACAAAAGAAAATTGACTTTTCAGAACCCCACTCTTGTCTATCCCACACATCAACCACATGGCTGAGCAGAGCAATTATATTTTCATTCTTTCCTCATTCACAGAAATGTGTACATTGTACGGGAACATATCGATAAAAAAAATTACAATTTCTGTTCATGATTTTCCGACAATAATTGGATATGTTTGGTCCATTTTGTTCATCTCGTTTTTTTTTCTCAATCCATCCATCCCCGCGGGACTGTGCAACGATAAAATCATTATAAAATGCGACATATTTATCGATTTCCATTCTAGATAGAAGACAAAGCCCCACATCCATTTGGGGGCTAATGTGAATTCGTTTTCATGCTCTCTCTCCCTCGTCAAACAAAAAATTATGATGAAACTTTTGTGACCATGTAAAGTCGGTTAGTTTTACTTTGATCTTGTCTGCTGCTCCATTCAGGAAAAGTAGACGAACAATAAACAAAAAAAAAAACGCATAAAAGATATGAGTACTTGCGCTATAAAAAAAAATCAGACAAACTTTTACGTAGTTTTCGTATCTGAACATTGTACCTACAACTTTAGCGGAGAAACAACAATTGATTGCGTATCTGTGGTTGGTGAATTTATGCGTAAGTAAGCCGTTGATGTACTACATGCTTCATTAACTGTTCGATGAGAGTACGAATAAAAAAAATGAAAAAAATCCATTTCTTGTTACAAGCAGGTAGTAAGTACTTCACATGGGCGGATCATATATTCGGGATCCATAACACTTATTCGGGCCATGCCAGTAGCTGTCCATCATCTTTGAGAACATAAAAACTTGTTAAATGTTGATTAACTAGAAGTATCTGTTCGGGTTTTGATGTCTTTCGCAAACGAGAACTTTGTGGGAAATGTGTCAGAAAAGGGCAAAGATACGAAAAATGCTTTATATCTTTGGTAACCTATTTATTTTATAGCAGAAAGTGAATTTATGGGCGGTTTTTTTTTAGAACCAGTTCAGTGTGAAGTTGTTCTTAGAAAGTACCAGGTTGGCATGCGGTTAGTGACATAAAATTAGAGGTCAAGGTAGAGGAATTAAAAGTCTATGGTCAGAACAGGTTCAATCGGTTAAAAATTGCGAAAACGTATTAGAACTGGTATGTAGATAATGGACAACAGGTAGCTACTCCTATATCCAAGTATGACAACGATTGAATTGCTGGTAATAGCAATTTAAATTCTGCACGAATGGTAAAACATTTAAGATCTTGATATCTGAATGGTTGAGTCACAGTCGATGCTGAGAGTACGGAATAACCACTTCTGCAAATTGTTAAACGGGGACGACGAACAATGAACTGCTATCAGGAAGAACGAACCATTCAATATCGACAACGACAGCGAAAAATACTAGCTACCCGTCCTTAGCGAAGTGAGGATAGCAATATCTAAACTTACGCTTAACTAGGCAGCCGGGAATTACAGCCTTTCTGTCGAGTTGTATACAAAAACTAAAATATCTGACATTTACGGTCCAAACAGGTCCTCAAGCCTAGCTTCTCCCTTCAATTGTGTGTGCGATGGTAAAATGTTTGCCACAAAGAACGAGACCTCAAGTTTAACGCCGAATCCAAACGACCAATCTGAGAAGCTTCTCAAGACAGTGTTACTCTGTATGTTTGTCAAACCTTCGCAATAGGTAAATTAAATAAATTTTTGGGGCAACAGGCTCGTTAGTACCCAGGGCCTAACTTTTTGCACTTCTTGCACAAAGCTAAGGGCTAAATTGAGATAAACTTTTTTTGTCAATTGATACAACTCGGATGAGTTGTCAAATCATCACGAGTGGAGGGCCAGTGAAAAATCATTCAGAAGTTGCTACGCTGGGAATCGAACCCAGACCTTCTGCGCGGCAGTTCATCGCTCCACTGAGCCCGTCAAGAGGGGATGCAGTGGAAATACTTAGATTTTGTTATTTTCGGGATTTGAACCAGAGACCCCTCACTTAGTAGTCCAAAGTACTTACCACTTGGCCACTGCAACCACAAGCTAAATAAGGTCGATGGAGATGATCTGAAGCATACACCAACTCATTATCAAATTTTGGTCGGATGAGAGTATGAATGAAGAATGGATACCCATCACCGGTTCACAAAAAAGTAGGCCCATTGAACTACGACTACTATAAGCGACATTAACGTTTCCTACATGATCCTATCTGCCGTGATATGTAAACGGCTGAAACCGTTCACCAATTATATGATCGGCCCTTATCATTCTAGTTTTGGGCCAGGAAAGTCCACAACTGATCAAATCTTTACACTTCGCCAGATCCTTGAGAAAAAAACCTACAAGTCCAAATCGATACCCACCACGACTTTTATCGGTTTCAAAGCGGCATATAGAACTAGAACGGACGCCATTTCTCTGGATCGAAGAGTCTTCGATTTCTAGTCAGACGTAGCAGAGAAATACCTCGTCATAAGTGGTGCCTTGAAGTGTGCAACTCAAGGCAGTTAGTTACCTAAAGATTGGGCTAATTCGGAGGCATGTTTTTTGAGGCCTAAGTTCATTCCGGAACTCAAGTATCTAAGTATGACCTATCTCGCAACCATTCGTGTTTTTGCACGGATGCTGGACCTACAATTTTAAGACAAAACCGAAAGATTGAGTCGAGATAAGCTTTTCAAGACAATTGATACTACTAGAACGATTTGTTTGCCAGTGAAAATATTTATTTTTGTTACAGAGAATCGAAACAAAGGCCATCTGCACCGAGGTTTTTCGCAGTATCTGCCACAGATACTGTAGTGGCAGACCTTTACCACAGTATCTTATACAGGCATGTAAACTATTAATGTAACCCCTGTCCAGGTCTTGTGGCAAGATCCCATACCCCCTGCTGAGCTAGCGAGTGGATGATCATGCCTGGGCCGCAAGATGGCTGGACACCCCTCCTTCTGGTCTGCCCGGACTGGCCTAAGGGTCCTGTGACCTTGGGTCATAAGGGTAGATAGTGTTAGTAGGAGGGATCAACCCCAACGCCAGAATAAGGGAAGTTTTTTGTAATCCAGGAGCGAGACCTCAGACAGCACGGGTGATTGTGCCGGAAGAGGGCTGGTTTCATTCCAAGGAGGACAACGGGTCATCCTTAAACATTTTGCTTCCTGAGGGCGTTCGGGGTACGTTACAAATTACTGTAAGGCTGTGGTTACAACCAACGCTAGTAAGCTAGTAAGTTCGTTCGTGCTAGTTCGCTAGGGATTCAAATGTATGGTTAATCAAAACCGTGGTCGCAGATCAGGATTTCTGCTTTCACACTAGTCCGCGTTGGTCCGCGCTAGTCCACGCTTATAATTTTCATTTGATTTTCAAGCTTACTAGCTTGAAATAGCGTAGACAATCGTTTTTTTGAGTAGCTAGCGCCGAATGGCGCGAAATAGGGTACTCGCTTACTAGCATTGGTCGTAACCGCGCCCTGACACTGATTCGTACCAAATAGAGGGCGCATCTCATACAACAACGAAAATTTACTATATGGGGTACTGATTGATACCCCAGTGTTCACATTGGTACCACAGCAGCAACCAGGAGCATAGTCGACGCTGCGTACGATGAAAATTCCCTTTCGCACTTACTGCCCGCGCAAGAAACGGCTACATAATTTTTAACATTTAAAAAAATTAACAGGTTAAAGAAAAAATGACCAAACGTGAAAAGTAAGTAGGTAACATATTTGTAAAACCCACTGAATTGCACACTCTGTTGTGGGCATGATACCATCCCCATGTGGATGTTCGAAAATCTTGGATGTGATTTCTTTCCATACTCGACTTTTTTTTGCAGCCGTTGTGGTAATGTCGAGACTAAATTCGTCGATGTTCTTTCTAATATTTTCGTTATAATTATGAACAGTGTTGCCAATTTTTATATTGAGATACATCTGTTGAATAAAAATGTAATGCAAACGAAAAGATATTTTCCTCTGGATTCCTGTTGCCTTGGAATTAAGATTTCCAAATTGTTCCTTTCATTACAAACTTATAACTCAATCAAGCCACAATAAATTTAAATCTAAACCTGCAATTCTTCTTCTTCAACAAGCACCTTTAGAACCTTGAATATACCACTAATTTGTCTACAAATTTCCCAATGCATAGGTCCCATAAATTTACCCCTAGACATGAATTAAATTCCACTTGAAACATTCAAAAAGATTTATAATTCACATTATCATTAATATTCGCTGCTCCAAGAGGAGCCAGGCAACTAGGTCACAATTAATAACCACAAATCAAGTCTCGAAAATATTGTACAAAAGTAATCTCCTACGAATAAACATCCCATTTATACCGTCACTGATTTTTTTGTTTGCTTCATAAAAAAAAAAATAGCACACTTCAGCATCACAGCTGCTCTGTAGACCTTCGCACCAGCACCACCACGCACCGTGCCACTACATACGTCAGCAAAACGCCAACCCGTTGATTAAAATAAAAAAGAAATTCGAAAAAATAAAGAACAAATCTATTAAAATCAATTCACGACGCCCGCGGAAACAAACAAACCCCATAAATGTATCTTTTCTCCCTCAATTCAATTAGCCTCCGTAAAGATACCCAGTGTGTTACTTACAATTCTATTTTCTAATAATATCTACGCATTCACACTTTTTTTTTCGTTTGTATGGTAGATTCGCTTAAAATTAGCAATATTCAATTAAGGAAATGATGCGTAAATTAGGAACATAAATTTAAAATGCAAATGTATCTATAGGTGTTTTTGTCGAATTTTCTCAATGAAAAGAGAAAAACAAAATTTCATTCTACAGTGGGATATGATAAGTAATTGCATTCTTTCTTGTCTTGCTTAAAACTAGCTCGTGTTGGCAAAAAAATGCGTACAACAAAAAAAATTGTAATACAACTTAGAATGAACTCAATCTGTATCTGGAGTGAGAAGTAAACATGTTGAGTACATTGGAACTTGTTGTGTTACCCACATTTCCATTGAGATGGATGAGACAAGATGGGGAATAATTTTCGCTGTTCATCTGTCGATCTGTCTTTTTTTCTGCATGCGAAGATAGTAGTTGCCACTGCAATTGGCGATCGTAATGTGTGCCAATATAAATTTTGTGAGCAGAGAATAATTAGCGTGTTATTCAAATTTAGCACACATTCGAATTGGCACTATTCGTATGTGTCCGATGGGGAGACCAACTGAAATGGTCAGGTTGGACTATTTAGAAAATAGTTTTCATCCATAAAGAGGAGCAATTGCTTGATGGATAGGTGTGGTGGAAAGAAAAATTTCATTCGTTATAGCCTGGTGAAATAATTATTATTGTTATTCAAGTCCTGCCAATACTTTTAATCTAATTGTCTGGACTTAAATTAAAAGACGCTCATAATAAAAATACTGTCGTCCAATTTTTAGAACTAAAGGGTCTTTCATTAAGCGCTTCCTGTATTTAAATTTAAATAAAACAAAGTGTGTGCGAGATATCATGGAAATTCTGAATTCGTTTGAAAGGCCTATCGATGCCATTTTGTATGGAATATAATATCAGATAACATCGACATTTTTATTCGATTGGAAGGCCTATCAATGCCATTATGTTTAGAATATAACATCGTTGAAATGTCTGCCGCGGCTTCTCTGGGTGCCGCTCATCCGAAATTTGCAATTTTCCGCATAAATCTGGCGCATAAATCAGGCTGAACTTGACCGATGGCATGCGTTATGTTGCCTTTGAGGGCCGCTGTGATTTGTGGCTTATTCGCATAGACCTGCGCGACTTCAGAAAACCCCACAGTAAAAAGTCTAACGGGGTCAAATCACACGATCTCGGTGGCCAGATCACATCACCTCCACGTAAGATGACCATGCCCTCGAGTCGTTCGCGCAGAATTTCCAATGTGGCGTGAGCTGAGAGGCACGTAGTGCCGTCCTGTTATAACCACATGTCGTTGATGTCCATATCATCCAATTCAGGCCAGAAGAAGTTGGTAATCATCGATCTATAGCGCTCGCCGTTAACGGTGCTGTCCTGGCCAACGTCGTTCGCAAAGAAATATGGACCGATGAATCCACATCAAACAGGGACTTTTTCGGGATGCATTTGACGCTCTTGGATTTCATGTGGATTGTATCGTCCCAGATTCGACAATTTTGTTTGTTGACTTGCCCATTCATCTAGAAATGGGCCTCATCACTGAAGATGGTTTTTCGATGACAATTTGGGTCAGTTTCCAACTGCTGCAGTGCCCATATAGCAAACGCATGCACGTCGTCTATAGTCGTTTAACTTCAGCTCCTGAGTCAGTTTAATTTTGCACGATTGCAGGTTCAAGTCACGACGCATAATTCGCCAAGTTGTGGTCTATGAAAGGCCGAGTTCTTATTAGCGACGCGAAATCGACTGCCTGCACACTATTATGGACAACGGCGATATTTTCTGTAGATCTTGAGCTACGTTGGTCGACATACGGGGGTTGGTTTATCGTTTACTAAACCCATGGGATAAAAATTGATCCACCACACTGGGAATAGGGCGATTATGGCAACCGTAAATAGGGCCATTTTGATAAAAAAATTTATCATTTGCACGTGTTGTTGAACACTATGACAGTCCATGGTGATTTGGCAAAGTACACTGAACAAATGACAGCCAATTTGACAGATTAAGCTTTCACAATATGCCCTCAAAGTTCGGAAGATTCTATTGGAAGACCCTTTATAAGATACCATCCCATTTTCCAATTAGAGATCGACTTACTTACTTACTTAGTTTAGTGGGAATGCGCCTGAGCCTCAACCGATTTGCCTCTCCAATTCACCCGGTCCCTAGCCTCCAGTTGCCCACTTCAATTTTCTTAAGGACGGTTTCTAATTGTAAGCGCCACTTAAAGTGAGATCTTCTCCCGAAAGCAATAAGACCAACGTTTTTATCAATGCCCCACCTCTTGAGAAAGTCTGTCAAATATCCAGCAGTATAAAACTGTCATATGAAGCTTCTCGAATTTGCCGTTCTGATTCGGGATTAAACAGGAGGCGCGATTCTTTGTGGCAAAAGAAGAACTTTCCACATGCAAGATAGACAGAATGGATGAGCTACGTTTGAGGCCCTGTATGGGCATGTAACGGTAGATATTTCATGTTTTTTCTTAAGTAAAATGGGAAAAAAAGTAATTATTAGGTATGAGTGCCCACAAAAATCCCAAAACCAGCTTCTTCATTCAGCCTAAAAGGTATTTAAATGGATGGCAAACAAATCAGAAGCTTCACTGAATGAATCAAAAGAGGACCTTCCGCACCAATATGTCAAATTTGTTCCAAAAATGTATCTAAAAATAAAAATTGGCAACACTCCTCAGCCCAGTACAAGAAAGACACAATTATCATCGAGGCACAAAAATCCCAAAACCAGCTTCTTCATTCAGCCTTAAAGGTATTTAAATGGATGGCAAACAAATCCGAAGCTTCACTGAATGAATCAAAAGAGGACCTTCCGCACCAATATGTCAAATTTGTTCAAAAAATGTATCTAAAAATAAAAATTGGCAACACTCCTCAGCCCAGTACAAGAAAGACACAATTATCATCGAGGCACAAAAATCCCAAAACCAGCTTCTTCATTCAGCCTAAAAGGTATTTAAATGGATGGCAAACAAATCAGAAGCTTCACTGAATGAATCAAAAGAGGGACTTCCACACCAATGTGTCAAATTTGTGCCAAAAATGTATCTTAAAATAAAAATTGGCAACACTCCTCAGCCCAGTCCAAGAAAGATACACAATTATCATCGAGGCATTTATCCTGAACCTATAGAACAGCAATAGAAAGGCTAAAAGAGAGAGGACAACGCTAAAATGGATGGAAAACAAAGCAAAAGGAGTGAGATATGTTTTTTTATCATTTTGTAACAATAAAAAAAACAACAGCCTCTTGAGTGAAATCATCGCCCAAATAACCGAAACAAACAGAAAACGACGACGATGTTGATGTCGATTCCGATACCAAGACGTGACTCGTTTTGTGGTTGCAGATCAAAGGTCTGTTTACACTGCTTGCCAACTCTCTCCCTCTCTGTCTTTGAATCTTTATCGAAAAGCCAAAGGCACCAGCAACATAACAAACCACAAGATACGTTGATTTCGTGTTTTTTTTTCTGCATAAACTAAACGTACTTACTAGATGGTAGTGCCACATCTAAGTATCTCAATATGTATAGATACGTTTAAAAAATATTTTACGGCTTTAATTAGGCAAAGAAGTGACGATAAGATTGGCATCTCAGTTAATGTTGGTATTGCTTTTGTTTGTCTCTCTGTCCACATCGAGAGGAGGATAGGGCTTTTGGTGAAATGAACACATCATCTGTGCTCGGATTTCATCTCAAATCTCAGCTGCTTCTCGAGATTAAAACAAAAAAAAAATACAATGAGCCAAAACGTAAATAAACAAAGCTGCATCGTGACACTTTGATTTGACGTGTCGCGTCTCATTAAGTCGGAACGATTTTTTTTTACTGTTTGCGTGTGGTAGACACACATGAAAAAAAAAAACTCAAACCAGATGCAAAGCAATTCGATACACATGCGGAATTGAACGAGTTGCGAATTTTCTTACTGGTTGCAGAGACTAACTACGAATGTGAACGCGAATATTTGTCTCAAATTACTTTCAAGTAGAACCTATTCGACATCGACACTACAGCAGTTGACAGCATGTCAAATTTATTGACAAATTGACGCAATATCGTATTATAGATATCGGTTGTCGGCGATGATAATATTCAAGTATGTAGAAATGTCGTCATGCATATAAAATAACCCGTACCATGGTAACAGGGAAGAAATGTATCTATCTGGCCGGTTTGAAATTGATAGAGCCGCGTCAAAATAGCTATCCAATGAACTGAAGAACTAGAACAGACCACAGGAATTTTGCTTGCCTGAGAGCTCATTGCTCAGTGGAGGAGGCATACAGACATTGGGCGCCGGGTTTGTTGGTTACAATGTCTCTCGGATGAGTTTCTGCTTTCTAAGATGATTATATGGATGGTTACATTATATTACACTAGTCACGTCAAGTTCGGTTAGTACGGTTCACTTAATTTCATCGAGAAGATGATAGTACTGATTGAAGTTTGCTTGCAGAGACGATGACGATGGTTGTCTACTTTAAAAATGCAAATTCTCCTCATGAAATGAAATGAAAAAATTAAATTTCTTGCATTAGCATGGAATGGGCCAGGAGAGGGATGGGATGATCGTCCATTAGCATTGAAAGAAAGACGCCAGAACCCAGTGCGCTGCGTTGAGTATCGAAGGCTGAACGATGTTACCATAAGAAGGACAGTTATCCTCTACCGAGAATAGACGACACACTTGACACACTAAAGGGATCCGAGTAAGTTTCAACACCGAATCAGAATAGCGGCCACTGGAAGGTGCAGATTCACCGTAAGCATAGGGAGAAGACAGCCTTCAGAAAGTTCAGCGTGATACATCTTGGTTTGTGTAACGGTCCTGCAACTTTAGTGCATCTTGCGAAGATTTACATTGAAAATCTGTCTAGTGCGCACCTGGACCATGTAATTACAAAAACAAATACAAATTTTTGGCGCAACAGGCTCGTTAGTACCCAGGGCCTAGCTTTCTCACAACCATTCATGTGTGCGTGTGTACTTCTTGCACGATGGCGGGACCTCCTGTTTTATGCCGACTCCGAACGGCTATGTTGAGATAAGCTATTCTTGACAGTTGATACTACTCGGAAGATTTGTCAGTTCATCACGAGAGGAGGGCCAGTGAAAAATCATTCAGGTGTTGCTACGGCTGGGAATCGAACCCAGACCTTCTGCGCGGCAGTTCATCGCACTAACCATCGCGCCACTGAGCCCTCATGTAATTGTCGTGAGGAAATCATTCGATGAACATCAAAACAACTTGCGGGCAGTATTTCAAATACTTTAGAATGCCCCTTTGAAGCTGAATCCAAATATGTTTCCACTCTTGAAATCGTCAGTTCGATTCTCGGGAAATATTATTTCGTTACTCCAGTGAGGATCGGTCCGCGCCTCGGAGAAATATCCCCAGAGACTATAGTTTTACTAGGACTTGCGACATATCAAAGGTGATTCATAAGACACTTTGATTGCCAAGAGGTTGTACTAGGTTACAGAGAAAGGAAACCGATTTAAATTGTCAAGGGGGCGATACAGTACTGGCATAACCGGGCGGTGAAAAGACTTTTGTCGATGCAATTCGCAATTTTGCAATTGGAGCATTACTATCAAAAGCGCACGACGAAAAGGAAAGAAGTGGTGGTATGCTACAGCAAGGTTCTATCAAGACCTAAGAGGAATTACTGCATGTCCACAAGGGAGCTCTTAGCGTCGGTTGTGACTACAAAGGATTTCAAAAAAACTACGTCTATGGCGGGAAGATCCTCCTTTGCAGACCATACTGCTCTACATGGTTGCTTCAATTTAAGAACCCAGAAGGCCAGGTTTCTATGAAGATCGAGAGGCCGTAGTGATATGATTTTAAGGTTCAGCATTGAAAACGAACCCTATATTCGAACAGTGAATATTCATTGTGAATTTCATTGGCCATGTGAAATCAACTAATTTGAGCAGAGCAGAATACCTATTGGACCACTGACGAGATCAGAGAAGCACAGAGGGAAGACCATGACATCGAACCGATCAAGACAAAACATCTCGGCAAGAAATCTCGACGCGTACCCTAACCCTAAAAGCTTATTGGGCACAATGGAAATCTGGCATTGTGCTGGATGATGGGTTGAGAAGAAAATTAAAGTTTTCAGACGGGGAGTCGTTTGTAACCTAGGTTGTCGGTTGTTCTATTTTCCATAAAGGCAGCGTATCGAGAGGATATTTGGGTATCAACAAATCTATAGATAATGCCTGGGAACGATCTTACTTGATGTTTGCAAGAAAAGACGTTGATAAGGGGTGTCGAAAGTTCCAAAACGAAAGACGCAAGGCGCTATGAACTATGAACCCTAAAAAACGTATTGGGCATGATGGGCTTCTCTCCTTTTCCAGAATGAGAAGAAAATCTCACTTTCCAGACTGGACGCAGGTTGTCTCTCGTTCAATGGTACATGCCCAAGGTCTATGGTCAATTTGGGTATAAACAACAATACAGACAAGGTCCGAGAACGGTTCTAGTGGCTATCTGAAAGAGAAGACGTCGATAAGTGGTGTCGAAAATGTCTAACATGTGCAACCTGCAAATTTTTCAAGAAAGACGCAAGGCTCTATGCCTCAATATAAATTCAGGGTACTATTTGAGAGAATAACAGTGGATTTTGAAACAAACAGCGGAAACTGTAATACAATGTGGGCCAAAAGAAGCCATGCGATGTTGTTTGGCCATTCAGAATATCGGTTGTGGTACGCGCAGTGTGTGCCATTGCTCCGTCCTGTTGGAACCAAGTATCCTCCAATACTAATTCGTCCAATTGCGGCAGAAAAAACTCGGTTAACATTGCACTATAGCGCGCAATGTTGTCGTTTGACCAGCGGCGTTCTCGAAATGTTTTCGGCGACAGCTCGACATCCTCGGCAACAGCGGCGATATTCTTGGCACAACGGGCGCTCCGGGGCCGGCCACTCTTCAAGGTTGGTGGCCAAAGGGCGCAGTGTTTGCGCAGTCGGTGTCGGACGGCCGGGGAATTCGCGCTGCGGCAACACTACAGACTAATTGTTACGGAAAAAAATAGACACGATTATTCCGCGTTTTTGGGGAGTGTATCGCTCCATGGCTTGTTCACTTGAATTCTAAATCTGTCTAGTCCACATATGTCAAAACAGATTTGACATGGGCGGCCATTTGCAAAAATAAGAGCGTCTTCCAATAGGGTGATCTATTTTGGCCCACCTTGTATATTAGTTGTCATGGAGTAGGTAGGTAATATTCAGTAAATGGCCATAGGCATATGCTAACCCAACCAGGAAGCGAAGACTGTAGTGGAGCCGACCCAAACAGGGTCTCAAACATAGTTTCTCTATTCATATGATATACCCAAGTGGGGCAGACCCATACAGGTCCTAGCCTCTCTATTTATTTTTGTATGCGAAGTAATATTTTTACCAAAACTAATGGAACCTCCAATTTAACGCCGATTCCGAACGATAAATGTGAGAAGCAGGCGGTTTTATGCTCTTCGATGTTTGTCAGACTTTCACAAAAGGTGGGGCAGTGAACAATCATAGGTGCTGTGACTTTTGTGATTTGGACCAGAGGCTAACGCACAAACCACTAGGCCACTGCACCCTCAGCCATTATCAATAGAACCACAGATATCTATTTACATAGCAAAGATACATTTCATGTAAAATAAAAAAGTGTCACCACTGTTGACCCGATATTTCCTCTTCATTTCACATTCGTCCAACTAAATCGAAAACAAATGCCTTTGCGCTAGGTAAACAAAAAAAAACCAACACATGCACACACAAAATCAGCAATCTCCGCTTGAACACTAGAAAATCTCGACGACAAAATATATCTATACTCATGTGCGGTCAGTGACTGGCACGTTCGGACTTTGGAATACATCCAAATGATACACTACATCATTAAACACATACGAATGTATCTACGTATATCGGAACCGAGTTTTTCTAGTCCAAACATGGATGAAAAATTACGAAAAATAATTCGCAAGACGCTAGGTATATGTAAGAATGATACAATCTAATTTAGATACAAGTTGATCTGTCCTCCCCCCCTTCAGAAGTGTCTACTTTTACCTACTCTATTACCTCTCACGGGAGATGTGTGCTGCTTCAATCTTTTTGGGCAATCTCTTTCTATTGTCCATCATTTGTATCTCTTTCTATAGCATTTTGTATCTTTTTTTATAGTTAACGCTGTATAATAATTTGCTACGCTTTTGTAATCATCGTCGTGAACACAATTTGTGATCAACAAATCGCCGACGGTGACGTGACCCAACGTGCGCCGCACCGGCCGGCCCCCTCGTTTGATAGTATCTTCTAAGAATGGGGAATCAATCATGTTCATGTGTGTATCTTTATGTATTGCGTTACAAATTATTATAATAGTGGATTATGTTTTCGAGAGAAAAGGTGCGCTAAATCGTTATGACTACAAGTACCAACTTCATATACCTGTATCTTTCACAGCTTCCACTTTTTAACTTCTGTGCATCATCTTCGTGGTTATAATGAGATGAAGCTTCATGCTCCTCTCTTTGGGGAACAATGATCAATGAATCGTTTATAGTTTACACGAAGCGATGTAGATACAAGTGGTTATGGTCGAGATTTTGTTTTCACTTTTTTGTGGTTGTCATGAGAGGAGACGACAATAATTGCGACTGGCGTCAATCTGTTGGGAGGAAGATGGGGTCAACAGGTTGTCTTCTTGCAGGAGTCGATAGTATTTTTTTTTCTGGTGTCAGACAACTTGTGTATCTTTTTCTGTTAAACTTCACTTTTTCAACAACATTGGCAGGAATTTGTGCTTACCGTGTACCATATGGTATTTGTTGTCGTTGTCAGATTGAATTTGCTACCGTCGTCAATATGAATGGAACATGTTTTTGGAAGGGATTTGTTGGAATTGTTATTTGTTTTAACCTGCACTACATTTGTCAGCAGGAAAATTGATGAAGATACATTTTGATTATTATATTGAGGGGGAGAGAAAATTTGCTAATGCTGGCCGTCAGATGTTCTTAATTGAGGCGGAGGCTTTTAATGTGATTTGCTGTCTCTGTTTGTTGGGTTTGTACTTATTTTGTTTTTTTTTTTTTAACATTTATTCTCCATTTGGAACGAATTGGTTTTATGACATCGATGTTCTACTGTGTAACAAACTTTACCTTCTGATAAGCATACCAACTCGGACACTTTCTGGTGACAACCACCGGGGACTTGAACATTGATTGGGTATAAACTACTCATCCCTAAAGTGTCTTGGAGGCAGCAGTGAAGTGTGTATCCATTTACAGCGGAAAAAATCGAAAGGTGGAGTAAACTGAGCCGTCTACTGTCACAGTTAGAATTTACAAAATGAGAACAACATTCTTGAGCTGCTTTAACATATTCCTACAACTTCTAGGAATTTTAAGGGGTAGTTAGGCCCCTTGAATTGAAATGTTTTTGGATGACCCAAAACTCCAAGGACAGGCCTCATTCCTCAGTACAGACTGACGTTTCAGTATCTTAGCTTTCCAGATTAGGGATTGTGCGGTCAAATAACTTCCCTACCACGTGAAAAAAAAGTTATAAAAGAGACATCAACCTCGAATAACAGATCTCTAAAATGACCAGGGACTAGAACTAACGGCTACAGTTTAATGCGGTATAAAGCAACACGATTAAGGAAATATAATCGATATGATCAGGAATCCAACCAATATTATAAAGCTGTGCGACATTTTTTTCGGGTGCAACTAAATACCCTATCAACTAGGACTTTTAAAACCTCATAGAAAGAACATACGAAGCCAATAACGTAAAGGAAAGCATTTTCGGTGGGTTGGTTAGAAAGTATTACGTCTGCCGAACGATAACAGATAATGGATGTCTAACAGCGCTTGTAATTCCTTAACTTCTAATCCAAACAAACCTGGCAATCTCTCCTAACTAAATCGACCATGTGGTCATTGATGCAAGGCACTAATATAAGGGCTACTAAGCCGTTTAGTTGTGTCTCTGGAAAGAGGGAACTAATACTGCTGATGAGCTGCCAAGTATAAGTTCTGGAGATTATAGTATAGGGTGATACAGGGTAATTATATTGCTGATGAACTGTCAGGGATAGGTTCCAGCATTAAACCAGTTTGTTAAAACGCCACAATGTGTCCTTAAATAACGCGTGGGACAAAACATGCTGGAAATTGCCTATATGAGAGGTGGAAATCCCTTCTTACCTGTGCTTAATCAAAGAAGATGCGTCCAGAGTAAGAAACCACTCTAGAGTATGAACACACACCTTCAGATAAACAAGAAATCTGTTTCGTTTATTACTTGCTAGCAACAATTTGTTGAAAAGTCTTACATTGAAAATGCTTCTCTTAGGTGATGACCTTCGTAAAGGTTGCGATGATGAACAAACATACGAGGATTCCCTACACTTCCACTGCCCATGCCTCAGCCTTACCAATTTATCAGAAATCCATGATTTATTTCAGGTTTGCAACAGCACCCTGTGGCTAGAATGAGACTAAATGGGCTTCACCAACACCAACGACAGCTTAACGATAGCCAATTGTCAGTCGAGTATCGTAAAACTTAAACGATTCTCGTTTTAGGTAGTCACAGTCAAACGATAACCGTTTTATGAAGTACCCCCCCTATTATATGCAATGGATAGAAAGAGTCCCTCTGCAGCGAATTTTAACTGAACTCCGCTCTAACCGGTTTAAGAATTGAGGCTCAACTGCATGCGTAAAACCCATCTCGACAGAAAAACCTTCACAATAATTAAGACCATTAAGTTCACATTTTCTCAGGTGAGCGAACCTATAAGGCTTCAAGTGACCTGCCTGAACAATAAAGCCTTTTGGTATGCTTATGTTTTCTGCTCTTAAATTTTTATACAATGTAGTGGCCCTCTGACTATTGAAAAGGGTGCGATGATGAAGAAACACAAGAGGATTGCCCAGACTTCCACTGCCTAGGCCTCAGCCTCTTTTTCAGGTTTGAAACAGTACCCGGTGGTTAGAAAGATGGAAAATAATAGAAATAAATGGGCTTCACCCACCCCAACGAAGGAGCTTCACACACTTCAACCCATCTACACCTACAATGGATCTACATAGAACTGAGTGCTATGAAAAAGTGGAACCCTATCTACCCCATAAGCCCACCAACCTAACCTAACATAACGTACCTATGTTCAATAAGGCACATACCGCTGAACTGATATGATACGTATTTGTAAATTCGGATTCTAAGTATTCTTCCAATGAATTTATCAGAACTTGTCAGAAGCTTGAAATAAGAAGAAGGAGCTTGCAATAAGCTTGAAAGAAAAAATAGGACTTCAGCTGAGTTCTTCACAATATATCATTATGTTGAAGGGTACAATATTCGGTTACAGCATATTTTTAGCCGCAATTCCTTTTTTTCTATCCGCCACTGCACCCAAGCTCTTAAATATTCCAAAATTATATCTGACCGCAACGAAAGCTACTTATCAATATCGAGTTAATATTTCTTTTCACATACCCTACAATTATTTCTTAGAAAAACGAAATTAGGTACCCTTTCAACAAAATCACATATAATTATCCCTATCAAAAAAAAAAAACCAGAACAATCCAAACTACTCCAGAGCTGACTAAAGCCAGTCAAACTGAAAGCAGCGTCATGGCATACAAATTACAAGTTCTTGACCTGTTCCCTTTTTGCATCCACAACAGCATGGTTGAACTCGCGGTTCCTCGTCCCGCTTTGTGTGTCTTCACCAACTTGCCTATAATCAAATGGTATTATCATTATTACCAAGCCACCTCCTTTGATGGCAAAACGTATCTTAATTACCTAACCACACACATGCATAAGTGCACGGCATAAGCCTAAAGTTGTTTGAGCCGCCACTAATGACTCCGGTCATTATGACATGGCAAAGGAGGAACATAGAATGCCCCGGCTGTTACCATCTGTCATTTGAATGAGCTGGATGGATGGAAACATGTTTGGTTTTCCACCACAGTAAATCGAAGGAAAAAGGGGGTATTACATGAAAATTTCTGTTTGGAAGGTAGATACAATTTAAAATCAATAGTTTTTGACGTAGGTTAAGGTTAAGGACAACATATGGTTATGGGTACTGTTAAGTGGTGGTTGAGGAGTGGTTGAAGGTTAGTTTCGATGGAATTGGACGAATTTTGTGTCTCTGTTCATGTGTTTTTTTGTGATAATTTTTAGGGAAATTGGAAAAAACGAATGGATTTTTATTGAAAGGACAAGAAAGGTTGACATGCCATATATCATGAAGACCCCAAAAAACGCACAATATGTATAAATTAAATTAGACGAGTTTTTAGTTCAAGATCATTTAGTTGCAGAAGAAAATTGGAAAAAAAAACTTGATGGATCTATATGGATCTATATGTCATCACTTAATCGATCCAAGGAACCCATGTTAAAATTAACTTAAACTAGTTTTGTGTCCTGGTTCATGGTTTGTTTTTTTTTTTTTAATTTTTTCAAGGAAATTGTAAAGCACTTAGTGGATGCTTATTGTTAGGACAAGAAAGGTTGATTCAGGATACATGCCATATATTTTGAAGATCCAAGAAACGCATGAAATGTAGAAATAAAATAAGTCAAGTTTTTGTTCAAGGTCATGTGTTTTATTTCGTGACATTTGTCGAAGAAAGTTAGAAAAGATGGCTCTATATTGAACGGACATGGGAGGGTAATATGTAATTACTTAATGACACCTAGGAACCCATGATAAGTAAAGCTTCTTTTCGCGTTTAGTTCTGCTGGGGCTCTGGAAACAGTACTGGTACTGCTGATGAGCTGCCACTTATAGGTTCTGGAAATTATAGTATAGGGTCATACAGGGTAATGATATTGCTCATGAACTGTCAGGGATAGGTTCCATCATTCAACCAGTCTGTCAAAACGCCACTATGTGTCCTTAAATAACGAGTGGGACAAAACATGCTGGAAATTGCCTATGAGAGGTGGAAATCCCTTCTATTATCTGGGCGTGATCGAAGAAGATGTGCCCAGAGTATGAAACCACTCTAGAGTATGAACACACTCCTTCAGATAAACAAGACATCTGTTTCGTTTATTACTTGCTGGAAACAATTTTTTGAAGTCTTTAAATGAAAATGCTTCTCTTAGGTGATGACCTTCGTAAAGGTTGCGATGGTGAAGAAACACACGAGGATTTCCTACACTTCCACTGCCTAGGCCTCAGCCTGACCGATTTATTAGAAATCTATGATTATTGTCTTTTCAGGTTTGCAACACCATCTGGTGGTTAGAAAGAGATTAAATGGGCTTCACCATCCCCAAGGACAGCTTAACGATAGCCAATGGTCAGTCGTAAGAAAAACGAGTATCGTAAAACTTACGCGATTCTCGTTTTACGTAGTCACAGTCAAACGATAATCGTTTTATAAAGTATAGATACTATTATATGCAATGGATAGAAAGAGTCTCTCTGCAGCGAATTTCAACCAAATTCCGCTCTAACGGGTTTAAGAATTAAGGATCAACTGCATGCGTAAAACCCATCTCGACAGCAAAACCTTCAGATCCCATGATAAGTAAAAATTAAACAAAACGAGTTTTGTGTGTCCTTTCATGAGTTTTTCTTTAAAAAAATTGTTTAAAATTGAAAAAAAAAAAAAAAATATGAGAAGGCTGTGCGCATAGTTTAATACCCTATCTCATCCCATCCTTAAAATAAATATATATCCCCGAAATGTGGGTTTTATGGCGATAAATTATAGATAATCGGCCCTATCGAGGTATCCGTCGGAGCGGAAAATTCTCCGATTTTGAACGATTCGGAGGATTTTTGCTTCGAAATATTCTTCCGAAAAGCTGTTCGGAATATTTCTCCGACATTTTGTAACGCGTTGCGTTGCAGTGCGTTCAGGTGCATTTTTCGTGCAATTTTTGAAAGCTAAGTGCCATTCCTTTTCCGGTTTCCTCCGACACAAATTCTTCGGAATTTATTTACGAATTGTAGTGAAGTGAAGCCGTCGCAAATGTGTAGTATTTTTTTCCGATGACACAAACCTCGAACGAAATTTAAACCTCCGACGAAGTATGCGTTGCGGAAAATTGTCCGCTCCGAAGGATACCTCCATAGGGCTAAATGACGTTGTCACAGCATATTGTTCAGACAGTTTGTCAAAATCTTTTGTGGTTCGACAAAAAACAACGTTTTTCTATGGAATATGCCTTGGGGTAGGGTATACAAATATTTTTTTGAAAACGCACACAAAAAGTGGACATGGGTTAAAATGATCTACAGACGAAATGTTCATATTATCATATTCATTACCAATGATCTTGCATCGAAAGTTTTATTCAAATATTTTAAAAATGTACCAAAAAACGTTTTTTTTAATAGATAACGCCTCCAAGAAGTAGCCGACGGAATATCGATATTAGGATTCTCTAAATATGTTGCTCAGACACCTTTTTTAAAATTTTTAAAGGTTTGGCCAAACACTACGATTTTCTAAAAAAGGGGGCGTGGCAGTGGCAGTGGCCTGATCCACCAAAGAACTCATGATATTTATAAAAAAAAATTCTTTGAATTGAATAAAAAAAAAACACAGTTTCTACTTCAACACCTAGCCATCCTTCAATTGGTATTCCCCTAAATATCTGTACACTCCATACATACCTAATTGCTTCTCAATAGTTTTTCGATAGTAATGGCCGATTATTGGGTGATCAATATGGAATATGGAATTTCTAATGGACACTAAAAATTGTCTGCTTATTAAGGCAACTATCGTAATGGGTGCTAATATAAAAGCGAAACTTATTTGGGTAAAGTAAGGTATCTGATCATTTCATATGAAAAGAAAATGACACGGATTAGTCATGGCGGGGTACCTGACTTGAATAGAATTATTTTTGTTGGTTATAAGGAAACAAGTGACTAAGTTGTTTGGTCATAATGAGTATGGATAACAGATGCATACTTGAAGGAAATAAAACAAACAAATAGTTTTTGTATGACTTTTAAGTAATATATACGTCTTTTAGCGAAAAATAAGTGTCAACTGCTTTTCTCAGAAACGTTTTACCTCATAATCGGTACAGTTGTGAAGAACTGGGGCCATATTGCGTATTACAATATGAGCAGCAAGTCAAAGATATTTAAGTTAAAATAAGTCATAACAAAAAGTGATTATTGAAAACGAGAAAATCGTAGATTTTTGGTCCTGTGCGCGAGGGGGAATGGAGGAGAAGATACAAGGTGGGCCAAAAGAAGTCATCCGATGTTGTTGGGCTCGTTTTATGACATTTTTCATTACTTCGGCGAGAACTTCGGGCTACAGATTCTAGCACTCGTGTCGAATGTTATCCTTGAGGGCTTCTAGGGTCTCGGGCTTGTTCACGAAAGCACGGGACTTCAAAAACCCCACAAAAAAATTCTGGAACAGTTAAATCTGGCGATCTTGCGAGCCAGTGCAAATTGCAAAAACGAGAGATGAGGCGAACCGGGAACGACGCCTTCAGAATATGGGTTGTGGCTCGCGTAGTGTGTTTCGTTGCTCCGTCCTGTTGGAAGCACATGTCCTCCAGTCCTAATTCCTCCAATTGCGGCAGAAAAAACTCGGTTAGTATGGCCCTATAGCGCTCACCATTCATTGTTGTCGTTTGATCAGCGGCGTTCTAAAAAAAATGGCCCGATGACTCCTCCAGCGTGAACAGCGCACCATGCAGTAACTTTGAGTTATGTAATGATTCCTCGTGTATTACTCGTGGATTTTCGGTGCCCCAGAAGCGATAGTTTTGCTTATTCCCGTACCCGCTGAGGTGGAAATGAGCCTCATCGCTCATTATGATTTTGGTCGAAAAATCGCTTACTTCGTCCTCGAGATGGAGGATGGTTTGGGCGTAGGTTACACGCGTTTGGCGGTCGACAGGCAGCAGCTGATGCTGACGGACTGGACTTTGTACGGGAACATGCGTAAATCTTTGACCAAAATTCGCCTTAGGGACGACCGCCTGACGGCTAATTGCGAAGCACAGCGTCTGGTCGATGTTTTCGACGACAGCTCGACATCATCGGCAACAGCGGCGATATTCTCGACACACCGGGCGCTCCGGGGCCAGCCACTCTTGGCAACAACTCATGTGGTCCCATACTCTTCAACGTTGGTGGCCAAACGGCGCAGTGTTTGCAGACGGCCGGGGAATCGGCGACAGAATTCGCGCTGCGCCAACTATACAGACGAATTGTTACGCAAAAAATAGACACGACTATTCCGCGTTCTTGGGGAGTGTATCGCTACATGGCTTGTTCACTTGTATTCTACATCTGTCTAGTCCACAAATGTCAAAACAGATTTGACATTGGCGGCCATTTGCAAAAATAAGAGCATCTTCCAATAGGGTGATCTCTTTTGGCCCACCTTGTACAACCGTAAACTCTATGAGCAGTAACAAGATGTGAATGTAGTCCAAAAAGCCAAAACATGTCGACTACATTGGCTCGGCCACATCTAACGAATGGACAACAATGCTCCAGCTAAGAGGATCTTCGAATCCCAGCCCCCAGGTTCGAGAAGACAAGAAAGACCGAACCTACGTTTCAAAGTAAAGTACACCATCTGCTAATTGCAATGGATGGAAATAGTCTTTCTGCAGCAAGTTCACAAGTTGTGACCATATTTCGCTCTAACCGGTATTAGAATTGAGGATCAACTGGATGTGTGATAATAAATTTCGATAGAAAACTATTCACAAGGCTTTAGAGCATTGAGTGCATGTTTTTTTTTTTTTTTTTGCCTTTTCTCATGTGAATCCAATATATAGGGTTTAAAGGTATGGCCCTGAGATGAAGCTTACAGATGCTTACTGACTATGCTCTTGAATTGTTGTAGATTGTATATTGATGGACCAATGTCTTCTGGAAGTTTCTATTTCTAGGAATAAAGAAAGCTTAGTGCTTTCTTCTAAACATCTGCGTATCAGTATCTGTACTAAAGAGATAGATATACCAAAAGTGTTCGTCAGCCAAAGGTAGGAAATTTTAAGCAAGGAAAGAATCGTCTAGAAGGTGAAGTTCTAGTTATTGGATAGAGCCCAGTAAGTTCAGTTTATGTCTTGGGGCTGAACTCCAAACATAGGAACACTATTCAAGACATGGTCGTACTATGGCTTTATATAGAAGCATAAGCTGGGATGGTTATCAAATATCTCTTAGTCGCCGCTGATTTGGCAGTAGTGGTTACAATTTCTTGCCATGATTAATGCGAACCAATTGTTGCCTAGAATATGGATGGCTTCTTCTCATTTAACGACTGTTTTCCCGATTTCGATTTGCGGAACTGTGGACTTGACTTTATGGACTTAATCAAGAGCCGATACCACGCAGATATCAACTGTTTTAATATTTGAAGCCCGATCATTTTTTATGAGTTTTGAGTTGTATTGAGTGCGAGTATTGAGTATGTGCTGGTGTGTGTTTCTACAAATAGATTCACAAACCATGTAATGTTGCCAGTCCCTCAACATTTATGCTCCTACAGTTTCCACTTTGAGGTACGTGCGAAGGCATTAAAATTAAAGACAAGATATGCCGATAATTTTAAAATCCTTGTACTATTGATATTAGTCTCAGCTTTGAGATCCATGACAAGGTGTTAGAAACTCTTTCTAGAGATATGTTTGGTAAAGGGAAGAGAAGTGTGGCTTTCGTCACAAGGCACATCTTCAATAATTTTAAAAGAACATAACGAAAAGGTCTGTACTCTAATAGTGTGAGGTTTATGGTATGCAATCCTTTTATGGACTCAAAACCTTTGACAAGGTATGGTTAACCATCGCTTTTACCGCAACTCTTTCTGCGAAAATACCAATTGTTATACATAACCCGTGAAATATGTTTAGGGCAGATTAAATGTAACTTCGTGAAGGGTGTGCTCTGTTTATCTCTTAGGGTAAAGGTCACAAATTAGTGATAATGTATGTTACTAACTTGGAACCACTCCGTCCGGTTTGAGGATCAAGCTATCGAGGATGCCATAGCGCTTGGACCGAATAACTGGAAGCAACGTGCCCAGGATCAAAGGGACCCGTTAAATAAATAAAAATTACGGAATGGGTGCTGGTGTCTGCTCCGACAGGCTAAATCACAGCCTATCTTTCCGTCTTCCTGATCATTTCAGCGTATTCCAAGCGGAACTCTTGGCGATCAAAGAAGCCTTATCCTGGCTGAAAGAGAATGTTATATCTGCTAAGGATATTAGCATTTTCTCAGATAGCCAAGCAACCATCAAATCCCTGGAATCGGTCTCAACTAATTTAAAGACAACTAAAGATTGCCGCTCATCACTGCACGAGATGTCGAAGCATTTTAACATTCAGCTATGCTGGGTGCCTGGGCATAGTGGCATTCCAGGGAACTGTAAGGCTGATGAACTCGCCAGACATGGAACTACATTACCAGTTGTACCCGACATGGGTGCACTAGGAATTCCTATAGCTACATATAAAAATTTACTAGCACAACATGCTAACAGAAAATCAAATCTCAGATAGAGTGTTGGTACGACGGGACGTGTCAAATAAGCGAGCAAATTTGGCCAAAGCTGGATTTGAGAAGATTCAAGGGACTGATTTCGCTTGATAGATCGTATATTAGCGCAACTATAGGTGTCATCACTGGACACTGTTTAATAGGCAGACATGCAGAAAGGATATACCTCCACTCAAATGACTTCTGAAGGAGCCGCATGGACCAAGAGGAAGAAGAAACCATACTTCATCTTCTTTAAAACTACCCGCCCCTATCAAACAATAGAAAGTTCCTTCATGGGCCTTACTACTTTCAAAATCTTAGCCATTTGACAAAAACGGACGCGAAAAGTCCCTTCCGATTCATTCAAAGCTCAGAATGGTTTCCTCACTGATAGTAAGGCTTCATTCACACTATATGGATTAAGCCGTACGGCAAAAAGTCGTACGGTGTTGCCGTGAGTTGCCGTACGGCTTAAACCCAGATAGTGTGAAAGAAGCCTTAGGAGAATGGACAAGATCTACGTGGCATCATAATGGACTAAAAATGGTCCAAGTATGCTGGCGAACTCGCTGGCAGTCACTCTTACTTAACCTAAGTTCAAGAACACGTCGCAGAGTCGGATCACTATATTGAACTAGAGAACGAAGGATGAGAAAAGCAAAAAATTAAAGTTTTAATGGAAGCATTGGAAACGGATGTACCACCTAAGTGTCATGAAATACCAAGCTAGCAGCATGGTATTTGCGTGGCATAATGCTACTGCTACTCCGATATGTTCGAAATCGGAGAATCGGAAATCCGTTCCGATTAGCACTTCTGACAGATCTTCCGACAAAATGTTGCGCATATGATCGCGCATCGGTGATATGCGTTAGGTCAACAATGTTTGACAGCTGTGCTTTGAATTTCCTTCGAAGTTATCCGACGAAAAATTGATGCGGAATCAATCGAACGCGATTGACGGATACATTGAATGAAAATTGAGCTCCAATTGGAACTGACTTTCGTTTCGGAAATTGTTCCGAACGGATACCTCGATTGGGGTGAAAGTTTCAGGGATTTGGGGGGTGATTTAACGCCCATCCTGTGATTTAACAGGCGAACGCCATATCACTTCATTGAAGTCACCCACAATTTACCATTAAGAATACAATCCCGAAAGCAGCAATCGATCAGATAAGTTTTCACCTAGTCCTGCCTCTCTCATATGTTTCTTAATGAAGCCTTGATGATTTTAAAAACCCAGCTCAACTTGGTGCATTTCGAACCCTCAACTAGCTAGGTTTCAACTTTCAAGTGAACCGAACTTTTATGCATGTACTTTCGACTGAATTGGCTTATAAAAGTAAACGAGTGGTGGGTGCACGACTGGGTCGTACGCAACTTTCTCTTTCACTGGGAGTTGGAGTTAGGCGTTAGATCAAATAGTACGCATTTTGATTATTAATGCTTAAAATGATACAAATAATGTCGAAATTTGATTATACGAACGTTTACTCCGAAATTTGAAGGAATCGGTGTCTATGTGAATACTAAGGATTTGTCGTTATTGGCCAAAACTGAAAATTCCGTATAGTGAAAGTTGGGCTAAAACTAATTATGTAAAATTATTTAAAACTATTAAAGTAGTATACATATTAAATTTCATTCAATTTGACATAGTAGTTTGCGAGAAATTAACAATTTTCTTTATATGGCCTAAATGACAAAATCAGTTATATGGATTTTCTCGAAAAAACTGGGTACGCAGTTTTGTTGAAACTAATATGTTAATAGTATATATAAAGTTTAATTAAAATCTTAAGAGCCGTTTTCGAGAAAATTGAGGTTATGTGTAATTTTTATATGGCAGGTACCGTTAATAACATGGCTAAAAGCAAACAAAAAAAATGGCCTAGAATTATGACCAAAAGAAACTTGGATACGAAATTTGAAGAAAATCGGTCAAGCCGTTTAGGCTGGGGAGGCCTAAGGACAGACGGACCGACGCCACGGTAGGGCAAGATGGTCCAAAAGCTGGCATTAATTAAAAAAATAAATTGAGAATATCTATAATTTTTTTTATTTTTTGATCAAATTATATCCACATTATTCAAAAATACAAATGATTTCTTTTTAGACTTATTTGATTCATCACAGCGCAGCTTAGTTGAAGCTTGATTTTTTTCAGTTGACTTAGAAAAAAAATTGGTGTTTTTTTGTTCTCTTTATAAAGCCCAAATTTTTGTTGATCTGCAAATAATTTTAAAATCTTGGTATGGAGCCTTCAACTTCAGGTAGGTCACAATGTGTTAGGCACAAAAAATAAAAATAAAAAAAAAATTCCTAAAATAGAGGTGATGCCCTGTGATCAGTTCTTAAAAAGTGTGTGTTTTAAAGTTTTTTTTAAATCCCGTGGACTTTTAGTTGTGTTCCGGGTTCGCCCGAATTTTAAATTTGGTGGTTTTTAAATGTGTTTGATGTGTATTTTGTATTTTCGTCAAAAAATCCTGCTGCTTTTCTGCACTTTTCGTGATATTTGGATTTTTGTATGGTGCCTTCGGTTGATACATTTTTTTCGTTATTTTAGCACTTTCTTCAAATTCTATTTTTTTTAGCAAGAAGTTAACTAGTTGGCATTATGAGAAGCTCTGGGAGCATAATTATAGAAGAACAGTTCAATTTTTTAAAGGAAGAACTTATTAAATTAACTAGAAGCACTGAAAAGACCCAAATAGAAGTTTTAAGCAAAACCTTCTCGCATTTCAAAACTGATTTTAAGACTCGGTGGTTCAAAGCTTGCAGGATCGAGGAAAGATTTTTTAAAGCTAACAAAAAATGGCTAAACAGTTAAATTTCATTTTATAGAGCACTAGCTGCCCGGCCCGGCTTCGCCCGGGTACTGTTTCGTTTTAGGGTCCGTAATAGTATTTTAGTGTTAGTAGTATTTATTTTCTCAAAGCTGACCTGAGAGATTTTCTCAATATTTTTTTCCGTAAGAACCTTGTACAGAGTATTAGAAAACTGCAAAAAAAAATCAGCCAAATCGATCAAGCCGTTTTCATGTTATGTCGTGACAACGGAAAACGGGTTTCATTTTTTTATATTTAGATTATCGGATTCAGGAAAAAAACGTGGTCGTCCGGAAGTAAGATTTGAAACTTCTTCTGAACGATCAAAAAGGGTCAAAACGCAGGATTTGAGAGATTCGATACCTGTTAATGTCATCAATTATGCTACTCAAATGAGCTTAAGAGCTTCCGGACAGATCCAAGCCTCCAAACTCCTAAAAGGAGCCACCTTTAGCCCCAATAGAGCTGAAAAGTATAGAAAAGCATTTCACAGGTCGCAGGAGAAAAGATGTATGACTGGAGAAGATGCTTTGGCAGTATTAGTCGCAGCGAAATTATCACGACACCAATATAATGTGATAAGAATGAGTGCTCCCGAAAAATTTCCGTCTTATAAAGTTGTGCAGAATGCAAAGAAAGATTGCTATCCTCACAAAGATCAAATGAAAATTACAGCAACAAGTGCCGAAGTCAGTCTTCAAGCTTTACTTGATATTACATCAAAAAGACTACTTTCGATGTTGGAGTGTGTTCTTGAGACAATCGAAGATGAGGAACTTGAGAAATGTACCTTAATATCCGAGTTGGGTTTTGATGGTAGCTCGGGACATAGTTCCTATAAACAAGCTTTTCACGGGTCAGAAGCAGACGATTCTGCTGTTTTCATAATGTTTAGTCCCTATACGACTTATAAGTGGTGAATATATAATCTGGCAAAACCCTCGTCCAGCTTCCACGAATTTTTGCAGGCCTTTGAAAATTGAATACATTAAAGAGTCAACCGAAGTTTCGAAAGCTGAAAAAGTCCGAGTAGATGGACAGATTCAAGACCTTCAAAAAACTTCGGTAATAATCGGTAACAGGTCTGTAATAGTAGATCATTCTTTAATTTTTGCTATGATTGATGGAAAAGTGTGTAATGCTTTAACTGACACCACCTCAACCCAAAAATGTTAGTTATGTGGAGCAACTTCGAGGGAATTCAACAAAGTGGAAGAAATGATTACACGACCAGTAAAAACAGAGCACTTAGCTTTTGGATTGTCTGTTTTACATGGGTGGATACGAATGTTTGAATGCCTTCTGCATTTAGCATACAAATTACCCATATTATTTATTTATATTGTCAAATAAGCACATTTCTAAAAAGTGGGCTTTTTAGTCGGCGGGTTTGAAAATATCTTGAGTATGGTCTTCAAAGCTATTGTGCAAAATTTCAGGTTCTAAGATGTAACGGCTGATTTGATGCCACATTTTAGGGCATTCTGCCCCACTGTGGCGACGGACGGAATTCCAAAAACCACTTTTTTGGGTTCCGCTATCATCGTAATGTTAGAATCAATTAAAATCTCGAGGTCGAAAATTTTCACGAAAACATTATCTTTCTCTTTGTAAGAGAAAGTTAAAAAATCACACCTTTGCTGCCTCGATATCTCAGTACGTGTAAGATCCTTTGAAGTTGCATCGAAATGGTACCCGCAAAGGTGATCATACCCTACATCCCACAGCAGCCACTGCCCTTCATCTCATACCATCATCACAACCTATTACCATTTTAAATCACCAGACGTTACTTTCCAAGGATTATGCTATACGTCCACCTTCAGCGTTTATCTTTTGTATTCCCTTTAGCGCGCGGTAAACATTGGACTTGTCACATAAGAATGTAAGGTGTAACGTGTACAGAGTGCACTGCCTCTTTTGCTGTGTGCGCATGCTTTGTTTGCTTAATTAAACAAATCGCTGCCAGGCGCTCGTTTGCTACTCCTGCACCTCGGCCACTCATTAGTGTGGCCGCCGCGCCGTACGACAATCATCTGTCACCACAACTGTTTAGCCACATGTCTTGTAAATGATAATAAATTTATGTATGTATTTGTCATCTCTAGATACTTAATACATGTATGCATGTAAAATTTGCGTGCATCGAGTTTATTATTAAAAAAAAAAACAGAAAAATTAAAATTAAAAATTCCTTGTATGCGAGTTGCAGTTGCAGGTGGCCATAAGTGACTTCTTTTTTTGAAATTTAAATGCAACATGTGCAACGGTACAGTACCACTTTGAACGCATGTAATTGAAACGTTTATGATTTTGAATTTTCATTCGAAAGCGCTGCAACTTAAACTTAATGTTTATTTGATGACAATGGAATGTATATCGAGAGGGGCCTTAATCGGTGGGTGGGTTCGACAATGTTGCTGCACACACAGCGCCACATGAATTCCGTGCTTTGAGAATGACAATCATTAGCTGGCATAAGGGGGGGAACGGGCGCATGGAATTTTTTGTTCATTTTAGAAGGATCGGCACTGGCACTTTGACAGAGTTTAGAGGTTTCGTGTAGATTTCTGCGGATGATATGTTTTGCTTTGAATGCGAGCGCTGGAATGCGGAATTCATATGAACACTAATGTGAGGCAATCTCGATGCCATTTGAGTGGCATGTAATTGAGGGTAGACGCATGTGGTGCATGAGCTATCATACCTAGATACGACATTAGCAAGTTGAAAGGGGTATGCGCGTGATCTAGAAAGGCATGATGATAGGAAGTGTCACACTATGCTAATAGAGATTTGTGAGTCAAATAATTTTCTAGATCGATTTGGTTTGTTGAAATATATTTGCATGTACATGACGGGTGGAATGAGGTCTCAACACAATGATTGGGATGATGAGAGCATACGGAAATCATTCAGGCGGTATGTAATTAGAAACACGAAGCAAAGTATTCAGCGTATTGGAAGGGAGGGCGCAATTTCGCTATGGTTGACATTTAGCGCCTAAGGAACTTGAAAGCTAATGTTAGGCATCATATATAGTAAGGATTTGGTTGTTTGAGAGACGATTTTTTCAACACTTTCCTATCTAGATGCTCACTTTACTAGTGTACTTATGAGTAACATGCTTTAAGTATGTCCTAATCACACCTAGGTCGATGCAGATCCTCTATAATGTTCATGAACGATTTCATATAATATGCGCTTTTGCTCCTTTTTTTATTTTGTTGACCAGGCTCAGTGGCGCGATGAACTGCCGTTCAGAAGGTCTGGGTTCGATTCCCAGCCGTAGCAATACCTAAACGATTTTTCACTGGGCTTCCTCTCATGATGACCTGAGAAATGATTAAAATTATGAAGATCATAACCCAATTTAGCCGCTCGGATTAGACATAAGACAGGAGGTTTCTCCATCGTGCAAGAATTACACACGCACACATGAATGGTTGCGAGAAAAAGCTAGGTCCTGGGTACTAACGAGCCTGTTTCACCTGTAAACCGTCACACGCTTCACGCTTAAAGAATGCAGAATGCATATCTGTACCTTGTATCTTGCATCGCTCTCAAAAGAGAGATACATTTCTTGCATGAAGTTGCCCTCTATTCAACTTCAAGCTACAGATTCACGTGGATACACATTGCGTAAGCGCTTACGGGTTGCCTTGTTTTTAACTTCTACAGATACGCATTCTGGGCGGCCCTTTAGGTCAGATCCACTATGATGTTGATAAAGGATTCCTCCTTTATTTATTCTGTTGACCAGTAAGCCTTTATGCAGCCATCCGGATTTTGATGTTCATCGACAAAAGTATTCAGGGGATTCTTGAATTGGGATACAAGGTCTTCAACAAAATAGTTAAAAATAATTTGATGGCGATGGACATACCCAAAGTGTACGTTTGCTTCACCCATAAACCTCTACACAAATCATCATCAAAATGGCTCAAGCTTGGTTCAGATTCGATGAGCTAGTTTCTCCTTAAGAGGACCCTTAATTTTACGAGGACTCTAAACTGCACATTCGAGAAGCTTCTTGCATGTTGTTCTCTTAGCTATTTACCAAGCCGTCGCAAACTGCAAAATGCAAATTATTTAGGTGTATCTGAGGAGAAGTTCAACTTGCATACACTGATGCACTGACCACAAAGCCAATGAGCCCTAATCAACAAATTTCTCGTTTATGACGTTAGTTGGGCCATATTTGCGGTATATTTTACAGCTTAAAAGAGTTTCTCACTTTTTTTTGGAGATAGCGCCTCGTTTCCACCTATGACATACTTTATTCGTTTGCAAGAGGATTGAGATGAGTTCCTTTATTTGTAGATTTCTCCTAGACAGTACCCTTATATGTCAATATAGTTATGAACGTGATACCAGCGGTTGGGTCATTCTTTTTCGAAACAAATTGCTCTAGAGACGTAGATACTTCTCATTGACAAAGTTAAAAAATTTAGAAAAGTTCCAACATTTTATTGGATTTTTACCAAACAAACATATTTTCCTTTTTAACAACTTTTGTCAGGTGATGCGAACCTATAGCGATCAAAGAGCGCCTTGAGATGAAACATGTTTGCTGACTCTGCAATTAAATGGTTTCAGATTGTATATTGGTGGACATACACGACTTTAACCACGAAGTTGAAAAATTTAGAAAAGTTTCAACATTTTATCGATTTTTTAATAAAAAAAACAGATTTTTCCTTTTTTAACAACTTTGCTCGAGGCGAACCTACAACGATCAAAAGGCGCCCTGAGATGAAGCATGTTTACTGACTCTCCACTTGAATTGTTTCAGATTGCATATTGGTGGACATACACGTCTTCTGAAAGTTCGTTACTGTTGTGGTTTAAGAAGTGTTTTGGTATTCCTAGGTCTTCAGATAAAATGGTTTCCAAAATGTATTACAGCACCTCAGCCCATGTTCATCTGTGGAATGTTTCGTTTTTAGAGCCTTTTTTGTACTTTGATGTTCCACACTGTATTTATCAGGAAAGATACATACTAGGCTTACCGAATATTAGCCACATGCGGGGAAGGCGAATGGTGGAGATGATAAAACTGTGAACTTTATGAGTTATACCAAGATGTGGGTGTAGTACAAAAGGTCGACTACATTGGATCGGTCACATACCTACAGTAAATTAAAAACCAAAATCCGAGCCTTCGGGTTTGAGACGACAAGAATGACCGAACAACGAAATGAAATTGAGTTTCTGCCTATAAGGGCCCATAAAGAGTCTAAAACCTTGATTTTCCATTAATTTGTTTGCGAAATTATATTTGTTTCCCAAAAAGAATGGTACCTCCAGTTTAACAATGATTCCGAATGGCAAATATGAGAACCTTCTCATGACAGTTTTATACTCATAGATGTTTTCAGACTTTGGCAAGAGGTGAGACAGTGAAAAACTCGTAGGTGTTGGTAATTTCGGGATTTGAACCTGGCACCTGGCTATGAAAAAAGAAAACACGCATTCTCATACTTTAGGAAAATCAAATAGCCCCGCAAAAGGAAAAAACCTGTCAATTCTACAGTAAAACCAAACATCTGGCAACATGACAGTTTTATACTAATAGATGTTTTCAGACTTTGGCAAGAGGTGAGACAGTGAAAAACTCGTAGGTGTTGGTAATTTCGGGATTTGAACCTGGCACCTGGCTATGAAAAAAGAAAACACGCATTCTCATACTTTAGGAAAATCAAATAGCCCCGCAAAAGGAAAAAACCTGTCAATTCTACAGTAAAACCAAACATCTGGCAACTGGTTTCAGTTAACGTCGATTCCGAAAGCTGAATTTGTGAAGCTTCTCATGACAGTTTTATACGCTTTGCCAGTTTTTCACAAGAGGTAAGGCAATGAAAAAATCGTAAGTCTTGGTAGTTTCAGAATTTAAACCAGGAACAATGCGCTTAGTAATCCAACCCACTTACCATAAGGTCACCACTTGTATAAGAAAAAGTATGGAAACAACAGTATTGATACTCACTTCGACTAAAGGAAACATTTGTACAGCTTTGTAACGGGTGATTTTTTAAGCGTAGTTTTTTTTTTTTAAAATCAAATAAAACACTCAAATTTGCATCAGATAAAGACAACTTCATGTAAATGTTGTCCGCGATTCCGATTCAAATGGTCCATTCGGAAGGTCCAATTTTGCGTCCCTTTTTCGAGCATTTCGGCCGGTATTCCACGAATTACGCGTGTTATGTTATCCTGTAAGGCTCCAATCGTGTTTGTCTTGTCCACATCGACTAACGACTTTATATAACCCCACAAGAAAAAATCAAGAAGCGTTAAATCGCATGACTTTGGCGGCCAACTCACAGGGCCATTTCGAGAGATAGCTGCTCACCAAATACATCCTTCAACATTTCCATTGTTTCACGAGCTGTGTGGCATGTGGCACCGTCTTGATGAAACCACATGTCAACCAAGTTCAACTCAGCCAACTGGGGCAAAAAAAGCGTATCATTGCTTGATATCGTTCGCCGTTGACGGTAACGTTTCTTCCACGGTCGTCTTTTAAGACAAATGGACGGATGATGCCACCAGCCCATAAACCACACCAAACTGTCGTTTTTTCGGGATGCATCGGTAATTCTTGTATAGCTGTTCATCACTCCAGATGCGACAGTTTTGCTTATTTACGTATCCCATGAGCCAGCAATGAGCCTCATCGCTGAACACAATTTTTTCGATAAAATACCGGATTTGCACATTTTTCACATAGCACGAATATTGATAGTAAATTTCAATAATTTGCAATCGTTGTTCGTTTGGAAGTCTTTCCATGATTAAATGTCAGAGTATGCTGTGCTATGCAGTGCTGCCAACCTGAAAAACTTAACTCTTAAAAAATCACCCGTTATATATGCAGCAATTATCCTTAATTCGCAAAAATGTCACTGCGTTTTTATCTTCTGGCATTACATTGAGAAACCACAAGCAAACACAACAATCCAACATCAAGACTTAATTACTCCCTCTCTTGACGAGCGGTCTAGGGATGCATAAATAAATGTCAACCTATCAACAGCACCATTCGCGACAAAACCCCTCTGTTATTCAAACAGACCCTATAAATCTGTTGGAATGTTAATGTTAATGTACATGGTTATAAAGTTCAGAGAAAAAAAAATTCCTTGCTCATTTAACTAAGACAATACATTTCGAAACAATATTGACACGCTGTACAAACAATTATTTCAGCACAATAAGAACAATTACCCGGCAATGACGACTTTATCGATGCAAATACACCCTGGAATGAGTTCCTACAATGTTTACACTTCCGTAAAATGTGTTGGCAACCATTGTTTACCTTCTTATCGGAACCTCAAGGCTTTAAAAGTGAGGGCAAAAAAAAAAACAAAAAAATACAAAACAACTTTCTTCTGTTCTTCAGAGCGTACCTCTATCCAAAAGGGTATTCGAGGATATTCAAATTTGCTCTAGAAAAACCAACTAGCTTATCTTCAAGGAGGTAATATATACCCTACCCTGTTTACACTCTCACTCATCCACCTAGCACCAGATAAGATTGGAATATTTTCCATTCGAGCTAATTTCTGTTAAACACTTGACGTTTGAGTATCTTTTGCTTTGAGTTGGCAAAAACTAATCATCTATAGAGGGGTGAGTGTACACCTATGTTTGAGGAGACTTTCACGTCTTTTTGATAAAGCAGATGCAAATATTTCGACGAGGTTTTCACTAAGCCAAAAGGAATTTCATATTTATTTGCGCTGACAAGTTGTATCTACTTTGTGTGTTTATTTAGAGCGTGCCTACGTTCGTTCTGGTACATCCATCCATTCACAGGTATGAGTGAAGCCATACAATCTAAATGAATGTGCAACATTCTGGCTTATTATATTGAATCTAAAAATATGATGAAATTAAATGATGAGATAGATGAAGATGCGTTTTGAAATGTTTACGAAATGTGTGCAATTTCTTATGCAATATGGCAATGCCCTTGGGGGTTATTCTTAAAAATTTCTTGCATTCATTTTTATTTTATTTTTTTCGTTTGTGAATAGAAAATGCAGCTGATTTTGAGTCATTCTTATTCAAATGGTATTTTGAAGGACATTTTTGTATCTTAAGAAAGTGCAGGATGTCATATGATTTTATGTGTCCCGTATTTGCGTATTGGATTAAACAAAAGGAATGTTCGCCTAATGCGGTTGATTCTATCTCTCTGGCGTGGTTTTTATTAAACTGAATGCATACAAGGTCTTGACAATACAGTTCCCTAGCTTATATCTTTATTGATGGTCTAAGCATTACTGCATTCCTACTGACTTGCCAGTGAGGTTTAGATATTTATTTATCTAATTGACCTGGAATTGCTTTTTTTATTTTTTCCATGGATTTTTCCATGTCCTACCGGTGAGGTTTGCCATGATTTATTTTTTTTATCTAATTGACATGGGATTGCTTTTTTTATTTTTTCCATGGATTTGTGAGATTCCTGCTGTGCCCTCGCCATCCAACAATATCATCCAAACCGTATAAAAGAATAGCAGAAACCACTTTAGGCAACCGGTCTCCCCCAAAAGATGTCGGTGGTATCATGATGGTTGCATGTGTCAAAGAATGGCGACAGAATAGGCTCATAACAAGCAGCTGCAACGCAAAACCCGTGCAACGGGGCATGGGTGAAGAACCAAATCCTTGATAGGAAAAAAGTGAACACGAGGCATCCAAGCTTAGGAAAATCAAAGAGCCTCGCGATAGCAAAAACATAAGGAAATTCTAAAGGAAGACCGAAAAACTGTCAGCTGGCTTCAAAATAGGAACATAGGCTCCATGGAATAGAATGGCAACCTTGTCACAGAATCGTACCATGCGATTCTGTGCCAAGATGTATTCAGACAGCATTCCCAGAAGCTGATAAATGGGACTAATATCCAGAGACTTTTAGGGCAAGAAACCTTTCAACGAAGTCACAGAATAGCGGGGTATTTTAGATTTATTCAGATAGCATTCCCAGAAGCTGATAAATAGCCCAACATATAAGAGATACCCTCTTCCAGTATAGAAGCCAGCAAAAAGGTGAAGAACAACACTGCCACAGAAAGTCTTCAAATATGGAAGTAGTGCCATGGAAGTGTGCATGTACCAAACCATCAATCAAGTCTGCATGGAAGAAAGAATGCCCGATGAGTTCAACATCAACTCTATATCTACAAGAAAAGCGATCACATTCGTTCGAGACCCTTTTTATCTACCTGTGTGAACATCTGAAGCCTTTTTGGAACAAACTTATCGTCACGTACCAGTATAATTTTCGACAAATCGACCATAGACCAAATTTTTCAAGTACAGTGTAACCTGGAGGAGACCAAAGAAGAATTTCAAGTCGAGACCCATCACCTGGAGCTTTATAGACAGCTAGCAGAATTCGGGATGCCTTCAAAATTTGTACCCCTTTGTTACCTAATACTGGAAAACACGTGTATAGATGCACAATAATCGGATTTCTTCAATTTCGTCCTTGAACAGATAAAGAATAGGATATAGGTGTTAGCACGGATGGTACTATCTTTAAAAATCGGTCCTGCTACTGGGATAGGAAGACAATAGTTAAATTATTCGTCGCTTTCATAGTGAGACCCATCATCTTTTCATAGAATTTCATGGCTGGAGCTTTAAAGAAAAATGACAAAATCTAGGATTATTTCTGGAAAATACGCAATCTAGCGTTCACTCTGGAAGCAGCTCATCTCTGCTTTACAAACTCGTACCAGATTTCAACCAGGAGATGCACTGTTATCCGATTTCTTCAATTTAGTGCTAGAACAGTAAGATAGAACGCAAGGCACTATTTTTAAAAACATATCCTGGCGGGAAATGAAGACAATATCGACTGATCGTGTCTGATAAACAGGCGAAACTCTTGACGGGTATTTAACGAGGCAATGTGTATGTTATGTACAGACAAAGATCAAAGAATCGAATCCCAGCCTCCATGATCGAGACGAAATCGAAGACCGAACCTTTAAGGATCAAGCGATCACAAATGCCAGGGAACTTTGACTGAACAACTAGAAGCACCGTGTCCAGAATCGAAGAGGGTGGAAGTTTGCTTTGTCTTAGGCAGAGACCCTCAACGGGTTTGAGCTCTGGTAAAGTTGATTTTAACCATAATTAACTGATGATTTGAAGTCGGGTCCGCGGATTTGCATGCCAGTTCTATTATGTTAAATTTCGCTAGGTATTTAAACTGCGTAAATTAAATTTAGACTCCTAGCCAGTTTTTGCGACAAGAGCTCTTTAGTTTGGGGTGCTGCAATAAAATTGTATTCCATTCCGTTCCGATTTTGTACGATTCGGAGAATTTGCTTCGAGATATTCTTCCGAAAAGCTGTTTGGAATATTTCTCCGACATTTTGTAACGCATCCCGGCGAATTGCGTTGAAGTGCGTTCAGGTGCATTTTTCGTGCAATTTAGGACAGCTAAGTGCATTTTTTTCCGATTTCCTCCGACACAAATCCTTTGCGGAATTTATTTACGAATTGTAGTGTAGTGAAGCCTTCGCATTTGTGTAGTATTTTTTCCGATGACACTTACCTCGAATGGAATTTAAACCTCCGACGAAGTATGCGTTGCGGAAAATTGTCACCTCCGACCTCTTACTCAATTTTGTGATCAGATACAATCAATAGACAATGGATCATCGGATAACATTCGCAGAAAAATAAAATACAAGTGGATTTTTATCGGAATTGCAAATGAACACCCATAGTTGGGGGAATACTTAATGGTGCTTGTAGTTTCTGTGGTGTCTCAACTTTCCATAGTTGATGGTATAGAAGAAAATTATACAAGCAGTTGTCAACTGGAAGAATGGTGGAATGCCAGCCCTCTTAAGTTGGACATACTTGTGCTACCAACGCCACCAGGCACGGCTGAAAGCACCAGCAAGAGCCGATGGACTCTTATTGCGGCGACTGATCCAGGCACCGATTTCACCAACTTTCACTTGTCCGAATGGAACATCAGCTTTGCCGTAGAAGCGTGCTGAATCGTATGGTCCATGGATTTTTGGATTGTACTCCGCTGGATAATCATCGAAAGCCATTTTTACACACTCGATAGGGCTGATTACCTCCAAATAGTGTTCGGGCGATAGGACCATGAACGAGGTTATGGAAATAGCTCTAAATATGCTCAGCAGATTGGCAAAATGTTGCCACTGACTCGTTATTTTTACAAAGAAAAGGTTGGAAATCTTTGACCACGGTCACCATACCTAGGCAAAACCACACTTCCACTTTGTAGAAAAGTGCAAAATAGACCTTATCCTTGATAGAGAACCAAAAAATTGATGAAAGGAATGAAAAATGTACAAAGGAGCACAAGACTGTTTAAAACCAATTCTTTTTTTAAACAGTCTTTGCGTAATTAGGACCGTTCCCACACATTAAAATTATTTTGAGTATTTCCATAGTATAATGACAAGTTACGAAAGAGATAAAAATAAAGGTCCTTTGGGCCAGACAGGACTGAAGTAGACTGTTTCGTAAATCAAAATTGAGAACACGTTCATTAAGACAATGAGATCCATGCATCTTCTTGGTATTATAGTTGGATCAGGTGAATCATGGCATCATGGCAACTCTATTCAAGACAAAAGATTTGCTTAATAGCCATCTAATTAAAAATACGTACTGGTGCTCAGACTAACTAACGACTGCAAATCGTTGCAACATATAAATGTTCAGTCCAACATACAGCGACACGAACAATCCAATGACATTGCTTAATTTTGTTTACAGAAACAGCAAACAATGAAACAAACTGCCGGGAGACATATATACAATACAGAATCTCGAGCAATTTTAAGACCATCCTATCGCTGATTCAGAGTTTTGAAGATTGGCTTGCAAAGTTAGAATATAGGCACGCTAGGGTAGGCACGGGTGTTTCCCCACAGTGCAGTAAAAACCGTTCGTTATTTTAATTTTCAATGGAATATTAAGATTTTAAGGGATCGAAATATCCAACTAAAGGCAATTAGCACCAGCATATGGCGATTTCCATTGGCAATACTCAATAATCCACTCATTCTGCTTACCAATGGAACATAAAATTCGCTTCTGAACTATTCTGAAAGTTTATTGGTCAACTGTCAAACATCGGTGAGATGAGACAATAATACAAAATACACAATATATGGATATTTGTACTTCTTCAGATGATTCTGAAATTAAATGAAAAAGCTGATTTTTCTTCTAAAAACTGACAGAAGAGTTTTTTTTTCGATGCCAATGACACAGTTTCAGAAGAGTTATCATGATTACGGACGTTTTTTACCAATGGAAAACGTCATTCTATATTCAATTATCCAGGCATTTTCTGGTGGATTTCAGGTAACTAATCTCTAGTTAGTTCAATAAAAGTATCTTTAAGGGTTGAATAAGATATGAAAGATTTAAACTCACTATTTTATAATCTATATGCATCAAAATGAATGCTTGTTTGTATATCCTTTAAAGAATCGTGTCATCATGTGATGATCTTTAGCAAAGTTGTCGTACATGAGCCCTCGAAGGTTTCTGGGTTGGTACGATCAATTTTCGACAGATGGCGCCATTCTGAATTTCATATACTGCCGTGACAGTTCATGCTGATTTGAATTGAAACGAAAACAGCGAACGAATGATAACGTTTCGAGTTGTGGGTGGCATAAGAATTTATGTAAATTGTGAAATCCATGTCCAGCTCACATTGAACAGACAATAGTGTCGTTTTTGATATAGTTTTGTGCATTTCATTGCGAGTTAAATTAATTTAGTTAAATTATTTAATCGAATTGAATTTTCGTAGTTTCCGTGAGCTGATTTTGTTCATTCTCTACAGTGAACTCACGAAGATCATCGAATGTGTATGTGAAGGATCTGACTGCTGATTGACGTTTCGAACGCATTTGCTGTGCAGTTTTTCTTTCGGATATCATCGTGAGTGGAATTAAAATCGATTTCAACAATTCTCGAATGCCATCCACTTCACCATTCAGAATGGAATACCCGGCGAAACGACAACATATACGTCTATCCATATAGTTTCGAATCAAGACGAAGTTGTCAAATATGCAACTGAATTCTTGAATTCGCTTGATTTGCCAGGCATGCTACCGCACGTTCTTACATAGAAAATTGGCGTACCCACCATTCTTCTTCAAAACATAAATTCACCACCACTTTGCAACGGAACCAGACTCTCAGTCAAGAAAATGATGAACAATGTTATCGAAGCAACAATTTTGACTGGAAAATTCAAAGGTGAAGTCGTACTGTTGCAGCGTATACCAATGATACCGACAGATATGCTATTCGAATTCAAACGTTTGCAGTTCCCGGTGCGACTCGCTTTCGCAATGACTATCAACAAAGCACAGGGATAATCGTTGCAAATGTGTGGATTTAATTTGGAGAATCCATGCTTCTCACATGGGTAGCTGTATGTGGCCTGCTCACGCGTCGGATAACCTTCAGATACATTCGTTTACGCAACAGATTGATGGCGTTTTCCATTGGGAAAAAAATCAATTTTTTTTGATCTGAAGACCGATTTTGACAGTTGTTGTGTTCCATTGGGCGAAAAAATTGATTTTTTTTTGATCAGCGATCAATTTTGCAAATCTGAATTTTTCGGCAGATTTACCAATACCAATACAAATGATAGCTGTCAGTTTTACAAGAGTGATTTTCATTTTGATTTTTTACTTCGGTTGTGAAAAACAAGAGTGCTTTGGGTTTAGATATTAATAATGGATATAGACACAGAAAAGAAAGTTATACGTGAACTATTAAATTGATTGAATGAATTAAATTAAATGAAGATAATTTCTGTATTTTCAAATGTTTGTTATGTTTTTAATGTTGGCAGCTACACCGACGCTAACTTCACAGACACGAAATGACACCAATACAATGACAAAAAAAAATCTGAATCGTGTTCCATTGACACTCAAAAAGATCAAATTTCAGATCAAAATCAAGATTTCCCAATGGAGAACGCCAGAAAAACAAGAAATGTTGTGCATCCCACAGCACTTCAATAAATATTGGATTGAAACGAAACGCTGCAATGTCACAATGAACAAAATCAATAAATTGACTCAAAATAAATTGAATATTTGTGTAATGTCTTTCCTTAAAATTTATATAAAAATCCTAACATTATGAAAAAATGACTGGAAATGTCGTTAAAATGATTTTTTTCATCCATAAACATATTTATAGATTGTTCACGCTAAGAAAGTTGAAGGACTAATTTTAAAATTTTTCATTTAAATTTAATTTGATTTTAAATTAAAAAAATATTAAATTCCTACAAATTAGTCATTTTTATATTTAAAAATAGACTTCAAAATGTTTTGCTTATTATCACCTAATTTCAATCAGAGGGCAGAAACCTTATTTCATTCACAGATACAATTATACAGAGAAAGAACGCTTTATTTTCCAATCACGTAAGCTACTTTGGTTATCATGATGAGTGCGCTTCCAAATTATTGACACATTATGACTGTAATTCATCATTAATGTGTAAAACGACTCAAGATTCCACGCTATGTTATCACTGTCAATTCCTGTCATCCCATGTCCATAAACAAAATTCCCAGAGCATCATCAATTAAGCAATTAACCATGTCGCCCTTCAGCATAAACGCCATCCAATTCCCAAATCAAATCTTAATTCATCCGAAAATTATGCCGCCCATAATGGTGATTTGTAAATGAGTTACCGCACCCTTTGTGCTCGCGTCATTCTAAATTTGTGACGGCATGCTGTCAGTTAGAGTACTTAGGCGCACTGCCTCCTATACCCCAGTGAGGCGGCTGTTAGCGCCAAGCAATTTGTAAGTTCTCATCATCATCGTTAGCTGGGTGATTTCTTTGATGGTGCTATGGGAAAAATTATTATTAATGAAAAACAAATAATTAACAAGAAAAATTCACTATCGCACGCTCCCCCAAACTCTGAATGGTGTTCACTTTGAAGTGCGACCTCATAGATACTATTACTGTGGCAGGGTATGAGAATAATTTGATTGTTAAGTGGTTGTGTTCGTCTATTTTACTTACTTACGCATCTATCTAGTCTTTCAGTATATCTTTCAGTTTGGGATAGTGAATGGCGCACAACTCTTGTTTATGAAGAGTGTTGAGATTGTTTTCAGCTGTCAATGCGTTGATTGACAGAAATTGCTAAAGTTGTGTGTGTGTGGGGAGGGGGCTTAACAGAGAACGAGATCAAGGGTTATGTTTGTGCTACAGATCATCTTGAAGTCTGATTTCATTGTAGAAGTCAAATCAACGGAAAACAATTCATTAGCGGCTCATTAAAAATTCAGAGATACAGACGGTAGTAGACAAATTGTTAAAAGTGAAAAATTAATTTCTATCCAATTGGCGGCTGGTAATTGAATTCGATGTTTTGAAGTGCTGAAGGTTTGTTTGTAGTGAGAATGGCGGTTATTATGTAAGAGCTTTGTTGGGGATGTACAATTAAGTCAGCACGTGAATTGATGATGGTGGAGTAGATGGGTTTATAACTGGATAACGAATTTTGAGTAAATGTGTCTATTTTAGGAACGAGAGTGAAATTCATATGGAAGTACTCATATGAGCACCTGGAGTTGGTACCCAATCAAATTTGTCATGGCTTCAAAGTAGGAACGCAGGCTCTTTGAAACGAAAATATAGTGTTAGGGCAAGAAACCGAACCAACTCCAGATAACGAAGAGGTCATGCACACTTCCAGTATTGAAGAAGTTAGTGCAGACATTAAAAAACAGCTGTGTCGATGAACTGCCAGCAAAACGGAGTTCTTGTCGTACACAAACCATTACCAAGTCTGAATGTGTGATAGCATGCCCAATGGCGGGAATATCAGCTCCACATGTCTCATTAAGATTCCATGCATTGCACTATCTATCGAGGAATATCCCTGACAAACGCCACATATAAGATCCTATCTAGCTTACTGTCTGATTGTCTGAAGCATTTCTTGTAACCCACTTATTGGCACGTACCAATGTGGCTTCCCGGCCCGACATTGAGATCAAATTTCCTAATGCAAATCCAGAAAGAGATCAACGAATTTCAAGTAGAGACGGACCATCTTTTCATCGACTTAAATGTCCGGAAAGATAGCTTCCATCGCCTAGTGGCTTACAGAGTGATGACCGAAATCGGGATTTGTGAAGCAACGTTCAGTTTGGAAGCAGCCTTTGAACTGGGCAACAAGCAGTAAAGCAGTGCAATATTAAGCACATTAAAACGAAAGTTCTTCGTCGAATTGTTGGTCCTATATGAGAGAAAGGCGAAAGTCAGGTTATGATGGCTGCAATCGAGGCGCGCACAGACTTTAACCTGGAGGGTATGTTATGATATCACATGAATCTATCATCCCCTTCAATTCTTCTACCTATTTGAAAAATCCGATTCCTATAAGGGGGAGAAAGTTACCTGCTAGTATTTTCTAGGCGACTTAATTTGAGAGAATTGTTGGTTGGAAACCTGGCTCATCCTGTAGCGCCACTTAAATAAATAAGTAAGTACTTAGGCTATCAAAGAAGAGGTTAGCTAGAGGAAGTATTCTTTCATCGGAGATAGCTGGACATGAACAGAGTATGTGGGTAATGATAACACATGAATTTATCAGCTTTTCTTATTTCGTCTCCCTACCATCCTGGGATTCCTATGAAGGGCACTAAAATAGTGACTTAATTGGAGAGGCGCGTTAGTTGAGGCCAAGGTTCATTCCAATTACTTAGGTTATCAAGAACTTGATGGAGCTTTGTTTCAATAAAGGGCGCTGGGCATGAACAACAAAAACCATTTTAATTGCTCTCGTGCCCATCGAGACAGCTTCTTTACTAATCTATGTCGACTAGGCCTAATCTTTTTGCATGTTAGGCCTATTGGCCAGTGAAAGTGACAACACCAACGTTTTATCATTGTGCCACCTCTTGCGAAAATCTGACAAGCATCTAAGAATATAAAACTGTCATGGTATGCTTCTGAAATTTGGCGTTCCGAGGAGGGATTAAACTTAGGACCCCTTCGCTGTTTCTAAATAAAAAAAATTGGAGAACCTAGGTTTGACGCCATGAAAAGGCATTTAGTGCCTGAAATTTCCTATATTTTGCGAGGACTTTTCAGTTTAATCGAACTTTGGATTGATGATGATGCGCTGTGGCATTTGCACATCTACAATTTACTTTCTTGATCGCATCCAGCTTAAGAAATGTGTTGCATGTAGAATGTAGCATTCATGTTGTGGCAGATTGTCTAGGTGGTGCCTGTTCTAGCAGCTCATCAGTCTTACAGTTCTCTGGTTTATCTCTATATCCCAGCATGCAGAAAAGGTGATTGCTAACGTGATCCACCATCTCGTTAATAGATATTCGGTATTCGTGGCTTGATTTTTTGTAAAAGGGATAGATAAAGGGATTCAGTGTGGTTCTAGGCTAGGAAAGTTCACAACCGACCAAACTTTTCACACTTCGGCAGATTCTGGAAAAACCCCAGAAGTCCAAATCGATACCCAACACCTATTTATCGATTTCAAAGCCGCATACGACAGCATTTATAGAGACGAACTATACAGAGCCGTGTCTAGTTTTGGTATACCGCCCAAACTCGTCTGTTTGTGTAGGATGACGATGGAGAATTTTCGCTGATCCATCAGGGTCGGAAACGACCTCACCGACACATTTGATACCAAAAAAGGATTTAGGCAAGGCGATGCTCTGTCATGTGTTCTTTAAGTTGATTCTTGAGAGGATTATGCAAAACTCCCGAGCCAACACCAGAGGCACAATTTTCCAAAAACCAGTGCAACTACCGACGATATTGACATCATTGGTAGGACTCAACGTGATGTCATAGCCACGTATTGAGAAGGAAGCGTCAAAAATGGGTTTAGCTGTAAATGAGGGTAAGACTAAGTATATGCTGTCAACACGAAAGGACGAAAGTATATGCTGTCGACGAATTGGACAGAATGTCACCATTGACAGATATCACTTTGAGGTAGTACGGGACTTTGTCTACTTCGGCTCCGCTATTAACCCTGACAACAACATCTCGTTTAAACGAAGAATTACTCTTGCCAACCGCTGTTTCTTCGGGTGAAGAAGGCAATTTAGTAGTTAAACCCTCACTCGAACTACTAAGGAGATCCTATATAAGACACTGATCATCCCAGTCCTGCTCTAAGGCGCTGATGCATTGACCATATCAAAAGCGGATAAAGAAATCCCTGATCGATTCGAGAGAAAAATTCATCGAAAAATCTTCGGTCTTGTTTGCGTTGACGGCCTATGGAGACGAAGATTCAACCACGAAATATACGAGCTGTACAGCGACATACCCCTGGTCAAAAAACTTCGCATTGGACGTTTAAGATGGCTAGGACATGTAGAACGAATGGACACCAATACTCGAGTTCGTAGAGTCTTCGATTCCCAGCCAGACGTCGGACGCAGTAGAGGAAGACCTCGCCTTCAGTCGCGCTCTCAAGTAAAAACTGACCTCAAACAACTTGGAGTCTGCAACTGGTGTCAGTTAGCTTAGGACCGAGCTAACTGGAGAGGCACGTTAGTTGAGGCCCAGGTTAATCCCTGACTGTAGCGCCACTTAAGTAAGTAAGTAAGTAGTAGATAGATACCGGCGACAGTGTAGTGCCACACTGTCGCCGAAAATATACCTACTTATTCCAGATGAATATCACGTTACACTTCAACCAGGACAGAGCTTCTGTAATTGCAATGATTTCCACCTGGAAACACTATTACAATGCTTCAGTGCTTCAATTCCAGTGATTCAGTTCAGTGGATACAACAAACTGCTACAAGTCGGCAGAGTAAAAATTCCCAGAAATGACTAAATGGATTACCGACGAGGTATAGTCAACTGTCTCTTCAAAAAGTAATCTAAACATCTGTTTAATTAAAATGTCATAAACTGGTATACAAAGTAATTTTTCAATTTAACCGTCATTCGTTAGGATACGAAATATTTCATCCTTCATGTACAGCCAGCTTTCCTTTTGATGTCAAATTTTAATCCCAAACATGCACAATATTTCAATCGTAAATTGCGTAACCTCAGTTGTTTAAAATTTGTACCTAATCAATTACAACTCGTGCATATTTGACAATTTAAGTGGAATTTCTTTCTCAGAATTAATACAATACAAGTCCTTGTACCAACCACAACCTTCACTGTCAGTCGTTTCAATTTCGACTGCAACACAGTCCTGCCCCTTATTGTAGTTCCCCAACACGCCCGCATACAAATTCATAAGATATTTTCAAAATTGAATGAAATCCTTTCCAGAGTATTTTCTTTTCAATTTTAGGTGCACATATTAAAATTCAGGAAATGCCATTCTCTAACTGTTCTCCGCATAGCTCCTTGCCAAACAGAAGAGTAGAAGACTCACCTCACATTCTTGGAAACAATTCCATAAAATTGCTTTATTATTACGAATATTATTTCGCTATCTTCTATCTGTATCTACATGTCTGCGCCTGGTGTAGGTATGGATTTTCAGTTTGGCAGTGTTTTAACTTTGAGGGTCCTTTATGTTTTTGGGGCTTAAACTTGCTGTAACAACATTGTGTGCGCAGCAGAATCGAATTTATTTCCCTAAAACAGAGATAAAATCCAGATGGTCAGGTGTAAGGATTATATGGGAAACTATGGCAGACCAACTTCCACCTCTGAACCACAAGAAAAAGTTTGTTTGTATATGACTTTGGCATTGCTGTGTAACCCCATTTGTACAATGCAGACACAGGGATGTTAAGTAACAAAATGAATTGGTCCGCTTTTTTTTTTTGGTGTGTCGGGATTACCACAGATGTTACGTGTACTTATCTAAGTTTATATCATCAATTTGGGCGGATGGTGTTGGTCTGAATGAAATTGAAATGGAGTTACGAGTCGGGTGAATAATTGCATTCGAAATGAAATATGTTGTGCTAACTTTGGGATGTACCTACGTGAGAAGGTGAGATATTTGTTTTAATTGTTGTCACGTTTGTGTCTTTTTCATGATGAAATGATAGGATGGAAAGGAATGGTATAACTGGTGGAGAAAGGATTCTTGTGGTGTTTTAATTTGTTAGAAGTGTGTAAACTTAGTTTCTAAAACGAATGCTTGTTCAATGAAAACATTCCTCCTTGCCTTCGTATGAAACGCAGTGATGCTATACCCATTTTTCGGTTACGATAAAATGCTTTCGTAAAACAGACGTGGCAGTCAAGGTGTTTTTTTTGGTTTCACCACATTATTTATGCACCATTCCCGGGATCTCAGCACTAATACGAACGAAGATTTGTCAGTTGTGGTAACCCGCAATGGAGGGCTCTATCTCCTTACTGTGAAATTTGGTACTAAACGAGCTGCAAGTTAACATATAAAGAGTAGACTGCAAAATGATTGCCTACGCAAAAGACGTGGGACTATCTGTATCGGGAAAGTACCTAAATACATTTAAAAATCCACTACAACATGGCCTTTCAGTGCTTTTCAAATGGACCCCTAGGTGTGCACTTGGTGCGAACTATAAATGAATCGAATTAGTCCTTATTAGCAATCGTAACTGGTAACTGAAACAAGTAGAATTATTTGGCAGATCATTGCGAGAAAAGGGACAGGGAAATCACTTGAGAATCGAAAGCAGATCATTGAAAAAAAAAAAAAAATGTTAGCCTGATCTACAAAAATCTGCGCCAATTTAGTGGCATATTCTGCTGTATTGTGTGAACGCCTTTAACCATTCTCCATGAAAATTCCCAAATGATCAAGTCTTCACACTTGCTGATCGTAAAAAACAAAACAATTCTATACCACCGCCTATTCATGGATTTCAAAGTTCTATAGGAATAGGACAGCATTTACAGAATCGAACTATATAGAGCGATGTCTAGTATTGGTATACCGCCCAAACTCGTCCATCTACTCAGGCTGACGATGGAGAATTCTCGGTCGGAAATGACTGCTGAAATATTCGACACCAAAAAAAATCATGGAGCCTTGGTGGGACGGCCGAAAGAAGCGTAGCTTTTACGTATTGGCCCGTGTGACGATAACGTTAATGGTACGGTGACGGACACGATTTCACTTTTTCTCGGTTCACATCACCTTGTCTAAATCCTTTTCTCAAGCAAAGGTAGCTTCTTTACGGACGGTCGGTGGGTCACGTCTAAAATTTATTCAAAAAGATGGGGAGTGAAATGAAAAAAGTGAAATTGTGACCGTCACCGTACCGTTAACTTCCCCCTCTATGGCGCACTTGGAAGATCTTCCAAGTTTTGAATAAGTTTTATACGTGACCCACCGACCGTCCGTAAAAAAGCTACCTTCGCTTGAAAAAAGGTGATGCAATAACATCTTTCTTAAGAGAAGTGTGAAAACTCCCACATCCAACGCCATGGCCACAATCGTATATAAATCTTTGAAGCATCATTGGTCGGATCTAATGAAAATTGATCGCCGGTTTGCCATTATAAATATGGAAGCGGCTACAGTGTGATGAGCAGTAAACCAAGTATATGCCATCAACAAGAACGGACACACATGACAATTCGGTCGAAACGTCACAATCGAAAGATTTAGGTAGTAAGGGACTTTGTCTACCTCGGCTTCAATGATGCTAACTCTGGTAAGCACAACTCGTTTGAATTCAAACGAAGAGTGGCCTTTTTAAACGTTGCTCGTATACTCTGATAACAAAGCGCTAACTCGAGCAATTAATGAGGTCCTATATGACCCTGATCATCTTAGTCCTCCTCCCCATAGCTGAAGCGCGAACTGTATTAAAAGCGAATGAAGAAATCCTTCGGCAATTTGGTGGTTCTGTTTGCGTTGAAGGGCCGAAGATTCAATCACTAACTTAACAAGCTCTATATCTACAGCGGCATAGACCAGTTCAAAAAAACTACGCATTGGAATTTAACATGGCTAAACATGTAGATCGAATGGATACCAATACTCCTAATTTTCGATTCAAAAATAAACGGTAGAAGCACCAAATTAGACTTCGCCCTAAGAGAACAAGTAGAAACCGATCTCAAAACAATTGGATTATGCATCTAAAGGGAGTAAGGTAAGGGCCGGGCAAATAGGAAAAGCACGTTGGTCGAGGCCTATGCACACACTCAAATGTAGCGCCACTTAAGTAAATAAGTAAAAGCAATTTTAGAAAACGTATTATTGTCTGTCTAAGCCAAAAATGAAACCGTTGACAATACGAGTAAGGAGCAAATATTTTATTAGATGTGTCAAAACCTATCGATTAAGTTTGGGGTGTTTGTTTTAAGTAAAAAAAGTGGTAAAGACAATAGAGACAACAAAAGTTATTTTGTTATACAAGGTGGCACAAAAGTAATCCTCCTATCAGAAAATGCTATAAATTTTGCGATTGGCCCCTAATGTCAGTTCTGTTTTGACATTTGTGTAGTAAACACATGCGAAATACACGTTAAAAAACAATGTTACGCTACACTGCTCCAGAACGCGGAATATTGGTGACTATTTATTTAAGCAATAATCGGTCGGTGACTTTGGCACAACGTGAATTTCGTCGCAGATTTCCTAGCCGTCCAACGCCTACTAGTGAAACACTGCGACGTTAAGCCGCTCGCCTCGAAGAGAATGGCACAACACGAGATGCTGCCAGGCGTGACAGACCCCGGAGTAGCCGTTCTGCAGAGAATATTGCTGCTGTAGCCGAAGATGTCATGGAAGCGCCGTCGACAGCAACCAGACGACGCGACGTGCAAAGCAACGGTCTTTACAGCGAATTTTGGGACAATATTTGAAGATGTTTCCATACAAAGTCCAGACGGTGCATCAGCTGTTAGCTGCTGACCGCCAATCGCGTCTAACATACGCTCAAGCCATACTTAATCACCACCAAGAGGAAGATGATTTTTCATCAAAAATAATCATGAGTGATGAGGCCCATTTCCATCTTAGCGGGTACGTGAATAAGCAAAATTTATGCTTCTGGGGCACTGAAAATCCGCGTGTAACCCACGAAGAGCCATTACACCCGCTCAAAGTCACTGTATGGTGTGCTGTTTTCGCTGGAGGAGTCATCGGACTCCTGATTAGCCTGATCTACAAAAATCTGCGCCAATTTAGTGGCATATTCTGCTGTATTGTGTGAACGCCTTTAACCATTCTCCATGAAAATTCCCAAATGATCAAGTCTTCACACTTGCTGATCGTAAAAAACAAAACAATTCTATACCACCGCCTATTCATGGATTTCAAAGTTCTATAGGAATAGGACAGCATTTACAGAATCGAACTATATAGAGCGATGTCTAGTATTGGTATACCGCCCAAACTCGTCCATCTACTCAGGCTGACGATGGAGAATTCTCGGTCGGAAATGACTGCTGAAATATTCGACACCAAAAAAAATCATGGAGCCTTGGTGGGACGGCCGAAAGAAGCGTAGCTTTTACGTATTGGCCCGTGTGACGATAACGTTAATGGTACGGTGACGGACACGATTTCACTTTTTCTCGGTTCACATCACCTTGTCTAAATCCTTTTCTCAAGCAAAGGTAGCTTCTTTACGGACGGTCGGTGGGTCACGTCTAAAATTTATTCAAAAAGATGGGGAGTGAAATGAAAAAAGTGAAATTGTGACCGTCACCGTACCGTTAACTTCCCCCTCTATGGCGCACTTGGAAGATCTTCCAAGTTTTGAATAAGTTTTATACGTGACCCACCGACCGTCCGTAAAAAAGCTACCTTCGCTTGAAAAAAGGTGATGCAATAACATCTTTCTTAAGAGAAGTGTGAAAACTCCCACATCCAACGCCATGGCCACAATCGTATATAAATCTTTGAAGCATCATTGGTCGGATCTAATGAAAATTGATCGCCGGTTTGCCATTATAAATATGGAAGCGGCTACAGTGTGATGAGCAGTAAACCAAGTATATGCCATCAACAAGAACGGACACACATGACAATTCGGTCGAAACGTCACAATCGAAAGATTTAGGTAGTAAGGGACTTTGTCTACCTCGGCTTCAATGATGCTAACTCTGGTAAGCACAACTCGTTTGAATTCAAACGAAGAGTGGCCTTTTTAAACGTTGCTCGTATACTCTGATAACAAAGCGCTAACTCGAGCAATTAATGAGGTCCTATATGACCCTGATCATCTTAGTCCTCCTCCCCATAGCTGAAGCGCGAACTGTATTAAAAGCGAATGAAGAAATCCTTCGGCAATTTGGTGGTTCTGTTTGCGTTGAAGGGCCGAAGATTCAATCACTAACTTAACAAGCTCTATATCTACAGCGGCATAGACCAGTTCAAAAAAACTACGCATTGGAATTTAACATGGCTAAACATGTAGATCGAATGGATACCAATACTCCTAATTTTCGATTCAAAAATAAACGGTAGAAGCACCAAATTAGACTTCGCCCTAAGAGAACAAGTAGAAACCGATCTCAAAACAATTGGATTATGCATCTAAAGGGAGTAAGGTAAGGGCCGGGCAAATAGGAAAAGCACGTTGGTCGAGGCCTATGCACACACTCAAATGTAGCGCCACTTAAGTAAATAAGTAAAAGCAATTTTAGAAAACGTATTATTGTCTGTCTAAGCCAAAAATGAAACCGTTGACAATACGAGTAAGGAGCAAATATTTTATTAGATGTGTCAAAACCTATCGATTAAGTTTGGGGTGTTTGTTTTAAGTAAAAAAAGTGGTAAAGACAATAGAGACAACAAAAGTTATTTTGTTATACAAGGTGGCACAAAAGTAATCCTCCTATCAGAAAATGCTATAAATTTTGCGATTGGCCCCTAATGTCAGTTCTGTTTTGACATTTGTGTAGTAAACACATGCGAAATACACGTTAAAAAACAATGTTACGCTACACTGCTCCAGAACGCGGAATATTGGTGACTATTTATTTAAGCAATAATCGGTCGGTGACTTTGGCACAACGTGAATTTCGTCGCAGATTTCCTAGCCGTCCAACGCCTACTAGTGAAACACTGCGACGTTAAGCCGCTCGCCTCGAAGAGAATGGCACAACACGAGATGCTGCCAGGCGTGACAGACCCCGGAGTAGCCGTTCTGCAGAGAATATTGCTGCTGTAGCCGAAGATGTCATGGAAGCGCCGTCGACAGCAACCAGACGACGCGACGTGCAAAGCAACGGTCTTTACAGCGAATTTTGGGACAATATTTGAAGATGTTTCCATACAAAGTCCAGACGGTGCATCAGCTGTTAGCTGCTGACCGCCAATCGCGTCTAACATACGCTCAAGCCATACTTAATCACCACCAAGAGGAAGATGATTTTTCATCAAAAATAATCATGAGTGATGAGGCCCATTTCCATCTTAGCGGGTACGTGAATAAGCAAAATTTATGCTTCTGGGGCACTGAAAATCCGCGTGTAACCCACGAAGAGCCATTACACCCGCTCAAAGTCACTGTATGGTGTGCTGTTTTCGCTGGAGGAGTCATCGGACCTTTTTTCTTCGAAGACGTCGCGGGCCAAACGGTAACTGCGAATGGTGAGCGCTACAGAGCAATGATCAACGAGTTCTTTTTGCCGCAATTTGATGAATTGGGATTGGAAAACATGTAGTTCCAACAGGATGGCGGTGCAAAAGCACACACTGCACGTGCCACAACCGATATGCTGAAGGATGCATTTCCCGGGCGTCTAATCTCCCGTTTTGGCGATTTGCACTGGCCAGCAAGATCGCCTGATTTGACCGCTCCAGACTTCTTTTTGTGGGGCTTTTTGAAGTCGCGGGTTTATGTCAACAAGCCTCAAACACTTGCAGCTCTTAAAGACAAGAATGTGAGGACCTATCGCCGGAAGTTTTGGCCAAAGTGATGGAAAATGCCATAAAAAGGGCTCAAATGACAATCAACTGTGGCGGCGGCCATTTACATGATATCATATTCTCGACTTGATGTAAAAAAAATTAAAAGACCAAATAAAAATAATCCACAAGAAGAATCAAAGTTTTTCATTTTTTTTTTTAAATTACAGCCAAAAAATATCGGAAGGTTATTTTTGCGCCACCTTGTACTAATGCCCATATCGCTTTCACTGTATTGTAAGACAATCCAATCATTCACTTTGGTTACTGCCTAACGACAAAGGCCTCAAACTGACTTAAGTAACTAAATAAAGACAAGGACCTCAAATTATGGAGTCTCAACACTAATTTGTTTGGCACAACTAACGAGACTTATAATTTACAATTGAGAACAGAAATGACATGGAATCATTTGCAATTGCATTTGATTTGGAACTGAATGGAAAAAACTTGACTGGATAAGTGTTTTAGATAAAGTTCGACTATGGAACAAATTTGTTTTAAAAAAAAAAGTAAAATAGACTCACTTTGTTGATATCCTTCCAAAACTCGTACGTCCATGTTGACCTACCAACTTGGTACTTTTTTCCCACGTCGAAATTCGGCATCATCGCATAAAATAGTCGTATCGACGAACACTGACACTGTTGGTGCCGATCGTTTACAACGGAATGGGGTGCACATATTTTTTCACTTATTTTGGTTGGAGGACTATTTGAAATACTGATTTACACGCACTTTTCTAGTCCTGACAATGCAACCAAAAGGCATCGAACATATTTTTTGCACACACGCACTCTTGGGGGAATTTCATTTACAACGACTGCACTTAAAACCGACATATATGTGTAGGAATCACTTTTTATAACGATTTTATATTATTTTTAAGTTTACAACCATAATGAACAACAACTTTTACAAAACAAAAACTTAAAAAGCATTTTTTGCATAACAATCGCGACAATTTGATAATTTGTAAGCAATCCGCATTCCCACACCAAAATGATCTCGCGAAACGCCATTTCCAATCGCGAAAACTTAATTTTCATCGAATATTACAACTTTTACAATAATTTCCGACTCGAAAAAAAAAACATTTAAATCTGTTTATCACAATATTTTCGAAAACACTGGCATTAACTTTCACCCACTCATCAAATGTCACACAATCGGAGTGTCGGGTCGAGATGACAGTGACAGGTAATTACCTCGCGCATCAGGGTGGTCATAAGGAATTCGTTGTGGTAGGTTCAAGGTTGTAGTTCATGTTGAAAACTAAAAATATACAAAAAATAAATGTTATTGCTGAATTTTCGATCAGATTTGATTAATATATGTTAAAAAGGAGAATTATACCTGAGAGTAGTTTAATTTTATTAAATGTTTTCAAAAATTGATTGTATTTACAAAATTACTAGAAAATTTTATTTTTTTATTTCATTTGAGTGCATTGAACGTTGATGCATATTGATTTAAACAATTATGGGAAGGGAAGACTACATTTGCGTTCTTCGGTTTAGGTGCTAATCCCTAGATTTAAACAAACGTCCAAGGATTGACTTCAGGTGGAAAACGCACATACAATAAAAGCGTATGTCGGCTGAATTGTTGAATGGATGGGAACACAACTATCTATTTAAATTGAGCATTGCCTGTCAAAGTAGCGATGAATCAGAGTAAGGTAGGAGAGATTTGTATGATGTTCGAGTGAAACTAGGGAGTTCGCAGCGTCTGTTTATTCGCACGCCATTTAATCGATTTTTAATGGTGCAACGTTATTTTTGGTGCACCAGGCCAGATGTGTGCGTCGAATAGCGTCTAGTCTGTTTACTATGAGTGTTTAACACTTTTGTTTTGGTGTGTGGACGATATGGGTGTCGTAATTGATGGAACTGACTGACAATAAGTGACTTTTTTCTTTTATAAATTTTCTGGTTTACATCGCGATGGATATCTTTTATAAACTTGACCAGATGGATACCAATTACTCTTGTTCTTTGAGACGAGGGTTAGACGGCCTAAACGTTGCGCTAATAACATGTGACTTATTGCGTGTTCTTGCCGAACCGTATATGTATTTGCGTTCGGGATAATATTCGGTTAGTCTCAGGATATATAAGGCTTATTCAGGGGTTTAAGTGTAATTTCTCCTCTTTATTTTAATGGCAGTAGAAATGGTTAAAGATAGTTACGTTATTTCCTTTTCATCTACCATTCGTTCTTGGAGAGCTCTACAGTAGATGTATTCATAATTAAAAAATTGTATTGGATTAAAATTAGTTTCACAAAGCTAGTGCAATATTATAGGTTTAGAGTGAGTTATGTAGTAACAAAACAAGCAAACAAATTTTTGCCAAAACGGACTCGTTAGTACCCAGTTGAGATAAGCTTCTCATGATGCTACTCGGATGATTTGTCATCACGAGAGGAAGGCCAGTGAAAAATCATTTAGGTGTTGCTACGGCTGGGAACCCAGAACTTCTGCGTGGCAGTTTATTGCACTAACCATCGTGCCACTGAGTTATGAACTTAGCTTTGCATAAAACTGGGTCCAATTATTGGGAGCCAAGGATTATGGTTCCTTTAGAAGTATATGATTGTTTGCTCCATCAAAATCACCCAAATACTCATCCAAAACCTGAATACATCAAACCCCTTGTAACAAGCTTGAGCCATTAAGTCTTGTACAGCAAAAATAAAACAAAATTTACATTTTTGGTGCAAGAGGCTGTTTATGACATTAATCTAAAACAATACAAATGCTTGGCACAACACAATGCCTAGCGTTATGCGTTTGTTGTGTACTTCTTGCACGATGGCAAATACAAATACAAAGTTTTGGCGCAACAGGCTCGTTAATACCCAGGGCCTAGCTTTCTCACAACCATTCAAGTGTGCGTGTGTACTTCTTGCACGATGGTGGGACCTACAATTTAATACTGTATAAGACGACTGTATTTAAATAAGCTTTTCGAAACAAATATAAGCATTTCGTGGCAAATATCAATCAATATTGGATAATTTGTTGGATCATTGTCAGAGGAGGGCCATTGAAAACCATTTTGGTATAAACACTGTCAGGAATCGAGATACTACACCACTAAACCGTGTACAGATTGAAAACTACCCCTCACTACAACCTAACACTTTTTTTTAGATCATCCTTATCTCTAACTTACCTTCAAATCTTTTAAGATCACTAGACACTCCTACGATGTTCAAGCGAAACTAAGAAGTTCGCAGTGTCTATGTCTCCTATAACTTTTTTCGCACGCTTTTGAATCTTATCTGAAGATGTAGTGCTGTTTTGTAGTCCACTTGACCAGACGTGAGCGTTAAACTCAAGTTTGTGGTCTATAAACGCTGTATCTGTTATGGTTAGATCAGAGGAGGGGAAATATTTCTTACCTCAACTTAGGATACCTGGATATTTCGCTGCATTTTTAGCGAATTCGGATATGTGGTAGTTGCAACGAAGATTGTTACTGACATAAATTCGAGTTGACGAGCTTCGAGCTTCTAAATAATGAATTTTAAAAGATGAATATCACAACCGGGTAAATCTACTAAAAAAAACTTAAAAACCTAACACAATAGCAGAAATGATAATTTTCTTAATTGCCAATCTAAGCCCCGGTAAATTAACTGGATTAGTGGTAAAATAAGGAGAAACTGGAGAAATGCCTATGATGTTTGACCGAGACTTAGAAGTTCGCAATGTCTATGTCTCCTATAAGTTTCTTTTCTCACGCATCTGAATCCTATCTAAAAAAAAGTGGGAATGTTGATTAGACTGGATAGTCAAACCCATGCTTTGGGGCGTATAAAAGCTTAATATAAAGTAGCCAGATCAAAGGGGGTAACATATCTTAGGAAACCTAGGCTGGGCGATTAGATTAGATCACTTTTCAACAATCAATCAGCTTCTATTTAACGTCGTAAAATTTGCATAGAAAGTTTTTATTTTTGTTTTTAGAAAGTGGCCCGGCTCACTTCACCCACTTGAAAACTGATAAATTCTGAAAAACGTACATTTGCCAACAGAAACCCCTGCCAACAATCAAGTTCATATCAATTTTTGGGTTTCCCTTTTTTTATACTCCAATAAGAAGGCAACCATTTCACAAAACCATATACCTAACTTATTAGGTGTGTCAAATTTGCATTTATTTACGACTCACATCCATTACGGCACCGCACAAAATCCAGATAATAAATCTATGTTCTATACGTCTCAGTTGTAATGTATCCAGAGACCATAAAATAGCGAACGCCATTACATGCCCCCTCGCTATACGAACCGCTAGAATAATTGCGTATCGCTCCAAGTCTGGCTGCGTAGCGTATTCAAATGCTCTGCCGCAGACGTGTGCCATTTCAATTATGAAAACAATAATTGAAATTCATCAATAATTCTCCGAGGAGTTATCATGCGCTGCGGTGGCGTCGGCAGCCAGCAACAGGCTTTAAATGTGAGCAGCTGATTTGTGCACGACGAGTATCTACGCATACGAAATTTGCGTCAAAGTGGCATGATTCGACCTTCAAGGCGAAACTTCAATCGTATATTAGCTAGCTGCTACGTATTTGCCATTTCAAGTGGAAAATGTATCTGCGTATATATTTATGCAATCTAATGGCAGTGAAAGAACGCTGTGGTGACTTTTAATTTTTTTTTTCGAATCTCATGCGGTATCTGAAAATATTAAACTAGTTCTACCGTGTTACGCAAAAAAGTGGGCTGGAACACCAATGGAATTTGAAATCGATAATCATTTTCGCGACAAGTGGAATCGCAGTCAGTAAATGCCTTGGCTGTACAAATCGATGCGGCAAATTGCTATACGCGCTTAAAAAAATCACATAATAGCGTTGAAAAAAAAAAATAAGCAGCCAAACTGGGCCCAAGATGCTGATTCCCCTCTCATTGAGTGACATGTTTTTGGAATTTTTTTTTCGTGGTGAATTCCTGCTGTTAAAGCAAATCCGAATTTGAATTTGGATCAATGAATTTTTATTGAGGTGTATCTTTACCTATGGAGGTATGGAAATTTATACGGGTGTCAAAAAAAAAATCGGGTTACGATGACATCTGCATAACAATGCTGACGAGTGGGGTCGATAACGACCGACAATGATAGTGTTGGCGGAATGTCATGCCGGTGGATGGTGCTAAGCTGAGATGAAAATAGGTTTTGGTTTGTTTCCTCCTTTGTATGGCATTGGGTAAGGTTAACGGGAATGACATTTGAAAGGCAATCAGTTTTACTGCGCGAGGGAGGGATTGGAATTGTCTTTGGAATAATTTCTCGATTTTGTAGTAAAATCAAAAGTGGGGTTGGAAGGATTGTAATATAAGATTGTGGATAAGTGCTAGTACGCTTGTGGCATTGCGGTTTAAAAAGTTAAGAGAAAGAGCCGCAGGGCAGCTTTAACTTGTTTTGAATTTAAAGCCAATTTTATATCAATTTATGGATTGTAATATATGCACACGAAAAAAATATTTTTAAAAGCAAATGCACCTGAAAAAGTAGCTGTAATCGAATTTGTAGCTTAAATCGAATTTTAAAATCTTCACAAGATCATAACACTATTAGTGTCTTCAAGTGAATTTGTTTAATTAAATTAATATATCTATCTGAATCTAAAAATCTGAATTACAATTTTTGTTTCTTTCTTTTCAGGTAAGTTACATTTTTATCTTTTGTCACATATTTATGTATACTGAGCGAACTAATTGGGTAAGTCAATTGATTGTAAGTGGAAATAAAATTCTCCAATACATGGACTGCAAATGCTAACAAGGAAAAGCATTCATTAAGCATTTGCAGACGACATTAAATTCAGAATTACTTAAGTCAATCGCATAATTCTTAATAGCAACACTAATCATCTCCAGAAATATGAGGAAAAAAACGATGAACCTTCCTTGCCACATATGTATAAGCCTACCCCTGTATCGTTTAGATCGATCAATGATTGACAATGCGTGGTCGACGTGATTAGCATGACTTCTTATGTCATACAAATGCATACAAATTGCAAGACGCCTAAGATCTCTAATAAAAACCATTACCCCTATCGAGGTATCCGTTCGAAAGAATATTTTTCACCGCTATATCCTTTCTGATTATGTAACGCACATGATCGCGCATCGGCGATATGCGTTAAATCGACAATTATTGACATCAATGCGTTGAATTTCTTCCGTGGAATCAATTGAACGCGATCGTATGCTTTTTATTTTGTTCCTCAACGGATACCTCTAAAGCAATTGAGTTCCGATTCGAACTGCCTTTCGTTTCGCAAATTGTTCCGAAGGTATAACTCGATAGGGGGGATTGTAATAAATGGTCCGCCAAATAACTTTTTTTTTTTGAAAATGCTATAAAAAAATTACTGAATATGGCCCGATAACGATCGCCATTGACTGTAACGGCCACTCCTTTCTCATTTTCGAAGAAAAATGGCCCAATTATGCCTCTGGACCAAAATCCGCAGCAAACAGTGCCTCGTTTTGGGTGTACCGGCATCTTCTCTAAGTCGATCGCAGGCCCACTTAGCGAAGCGAAAACGCATTGGATGGTCAGTTGGCTTCAACTCCTGAATCAATTGGACTTTGTATGGCGTCATACCAAGGTCTTTATGCAAAATTCGTCTCAATGATGTCTCCGAAATGTTCAATTGTTGAGAACGACGGTGAATTGATGTTGATGGCGCTTCACGCACACTTTCAGCCACAGCAGCAATATTCTCGGGTGTACGCACTGTTTTTGGCTTTTCACGCTTTGGTTTATCGATGAGGATGCCAGTTTCTTTCACTTTTTTCACAAGATAACGAACATACGGAGCTGACGGTGATTCTCTTCTTCCAAAATCCGTACGCAATTTTCGCACAAATTCTGCAACTTTATCATGATTTTCAAAGTAATGTCACAATATTTCCCAGCATTCGTTCAGCGGAAGGATAAAACTTATTATCTGTCAAATCAGACATGAGCTAAGTGTTACCATTCACGAAATAAGCACTAGTTGAAAAAAAAAAAACGATAGATGGCGGACCCGTAATTTCCAATCAGGATACTTAAAGCAGATGACCGGGATATGCATTTTACTTTAATCTAACTAACCCGATAGACGTTGTCTTATCTTGACAATGAATATTATCACTTTAACGATAGATTAATGGACCACATGACAAAATCGTGATCACCAATGGGCACTCTCGCTGACTGTAGCAGCACCCGGGCAAATTTTCTAATATTTATCTCCTTAAACTGTTGCCAACATTTAAAAAAAAAAAGCATTCGAGAAATCGGTCCAGCAGTTTTCAAAATATGGAGCCACCAAAAAAATATCTACTCCTTTATGTATATATAGATGGAGTCCGCGATCGCGCGACTATATGTCTACAAATTTACAATCAAATGTGCTTGCAAATTCAATAAAATCAAATAACCTACGATCTTCTGTAAGATCACCTTGTCTTCAAAACACTTACAAGGCGGCCTACCCCAGTATACTGAACTCACGATCAGTTTAAATGAAAAATCATAGATTATCATCGCCCACGCAAGAAGAAATCTTGTCGATCGCAAAATATTTGCAGACCATATTGTCCAACGCTAAATAAGCTTACGCACGATCATCGATGATTGAAGTTACAACACCCATACAATGTGTTTGACATTGATTTTAACATATATGATGCATTAAGTTGCATTAATTGAATACAAATCTAGGCATGAGATCGGTGTGTAAAGAACTATCAAAAGTAGGTTACACCCACGATCACAATATGCGATCATGAGCTTTGGAAATCAAAATTGACCTTTCTAAAAAAAATTAATTCTAAACTGTGATCGAGGAGTTAAGAATTAATTTTTTTAGAAAGGCCAATTTTTGTTTCCAAAATTCATTTTTGACAGTCAAAATATGTTTTCCCAAAAAAAAATATTTAAATTCAGTTAGTCACCCGATTCAAGCTAAACGTTTCAAATTACTCACTCAAACATCTACCGGCTGATCTCACTATCTTTATCATCTACGTTGTGTTGCCACCGATTTACTAAGAAAGCAATTACCTTTCAGATGCTAGCAGCTACCATTTGGATAGCACACAAATCCGCAACGCAACAATGAGGCGAGGAAGAAGAATAAATCTAACAATTCTCGCCGCCCCGCCGACCCCATAAAATAACCATAAATATCCCACTTAAAATCGCATTACGGCTGAGTTTTAAAATGCAAAAAAAATATTAAATTCAAAATAAAAACGTAATTCTTACGGCAAATGAAACTCATCCACATTCAGAAATGTGATACAGAATACGACGACATTTCAATCAGATAATGTATCGCATAAACTCGTATATAATAGTGTCGCTTACAAAGCATCTACGGCTATAAAAAATAGAGAATACTCATGAAAAGATAAAAGTCATAATATACTATAACTACACACACGGATATTTGATTAGCAAAAGCAATAGATTGCCTTAATCTGCAATGAACATTTCACTATCGGTCAGTATCAGCGAGTATGTATCTATGAGTAGTGATAATGAGTATCTATGTATCTGAAATAGTGTGGCCGGTGGTACTTATGTTTATTATTTTTGTGACACTATACATTTTTTTTTGGCTCGCAATTATTTGTTTATTTTGACAGTTTCCTCTTTTCAACTTTTTGGTGGCTTTATACTCTTTCGCATAGGGGTATATTAGTTTTGACGTTAAGTTTGTAACATAGAGGAAATGTTTAGAGAGGGTTATTGTTAAATATGTGGATCATCTAAGAATCGATAGCGGAGTTTCTTTGGCCATGTCTGTCAGTCTGTTTGTTCGTCCGTCCGCCTGTGTGTCACCGGCCTGTTAGCCTTAAATTTTTAGCTAGAATTATAATGATATGGTTGCAAAGCCGAAAATGTGTAAACATTTCAAAAATCCACCCAATGGCACGCCCACTTAAAGCCAAAACTTGTTCTTTGGTTACACCATACGAAATTACAAAAAAGTGTCTAAAAAGGATATTGAAACTATGTCATTGTCTATATTTCACTCCTATTAAGGCTTCACCCCCACTCACTTTTGGGGGCGATTTCATGAAAAAAAACATCCGTCCGAAAATTCTAAACTAGGATAATGATATAGGAGCTCTTTATTTGACTTCAATACAAGTAAACAAAACGTTTAAAACCCGCCAACTGACACGCCCACTTATACAAAAAACGTCGATTTTGATCAAGCGAAAAGAAATTTTTATAAAGTGTCTGAACAAGAATGGAATGGGATAAAGTATTAAGCGATTCAAACAGCGCATTGTAGCCTTTCATGTTTTTTTTATTGTCAATCCACAAAAAGGAGACCATCTAAACTATGCCAACAAAAGAGGCAAAAGTCTTCTCAACATCGCCTACAAGATCCTATCTGCCGTAATAAGTGAACGCCTCACAACCTTTAGGCCAGGAAAGTCCACAACTGATCAAATCTTCATACTTCGGCAGATCCTGGAAATAGTTCAAATTGATACCCACCACCTATTTATCGATCTAAAAGCCGCATACGATAGCATTTATGGAGACGAACTATACCGCCCAAACTCGTCCGTGTGTGCCTGTTGACGATGGAGAACTCTCGCTACTTCATCAGGGTCGGAAACGACCTCACCGACACATTTGGTACCAAAAAAGCATTTAGACAAGGCAATGCACTGTCATGTGACTTCTTTAATTTGATTCTTGAGAGGATTGTGCAAAACTCCCGAGCCAACACCAGAGGTACAGCATAATCTTCCAAAAATCGTTGCAATGACGACGATATTGGCACCATTGGTAGGACTTAACGTGATGTGATAGCCAGTAGCCACGTTTGCTAGTATCGAGAAGGAAGCGGCAAAAATGGGTTTATCAGCAAATGAGGATAAGACTACGTTTATGCTGTCAATAAAAAAGGACACACAACATCGACGAATTGGACAGAACGTCACCATTGACTGATGTAATATTGAGGTAGTATGGGACTTTGGGACTTACCTCGGCTCTGCTATTAACCCTGTAAACAACATCTCGTCAGAACCTAACCGAAGAATTACTCTTACCAACCGCTGTTTCTTCGGGCTAAGAAGGTAATTTAGTAGTAAAGCCCTCACTGAACTACTAAGGAGATCCTATATAAGACCCTGATCATCCCAGTCCTGCTCTACGGCGCTGAAGCATGGACCATATCAAAAGTGGATGAAGAAATCCTTGGCCCTCTAGGCTTTCTACACTTCTGTAAAAGCTGCTTGGAAGAGGAAGAGCAAGAGTGTATTTCTCACCTTCTCTGCTCTTGCCAAGCTCTCTTCAACAAAAGAAAAATCCATCTAGGGACTATTTCTTTGATAATCTAAGTGAGCTAGCTAATATTAATGTCAAACTCCTCCGCTTTATAGTAAGATCGGAATGGTTCAATTAGGGAAACAAATATTAAGAAAAGTCGTCAGATCCAAGTGGTATCACAACGAACCTTTGTTGGTCTAAGTGTGCACGCTTATCGCGTACAGTCACTATTTCCTAATCCAAATCTATTGCTTATGTAGGTCTAGTCATCCCTGTCCATCAATTCTTCGTCCTGCTTTTGTGCCTTACATTTTCTTTCCAGAATATCGGTATGTCGCTCCCATTGAGAAGATTGACAGCACAGAAAAGTTAAGAGGAATCTTACAAAGAACCAAATCTGGGAATCGCACATCCAAAAACTCAGCTGGAACATTTGTGTGGGTAAATCTGGTCATGCCACTCAGATATTGGAACAATTGATTGGTCAACAATCAGTGTTCATAAAGGCTCGCTATACAGTGCGTTCGTTCGGTAGAAAAACGAGAAAGAACCTCTGTTCACTGCATCGTACGTGGTGCCAAGGCCAAAATGATCTAATGCGCGGGGATACGATTTGAGATGTGACAACTTTTCCTCCACAGTTTAGGTTTCGGGCTACAAAAACGTGGTGCCAAGGTTGAAATGATCTACAGCGCGCGGATACGATTTGAGATGTGACAACTTTTCCTCCACAATTTCGGTTTCGGACTACAAGAATGCTTTTTTTGGTGTCAAATTCGATCCTTCAATCGGTATCTATGGTTTGGGGTTCTAGGTAGTCTTGCGATGACGGGGTTACAAGAAAGCTCACAGGAAACGCAAGTCAGGCACGTTTGGCGTCCCACATTTTTTTTTACCAAAGACGACACCATTTCCTCACCAAAGAAGACGCCAGAAATACGACGGTATCTTCTTAAACAGCAACAAGTCATGTCCAAGTTCAATATTTTTTTTTAAATAAAAATTACAAACAAATTTATGTTAATGCCTACAACAGTAAATATTAGTAATATTCCACGGATACCCCCTTTAAGAAAATAATCATTTTTGGTTCCAATATAAGGAAATTCAAGGATTTTTTCCAAAGAACATATTAAGAGAATCTCGCTTTTCGCATTACATTTATAAATTATTTGAACCACGCCTACTTTAGGGGCATTTTTCTTAACAGAAACAATTTTTGGTCATATGTACCAAGTTTTGAATATTTGTGTATGGACACTGCCTATCCGCTTCGAACCACGTCTACTTTTTGGAAACTTTTGTAGAAAACATGTGATGAAATAGGGTATCCCATGATTCCGCAGGTGAATTTTAGTCCCCTCATATGTTTTTCATTTTGTTGACATTTTCGATTTTACTCATGATCAACAAAATAAAATCGGCAAAGATCAGTATTTACATTTAAAAATAAATTTTATATCTATAGGAAACAGTGTCAAGTTTATGTGCGTTTTGGACACTTTGCCAAATGTCGAAAGAGGTAAACGTTCAAATTCCATTCAAATTATTTCTAATTCTCAAACTGATGATGTCAGTACTAATCGATAAAAGATGGACAGAAATCGCAACGATTATCGTGGCTAGCTGCTGACTGAATATATTCGTATGTATGCAGACTTTAAGTAAATGATGATCGACAAGAATTTTATTTGTTCTGCTTGATTAGGCTTTCAACGGTGTATCTGTGGATACACGAAGAACCGGTGTTAGAATCATTTGTCAAAGTAATTGGCTATTTTGCAATGCGCTTGATTATGAGAGATGATTGATGAGCGATGTTTAACGGTGATGAGATAACATTATGACTTATTGTCGATTTGACGATCTTGACTACTGATCAGCGCGTATTTATTCGCAAAATTGCATGGAAGCTTAAAAGTAGAACATGGAAAACAGAGATCTGTTGCCCTAAATATTTCCGACGCTTTAATTCGAGTTTGGGACAGGGCTTTTCTAGCCAAGTTGACAGTATACGAGCATTTACGGCCAATACAGGGCCTCACACCCAGCTTCTCCCTTCGTTTGTGTGTGTAAAAAGTTATTATTTTTGCCAGAAAGAAGCATATGGCCTTTCTCAAATACTGTTTAGCTGGATGGAAAACTTTCTAAAAGACAGATCTTCGAAAGTAGTGTGGATGGCGTTTGCGCCATCACTGGGTACCTCAAGGATCAATTCTCGCAACCACACTATTTCTGCAGTACATTAATGATCTTTTGAGCACAGTTAATAGTCGAATTTTAAGTTTTGTAGATGACAGTGATCTGATATCGACTTACGTAAATGTACATTTGTATTAGTGGATTATTATGTACACCAGCGGAGATCCGAAAAAAGTATCTTCATAAACGAAGACCTTATAAAGATCATCCAATGGGAAAGGAAAATCTTGTTCAATTTCACTCAAAGAATTTGCATTATACAGCACTTACAAGAAAGAACAAATCCACAGTTTCGCAAGTTGTATTATAGAATGCAGTCCTCAAATCAGAAGGATCCATCCATCTGCTAGGCATCACAATTGGGTCAGATGTATGGTGGCAACAATATGTAACTACTATTGCTAAATCAGCAGCATTTGTAACGTTTTTAGAGCTACGAGATATTTTACACCAGCCCAGCCTTTACTTCTCTATAAAGCCCAAGTACTTGTATACAAGTCTTGTATACTGTTCTCATGTTTGGATTTCGGCAGCGAAACATACACTGAACTTACTGGACTCCATCTATAGACGAACACCCCGTCTTATAGATAATTCTTCCCTTACTTCAAATCCGCAATTTTTTACTCCTCAAAGACTGGTAGGGGATGAGACTCTTTATTACAGATATTATTACGGCAGGTGTTCTGAAGAGCTTAAAGAAATCATCCCTAGACCCATTCCATTTCGACGAACTATAATATTTATATGCAGTTGCAAGCCGATCATTTATTATAAATGAAACAGAGTCGGTGAGATAGCTGACCCTTATGGCACTCCAGCAATTCTTGAAAAGAGAAGTTCTGAGGAGCTTAAAAAAATCATCCCTAGACCCATATCATTTCAAGGAACTACAATATATGCAGTTGCAAGCAGATCGTTACTTAAAAATTAAACAAAATCGGTGAGATAGCTGACCCTTATGGCACTCCAGCATTTGTGTTCATTTAATTCAGGCTTCACTGACATTTTTTTTTTTTAATTCTGACCTGCCTAAGCAGTGATATACACATCGACCTAAAAGATCTATTGGGCTTGCCTTCAGATGTTTTTTAGGTTAGTAGCGCTTCTACTTTCCTAATATACCTGATAATACTTTCAGCTGAAGATTTCCTCAGTTCTTCGGGACTTATAAATTCCCTGAAGAAAGATTCCCTTCTCATACCGTAAAGGGCCGGTCATTCACATATGATATGCTCGGCTGTTTCGTCTTCTTCTAGACATAGTCTGCACTCCGGTGAGTCGACTAGACGCATTTTGTTTAGGTGATATCGCAGACCGTGATGTACAGTTAGGTAGCCTACCAAGTTTTTGATATCGTGCCTGCGAAGATTTAGTATCTTGTTGGCATCTGATTTGAAGGGCTGAATAGCTCTTTTGGCCTGTCTTAGGCCTGGGATGTTTCCCCAGTATAAAACACATTTGTTTTGTTCCCAGTTTTTTATGACCAGATTTATGGCTGATTTGGGAAATGCACAGAAGGGTTCAGGTCCAATGAAGGGGGTTTCCGAACCTTTTCTGGCTAGTTCATCAGCTTTTTTGTTACCTTCAATTCCCTTATGTCCGGGGACCCACCATAGTAGTAGTACTGATTTGGAGTCAATGATGTGTGAGCTAAGGGCTTTTATAGCTGCTTGACTGTCCGTGAATATATGGATGTTTGCGCCTTTAATACCTGAGTTGTGTATTAGGTTTGCGCATTCTTTTATGGCATGGAGCTCAGCTTGGAATACACAAGGGGTTTTTTCCCATAGGTATTGGATGACATAAAAAGTCCAAACAACACTATGTAAAACTCTGTAAAATGTTTTTGAGATATCCGGTCCAATAATTCTAAATTCAACTATTTGTGAATGCAACGGTTATATTTTTCCGTAAATTAGACCAGAATTACCTTTGAAGCGTTGCAGATGAAAAGATCTGAAAAATGCCTGCAGAGAACTTTTTGGTTCGTCATCTTTCATGTCGGTATGTTAATATTGGAGGGCTTAAAAAAAGCACAGATTTCCATATACGATAGAAACAATTTTGTTTAACTTGAATTTTTATAGCTTCTTTGGAATAATTTTTGGACGCAACATCGATCAAGTGGCCCCCTCTATAGACCAAAGCAATATGTGAGCTTTTCGCTGCGACTTCCATCACCTTTTCGAGCATTTCGGTCGGTTTAGCGATGATTTCATCACGAATGTTGCTTGTACTCGTCAATGGTCTGAGACTTGCTGGAGTTCGCTTTTGTTTTTAAATAATCAAAAAAAAAAGAATTCCGGATAGTTATAATCTGGAGATGGCCAGTCAATGTCGACATTTTTGACAGCACATGTCCAGGAAATTTTTGTTGCAGAAACTGCATTTGCAGTGTGGTATGACGCACAGTCTTGTTGAAACCAAAAGATAACCATCCAAACATTTTTCAAATTAGTTAGGGGAGACATAATAAGCCAACATCCACCGATAACGATTCCCTTCTCTGAAGACAATGGCCCAATAATGGTTTTGGCGCAAACGCCCAAACACTCACTCTTTGGCCATGGAATGGTATTTCATGGATCTCATGTGGATGTTCTGTTCCCAAAATGCCGCAATTTTTCTTGTTAATCAGGTACAATGTTCAGTTCAATCGGTTGATGAATGTCAAAGTTATTCAATGTTTACATACCGACATAAAAGATGGCCCACCCTATATAATTTGAGAAGTTTGCATTTAGAGTTATTACCACAGAAAAAGAACTCACCTACAAAAACCGAAATTCGAATCTTTGGCGATTTTTAAAAAATCACCACACATGTGGTAATCCAAGATTCCAACCAATCATTTACAAAGCCGTATTATGTATATCTAATCATTTTGTCTACGCCATATGCATAAAAGATTTCTATAAATGAAACTTTCAATAACTTTCCACCCTAATAAGCCCCAAATTGTATCCATTCACTGCTCGATACAACTATCTCTCGTATACCCATACAAAAACTTTGTATCACCGCATCTGAGTACTACTACCAGCTATTACGAACCCATCAACAAATTTATTTAACAATCAATTAAAGAGCCAATAAAAAAATCTCATTTAGCAGCCCTACGGCATCCGAAGACCTAATAGAATTTTACGGTCTCCTAAATTGTAAACAATTAATCGTTTTACACCGAAATGAGACGGCAGAAAAATTGCCACAAATTATATTACGCGAAATAATTATCATCGTCGTAATTGTCGTGATCCAACGTGACGACCGAAACGAGACTATAGACCAAGATAGACTGCAGGGGGGACGCTTGGTCGGGGTACCCGATTGAATAGCTGTCAGAGGCTTAATGGATTGGAATGATTGACATTTAAGGGTGGGTGTAGGAGACTTTATTCATGAAACATATGTATCCAGAGTTATGTCGTTGCTACGGTTAAAGTTCGATTGGATACAGTTTCCGACTAATTATCACGAACGTGGCATGTCGAATGTTTATATCGTTTAATGGGATTCAATTTTATGCTCTCAACCCACACCAAATAAAAAAAAATAAATCCAAATACATATAGTTTCTGGTGGATAGAGATACAAATATAGATGTATATGCAAATACAGATATAAAGTTGAATGTGCATTTTATTTTTCAATTGAACGTTTATTTAATTAGAGATTGGAATTTATTTGCGAAATAAGCTAAACTGTAAAAAAAGAAAAAAACTTTTTGATTTGCTTTTTTTTACAGGCAGTGAAATTCGAATCGTAAAATGCGTTTCAATGAAATTGTCTTTTAGAATGACCCACTGGATGGGGAGTGGTGGAGTAGGGGTTTAAACTGAAAGATGAGGGGATTATTTGTATTCCAAAAGCTCAGGTCAGGGTCGTAATGTTGAATATAAGAGAAAAGTCTAAATTTTCAATATCAAGTGTCAAGGGGAGAAAGGGGACTATACAGAGGTAATTTTACGCAAAATATCTGGGAATTTATTTGAAAGCTTAGCTAGAAATGATTTGCATTTGCATATATTGAGCTTCCCCAACACAATTTATGTCGTTTTTAATTGAGAGTCTCATTAAATTATTTTTTTAATAATAAAAGTATCTACTATCTGACGAATCGCCCGAATAGTATCAATTGTCACGAATAGAATTGGTGACAGGAGGTCCCTCTATCATGCAAACAGTACACACGCACACAAGAATTTTTGTGGAAAAAGCTAGGCCCTAGGTACCAACGATCTGGGCTAACTAGACGATGGCAATGATCTACCGCCATTTTATTACACATAGAGCATCTAGGGTACCGTACTAAGACAAGACGAAGAATCTTAAATACTTTGGTCCATTGGAGATCAGCATTTTCGAAGATAATTAGTTCATTGTTGGAGTTAGATCATAGGTACTAACGATCTACACTAACTCGACGATGGCAATGATCTACCACCATTTTATTACACATAGAGCATTTAGGTTACAGTACTAAGACAACACGAAGAACCTTTAATACTTTGGTCCATGGGAGATCAGTATTTTCGAAGATAATTAGTTCATTGTTGGAGTTAGATCCTAGGTACTAACGATCTAGACTAACTAGACGATGCCAATGATCTACCACCATTTTATTACACATAGAGCATCTAGGTTACAGTACTAAGACAAGACGAAGAATCTTAAATACTTTGATCCATGGAAGATCAGTATTTTCGATTTTATTAGTTTTGAGATTTTGTTTCCACAATTTTATCTAGATGGCGTTGCCACACAACTTAGCTTAAACTATTTTAGTCGTTGGCTATTTTTAGACGGAATTATGTTATTTCAATTGAATCTAGATGGCGTGGCACCACGTAAGTCTTAGTCAGCACATACTGTAAGTAGAATAAGGTTACCACAATAGAAGATCCATTTTTAATTTAGTTGAACGAGTTTGTTAGCAATTGGTGTTTTTAGGGGGTCAGTTCAATTACATCATGAACTTACATTTTTACTTAAATGACGCTATAGTCCGAATGGAACATGGCCCTCAACAACAATACCTCTCCAATAAGCCATTCCTTTCTAAGGCTTTTGGATGCTTCGTAACAGAATGGTTTTTTGTGATTAAGTAGTTAACCCAAAGCACAACCCTTAAACTGGAGGACCAGTTCAAATTCATTAAGATACCCTTAGGACATAGAGTTAAGAACATTTCAATAATGGTATCTCTGTACTCTTTAAATGGGCATCCCGATGTTGACTCAGCTCAAACCTTCAAAACCCCGAATCGGACCTTTTCAGCAGGAAATACAAAGTCCCGGACATTGACCCTCCCAAACCTAATGACGTCTCAAGTTCGCAGAATCAGCAAAGTAACTGGGTCTGGTTTTGGATTAGAAACTGAACTGGAAAGCTTATATCCAAGAAGGCGTTAAGAAAGCCACCGTAATCATATATATTTGTAAAAAGACAGTCGGAAAGAAATGGGGTATGCATCCACATATCTCTGCCATTACGTGTCCATCATTAGACCCATACTCTTGCGGACGTCTTTAGAAACAGCCTCCAACCACAACCTTCTAGGAAAAGTTTAAATATCAGCTTGTATATGCATTAGCAAAGCTATAAGAACAACCCAGCTAGCAGCCCTAGATGCTATCCTACATCTAGTGCCCTTAGATATTGACCGCAAACAGACCGCAGCTTGTGCAGCTGTGAGACTGAGAGCCTCGTCACAATGGACACCCACACAAGGTGAACATGCAAATATATTGAATATCCTTAGCGTTACAGAAAACACCGACCAAATCACTACCCAACTAAGTTTTGAGCATAACTGCAGGTCTATCATTCCCAGTAGCCTTGAATGGGAGTCTGATATAATCGGAGAAAATAACTACACGAATGGGTAAGAAACAGAATCTGGAGTGGATGGAGGTGTTTTCTGCGAGATTCTTAACCTAAGCATATCCTTTCGCCTTGCCAACCATTGTAGCGTTTTCCAGATGGAAATCAAATTAAAAAAGCCTTGTCCAGGCTGAGGAGTAATGTAATATCCACGAAGTACATTAAAATCTTCAGTGACAGCCAAGTGGCAATCAAATCCCTGGCATCCATCTTGTTAAAATCGAAATTAGCCCAGGGATGCCAACTATATCTTAATGAGAAATGGACACCGAGTCACAGAGATATACCAGGAACTGCATAAAGGCGGATGAGCTTGCCAAACAGGATTCTACCATTGATATTCTCTCGCCAGTAAAAATGTTAGGAATTCAAGTCACAGATCAAACTGGATGGGATCAAGACAGCAAACCGCAGATAGATATGGCGCAAGATGTCAAATTCTCAGGCAACTCTGACCAAACTATAGCCAGAAGCGCTGCTTGCTGAACAGATCAATGACTTCTATAAAAGCTGATGGAAGAAGAGGAGAATGTATTCCACACCTCTGTTCTTGTCCAGCTCTCTCAAACAAAGGAAAACTCCATCTAGGAGACCATTTTTTTGATAATCAAGGTGAGTAGCTAGTCTGCTCTGAATGGTTCAATTAGGCAACTGAATATAGGGAAAGTCGGTACAACGGTACCTTCACGCGAATCGTACTACCACTGTAACCTAAGCTTACTTAGGACACGCAGGCATCAGTATCCACTACATGATTTAGCCCTGCCGTTGGTCTGTCCAGTCATCCGCCGCCATCTCTGTTCAAGGGTATCCTAAATGGCCTGTTGTCCGAATATGTTGGAGCAGTTCATGTAAGTTGTCCACTTCGTCTATCCTGACTGTAGACGCCATTAATGACCCCATGTAGGCTCTTCTTCCGATCATTTCTTGTACAAGGAATAGTTGCCTTAGTTTGAGAATACACCTTCCACATCAGCTGCCGCTAAGATTTTACACAAGGATTTACGCCCCATCTACGCTCAAGGTACAATGTAAACAGTGGTCACCACAAGGAGGATGAGAGCCGGATCAATCAAGTTAAAAGTGCGTCAAAACAGCTCAGTCCATATATTTACATATGCCAAACGCAGTTAGACTGCAACCAAAGTGTCAAAATCAACTCCCATAGCTGCAACTTTATTGTGAGCAGTTCGCTTGTAAATGTGTTTATGTCATCTTTTGAGGTCCTACCCGATCCTTTGGCTAAAGAAAATGTTTGTTGTTTGTTCAAACCTATGTCATGGACATAACAGGACATCTTAATCACGAAAATTAAATCATCAGAAGAAATTGCTCGGTTGGCATACTGAATAAGACTCTGGAAATGAGTTAAATGGCATCGCACCTTAGCTTCAGTTCAATTTGGGGTATATTAGTTTTGATACATAGTTTGTAACATAGAGAAATAATTTCGATAGATACACTGCTGGTCTTAGGTTAGACGCACGCCTACTTGCATTAAGATTTGTTTCGTATATATTATTTGAATGATGATTGAAAAAAAGTTGATATGCAAAAACATTGGCTATTTAATGATACTTCAATTATGATATTTAAATGAACATAATAATTTAACAAAATTGTGTTTTTCAAACATTTTTTTAAAACTACTCAAAAAAAGGTGCCTTTTTATTGGTCACTAAAATAGACGCACTTAAGTTTATTAATTCTTTGGAAGAAAAGTGTTTCATTTTTGACTTAAATTTTTAGTTGGTGTTAATATTTGATTTAAAAGAAATAAAAAAAAAACATTTTCAGTAATGAGTACTGCCTCCTTTGTTAGAAATAACTTCATATATCCGGTCCTTCATAGAAAGATACAGGGTCAAGGAAATCTCTGTCCAAGCACGTTTAATAGCTGCAGTTAATGTTTCCTTATCTTCGTATTGCTTTCCCCCTTCGTATACCTTCCGTGTAAGCCAGCCCCAAACATTTTCAATTACGTTAAGATCTGGAGAATATGGTGGCCAGGTCATGATATTAACGTTTTGACTCGAAATAAACGACTTTACTACTCGAGCGTTATGAATAGAAGCATTGTCTTGTTGGAAAATCCAAGGAATTGGTCCAAAGAGGTCCTTTAATTTTGGAAATACGGACTCCAACAATGTTTTGAAGCGATCGCCGTTCATCTTCTGATCGATAAAAATCAAGTCAATTGTTCCATAAAACGTGATGGCACCCCACACCATGACTCCACCTTCTCGGCTGTGGTGGCGGCTTAAATATAGTTCATCTTTTCGCAAATCGTGATAATAGTATTGAAAGCCATCAGGACCATCTAAATTAAAACGTTTTTCATCAGTAAAGACAACTGAACGCCAATCATTAAGTCGAGTGTCAGATTGAACAGTCCACGTCATGTATTTTTTCGCGAATTGAAGCCGTTTTTCTTTGCGTATTGCATTCAGAGGGGGTTTTTTCTTGATTTTCATACGCTTCAGGTGTTCTGCATTTCTGATTGTACGCTGAACAGTTGAAAGGCTTGCTTTTACTCCGGCTAATTCCTTAATCTTAGCTGCAGACTTAGTCGAATTTGAAGCAATTCGAACAATTTTGCGTACTGCTTGTTCAGACAGTGCTTTTTGTTTTCCTTTGAAGTTTTTTCCATATGCCTCTGGATCCTTTAAATATCTATCAACAGTTCTGGAGCTGCGCTTTATCTGTTTGGCAATGTTTCGGTTGGATAGTCCTTGCGAGTGAAAGAAGTCTACTTTTTGACGTTCCAATAAGCTCATAACAGTAGCTTTTCCCATTTTTGCATTAAATGTAGGTCGAAAACAATTTATTTATTTATTTTTAGTATTTTTTTCAATAAAAAAACTGCACTAGTTTACTCAAGACAAAGAAATGTAAATTGCGTCTATTTCAATGACCAACCGAAAGCCCACGTGTTTGCATAGACATTTCTGGAATCTTAGAATGTACAGTTATTTCTTTCGCAAATCAACCAACTATAAGCACATATTTTTCGAACAAGATTCGAACTCTAATAAGAAAAGTATTTTGGACAGTTAGAACAAGCGTGATTATAAATAGAACAGTTTATTTAAAAAAAACGTTGGTGCGTCTAACCTAAGACCAGCAGTGTATACCTCAAAGTATTTGATGTAGGTATGTCTGTCTGTCTGTCTGTCTGTCTATCCGTCCGTCCGTCCGATTTTTGGGCCTTAAATTTTGAGCTAGAGTGATGAAATTTGGTATAAAGACCCTATATGCACTGAAGCAGAATGAGCGTAAAAAATTTTAAAATCTGCCCACTGCCACGCCCACTTTTCAGAAAGAAGTTGTTTCTGGCCAAACGGTAGGAAATTTTGAAAAAGAGTCTGAACAACAATCTCAATACCTATATTTTGTCTATACACAGTTTTTTTCCACGCCCACTTTTTGGGAGCGTTTTCATTAATAAACAATTTTCAGTCACATTTCAAAATATTTGAAAAAAAAATGGCTGCAAAATTATTTGGAATATTAACATGAATATTTCGTCTATAGATCATTTTAGCCCACGCCTACATTTTGGGGGAGTTTTCTTAACAAAACTATTTATATGCATTATCCCATAGCATATACAGTAGAAAAACGTCGTTTTATGTCGAACCCTATAAGATTTTGATTAATTGTGTCAATACAGTGACAATGTCATTTTCTAATTTCATCCCATAAAATATTTAGCCACTTCCACTTTGTGGGGATATTCGTTTTAAAGATAGAATGGGATGGGATAGGTTATTCAACGATCCGCACAGTGGTTTGTAGCCTTCTCATATGTTTTTTATTCAGTATTCATCGAAATGTCCTCATAGACAAGAATTGAAGCCGGCTGACCTTCCGTTGTTTCATCGTTACAGTGAATGGGCTCTCGAGAGACTTTGTGAAGATCCACTGTTTTCGACCAACATTTTGTTCAGTGATGAGGCCTATTTCTGGCTCAATGTATATGTCAATAAGCAAAATTGCCGTATATACGCCGAAAAACAACCGGAATAGGTTCGAGAGCTGCAGTTTCATCTACTCAAAACAACCGTGTTGTTTGGTTTATGGGCCGGTGGAATCATCGGTCCGTATTTCCTCAAAAACGAGGCTTGCGTCTACGTTACTATAAATGGGGCTCGTTATTGCGCCATGATAAATGATTTTTTTTGCCTGAAATTGACGCCCGAGACATCGTCAATATATGGATAAATTGAAAAAAAAATTGCCAATCATATAGCAGTGGCCTATTCGTTAGCTCACGGTTTCTGCTTCAAATCCCGAAAGTAGCTACACTAATTTTTTTTTAATTTCCCCTCTATCGACAGTCTGCAAAGTGCAAATCCAAGATTCTAAAACCGCCACGAGAAGATTCTCTAATTTGCCGTTCAGAGTTGGCGTTTAATATGAGGTCCCTTCTTAAAAAAATCGTTTACACAAATGAATTTACATAGAAGCTGAGTTTCAGGCCCTTTATAGGCAGGTAATGCCCGATATTTATCTTTTCAAAAAAAATCGAATCACCGATCAATTCATGCAAACTTTCCCTTTTGCATAATTAACCAGTTAGGCTTAAAAACAAATTAAATCATCACCCTAATCTGTCTAGGCATATCTATATTATTAAATTTCAATCATTTTTCGTTCATTTCCTTAAATTCCTTTTCACTCGTCAAGAGATCATCAATTTTACTAATGCGTAATGATCTTAAATCTAGTGATCACACTTAAGATTCCGCTTCCCTATCACAGTATCTCGTAGCTCTTTTCCAATTGCTGCTGACATGTTGTCATTAGTTTCTAATTTTAATGATGTCTTTCACTCTTTAAGTGATCGCAAGTGATCGTGTTATTCATCATTCATCTAGAATGATGATCTCAAAACTTTGCTTCATACCATGTTTGGAATGTTTCAGCTAATGAACGAGTTTTTATAACTGATTGCACTAAAAGCTTTAAGGGTAGAGGTGATCGTTAACTACTGGGAGATGGTTTTATGGTTTTACAATTTTTTTTAAACTAACGATTTGCAAAATGTTAATGATGCCTCTTACGAGATGTTTTTCATGTGGTTCATTATTTTCTGCTCAAATCAATCATTCGGCGTACTTCTTGTAGTGAACATTATTTGGGGTCAAGGTCATCATCAGTGATGGTATGATTTGTGAAGATAATTTTTGGTTGGTGTTTGAATGATCAGAGTAAAAGTTAGAAAAATTATTTGCAGATGGCGACAATCTATAGAGATTCAACCTTTTTGTGTTCCGTCTCTAAGGCTGGTCCGAACTAGGAAAGGTCATTTTAATACTAGTTTTGCAAGGTTTAAAAAACCAGGAAGTCAAAAAGCCTAGTGATTGAAACAATATCGACGATCGCAACTTCAGGGGATTATTTTGGACCAGAAAGCGAGCATATTTCTTATTTTCGAATATAGCTTAATCGAGACGAAATTAAACAAAACGAGACGATGATAGCATTATACTTTATGGTTAAAGACAATAGCTTCGACAGCTTCTTGCTATCTAATGCTTTTTAAATTCGACTTTCAGCCTCCACGTGGTTATACCTGCGTGACTAGAACATTGCCCTTCGATTGGGTCTTAGCCCGTTTCCTAAATCTTGGCGGCAGCGTATGAGAGTGGGGGGATGGTGTCCTTCAAAAAACTTAAGTAATTTTTTACAAAGGTACCAATGGCAACATGTTTAGTGACGACAGGATGTATGCTTATAAGCCGTAGGTTTGTAGGCAATCGTAACGTTACGCCAGTTGATTTTCATACCAATGACACGGCAGCCGAAAGCATGGCTCAGGGAGGCTAGCAACTTATATAAAACCCATTTTGGTTGAAGGATAATGTTGTAATCAGTGACAGAAGTCGACGGAATGTTGTCTGCGTCATATTTTCACGGATTCATTATCAAGTACTCAATTAGAACACCAAGCCGGATTCAATGTTCGTCAGCTTGAAACCAAAAATCACACAGATGGATTGAAAACAGAAATCGGTGTAGGCCACAGCCCAAACTCGGGTATTGTATTCCAATCGAAAATCCCAGCCACATTTGAAACTGCAGAATGGAATAAATTATTGGACATCTCACGTGAGGATGTTTCCATCTACGAAAAGACAGTCAAGCGGACATTAAAGCTCTGACATCAAATGTAGGCGAGACTCGTGTTGTTGAACTAAAGGCTTTATGAAATAAGGACAAATCAGTTTTACATTCTACTGCGCAGGTCTCTTAAAATTTATTTTACCAGTAGCCAGTATAGAATTGGCAGTTTGGCATGAACCCAAGTAGCACTTATGTGCCTTTTTGTTACCACGACTCGTGTGACCTTTATTATGATGATTGTTGTGGATGTGATGCAGGCGGTCTCTAGAACCAACCTGTGAGATTTAGAAAACGGATAAGATCTTGTATCCTTTTACCCGAGATGTCGCTAAGGTTGTCGAAGAACGGTTGGTCTAACGCACACAATCTAGTGCCGGACATTTGCAGAACCTTCCCCATGGTTTTTCTCTCATTTGTGTTCCTGCAACTGCGGCATTGAAGGTTGTATGGGCTCGCTATTTTGGCCGCATGGTAGTATTATCATGTTTCATGCGTTTCAGAGTAAATACTTCGGTTGCAATCAAAACACACAAATTTAGCAAAGTACACCCAAAAGGGAACAATGGGTAGATTGCAACACACAGCCATTAATTTGTGTGTTCGAAACTATGGATTGGGACCATCCGTTTAACGCCGATTCCGAACGGCAAATTTGAGAAGCTTTTCACGCCAATTTTAGACTCAATGATGTTTATTAGACTTTCGAAAGTGTTGTGGAATTTAAACCAGGTATACCCGCCTTAATCCTCTAACTAACTATAAGGCTACTGCAACAACAAGCTAAATGACAGCAAATCGGATTCCAAAAAAACAGCTATTTCAGAAGCTCGAAAAGTAATAGCAGGACACAATCTCCTGGAGAAGCTTTCCAGTACAATCAGGCTGTGGAGCATCCATCTTTTATGCAGGACATCCTATTGTACCACTGCCATGCAACAAACAAATTTTAAAAAAATGGCGCAACAGACTTGTTAGGACCTACAATCTAGCTTTTTCTCGGAACCATTCATATGTGCATGAGTATTTCTTGCACGGTGATGGGGCCTCGGTTTTATCCCGAATCCGAATGGCTATGTTGAGATAAGCTATTCTTGAATGTTGATACTTCTCGGATGATTTGTCAAATAATAGGGAGAGGAGGGCAAGTGGAAAATATGTTGGTCTTGCTATGACTGGGAGTCGAATCCAAAACATCTGCGCAACAAAAATTTAATGCAAAAACCTTGTTAGATACAGCTCTGGGAACCTGTATCTGGTAATATCCCTATCACAGATCGTCCGCTTCTGGAAAGGGTTAGCAACTATCTTATGTAGACAGCAGAAACAGAACGCAATTAATATAAAAACTATTTCTTTCAAATACAACAAAAATTTTAAGTAACGGGTCCGCCATCTAATAACGCTGGGAAATATTGAGACATTACTTTGAAAATCATGGTAATGTTGCAGAATGTGTGCAAAAATTGCGTACGGATTTTGGAAAAAGAGAAGCACCGTCAGCTCCGGATGTTCGTTATCTTGTGAAAAAAGTGAAAGAAACTGGCATCCTCATCGATAAACCAAAGCGTGAAAAGCCAAAAACAGTGCGTACACCCGAGAATATTGCTGCTGTGGCAGAAAGTGTGCGTGAAGCGCCATAAACATCATTTCACCGTCGTTCTCAACAATTGAACATTTCGGAGACATCATTGAGACGAATTTTGCATAAAGACCTTGGTATGACGCCATACAAAGTCCAATTGGTTCAGGAGTTGAAGCCAACTGACCATCCAATGCGTTTTCGCTTCGCTAAGTGGGCCTGCGATCGACTTGGAGAAGATGCCGATTTTGCCAAAAAAAAAATCATCTTTTCAGATGAAGCTCATTTTGATCTTGGCGGGTATGCATTTGGGGCACAGAAAACCCGCACGCATACATTGAAAAGCCGATACACCCAAAACGAGTCACTGTTTGGTGCGGATTTTGGTCCAGAGGCATAATTGGGCCATTTTTCTTCGAAAATGAGCAAGGAGTGCCCGTTACAGTCAATGGAGATCGTTATCGGGCCATGTTGAACGAATTTTTGTTCACCATAATTGAAGAAGAGGATATTGGCAACAGTTGGTTTCAACAGGACGGCGCTACGTGCCACACAGCCGAAGCTACACTCGATGTTTTGCGCCCTGTTTTTGAAGAATTTTACAACGAAAATTTAAAGAACATTGAATAGACCTAGGCGAGCTCTAAGGCAGCAAAATGTAACCTAAACGTGCATATCAACTCCAATGAAAAACCAAATTTCAATCATTCAAAATGTTTACTCGAATCGAGTCCAAGTAAATGTATTAAATGTAAAATTCACAACACTACATTCTTCTCTACAAACAAAAAAAAAACCATTCCCATAAGAGTCGTCAAAACCATCCCACTTCTCCAAAAACCACCTGTCCTAATGCAGCACACAATACCAGTCAAAAAAAAAATGAATAACTTACACACTTCCACCGGAAGAATTATCACCCAAGTTCCTAACAACCTAGACCAGCAAACCAGAACTCATAAATCGTGGCTAAAAGCTGCAGGACGTGCTACCTATTACCAGCAGATGCTAACAAATACAAACTCGTATGCATTCTCATTCTAATTTCGAAATAGTTGAACCTGCCATTGCTAGGTGGACATTTAGCATCCTCCCCTTGCATCACCCATGAGTTTATTTCATTCAACGGTCAGTGCTGGGTGTTTTAGCAAAATTTGACAATCCGAATACAGGGACCACCTTCGATAATGATGGAAGTAGGTGCGGTTGGAGATACGTACATCGATGATTTTTTTTTTTGCATAAAAAACATTTCCTATGGCAATAAATATTTAATTAACATGATAATTCATTCGCATCATGCTCATGCATGATATTTTTGTTATAAATAAAAAATGCACATCAATCCAACCGCCCAACTTTAGGCTGATTTATTATGCGATACAAATCAGTGACATAATACGGAACAGACGACCAGAAACAATAAAACTTTATCCTACGGACAGGATAGCTGCAAAGTTAAATTTGCATTCGCAATGCGACGTTCCAGAAATAAAATTCAAACCCCAAATTTAGAGTGCTATTTGTTTATTTTTTTTAACGTTTTTCTTAATTAATTAGATGTGGAGATGTAAATTAGTATTCCCCATTGAGAGCTTCTGTAGATTCAAACAGAGATGAATGGACGAAGGAAGTTTTATGGTATAGTGGCTGTTTTATGTTGCAGAGCAGTGTCCAGAATTGGTTTTTGACAAGTTTTGGTGAGTAAGCATTTTTGTGATATGCATTAAACCCAGGACAAATACTGTCTTCACTAAATTGTGGCTGAATGGTGGCTGCTCTAGACAAGGTTAGCACCTGGGTGTAAACCCGAGGAAACGGAATTAGTGCTATTCACCACCAAAACCAAAAACCCAACTTCACCCTCCCCAGTCTTAATGGCCAACCACTCACACTATCTTCCAGCGCTAGATATTTGGTATCATGCTTGACCCAAAACTTAACTGGAAACACAGCATTGAACATAGAGTTAGGAAGGCGTGTGTTGCCTTCTATGCTTGCAGTAAAACCATTGGAAAGAAGTGGGACCTTTAACCAAAGATGACCTTGTGGATGTACACAGCAATGCTACTTCCAATTCTCACATACGGCTCACTAGTATGGTGGCCCGCATTGAGTAAAGGCTACAACCTCACAAAACTTAATAGGCTGCAAAGAACAGCTAGTACCACGGGAGCCCAGAGGTCGGCGCCAATGTATGCCCTTACTGTGCTATTGCATCTCTACATCTACACATTGAGCTTTATGCAGCTCAGTAAGACTCGAGGAGTCAGTATGCTGGAATGCAGGGCTGTATGGCCACAGTAATATCCTGGACTCGTTAACAAACGGCATGGTCACGTTTCCAACAGACTAACATAACATAACACCTATAGTAAGCTTCCAGAAAGGCTTCCACTAAGGATTTCCTACCAGAGATCAGTGGAAGAAAAATAAGTTGTTTGAGATTTCGACACGGTCGTCTACACCGACGGATCTAAGATGAACTGTGGTGTGGGGTCCGGAGTCTACTCAGAATCATCAGAATATCAGTATCATACCACCTACCGAATTTTGCCAGCGTATTCCAGGCGGAACTACTGGCTATCCGAGAGGCTTATACGCTACTGGGGCGTGAAACTACGGAAAAGCAAAATCGTTTTATTCTCATAGATAGCCAAGCGGCCATAAAGGCCATCAACTCGGCTACCAAATCCTCTAAACTGGTACAGGAATGCTGGAACGAACTTGCCCACCTTGTCGAACGCTTCAGGGTCACACTTCTATGGGTTCCAAGGCACAGTGACATTGAAGGAAACGAGCGTGCGGACGAGCTGGCCAGGCAAGGCTCAGCTCTTCACGGCTCACTTGCGGCAAGGGTCCGTGTATCCCGCTAGGTGCGGTTAAGGGACAAATACACTCATACTTCCTGAAAAAGACCGACTCCAAATGGAGAAAGTTAACAAATTGCGTCATATAAAGGACGATATGGCCCTCCTACGACAAAAACAGAACAAACGAGCTCTAAGAGCTCCGCTAATGCATATGCAAGCTGATCTTTGAACTTCACCTAGTAGGTTGCGAGTGGAGGCTTTTTCTAAAATTGTCCACCAGACTAAGACACCATACAGGAGTAAGGGTCTAATAATAGGCACGTAAAGCCAGAAAGAGTTATGTGGTTACATATCCCACTTCTTTCCGATTGCCTTTTTACAAGAGTATAAGGCTACGGTGGCTCTCTTAACGCGTTCAGTTCAGTTTCTTATCCAAAACCAGAGCCAGGTATTTGGTTGATTCTGCGAACTTGAGACTGACGCCATTAAGTTTGGGAGGATCAATGTGCGGGACTTTGTATTTCCTGCTGAAAAGGACCAATTCTGTTTTTTTCTTGGGTTCGCGCCGAGTTCACATTTGGCGGCCCAATTAGAGAGTGCAGAGAGGCCATTTTGTAATAGATCTCTAAGAATATTAAGAAATTTCCATGATACCCTGATACAGCTATTGCCACGTCATCCGTGTTGGTAATCACTTTGCATATCTCTCCTAGATTTGCTAGTAGCTAGTAGTAGTTGACCTTTAGATTCCAGAGAAGAGGAGACAGGACGCCCCCTTGTGGGATGCCACAGCTAACGGATCTGCGTGCGGATGAAATGCCAAGATTAGTATTAATAATTCTGCCTATGAGTAGCTGATATATTAGCACTCCCAGCGAGTCATCAACATTTAAATTCGAGAGTTCATTAGACCTTGCCTCAAGTGATGTGCGAAAGTTTACCAAGAAATGGGCTGATTGGAGAGGCATGTTGGTTAAAATGTAGGTTTATCCCGGACTGTAGGTAGAAAACGATCTCAACCAAAATGAAGTACGCAAGTAACGGGATGACAACGACTGGGCTCATTTGAAAAGCATATTCATTAGGGACTGCAGAGCTAATTAAGTGTAAAAAAAAAGAAAATCTTCTCAGGACCTTCAGTACGAGCAGTGACATTATTGTTTGTCTAAGCCAAACATGAAACCCTTGGCAATACGAATAGGAACAAAATGTTTAATTAGATGTAACGGGTGATTTTTGAGCTGGTTTGGTTTTGGCAACACTGGTTTTGACAGCTGACGTGTGTTTAGTACCTTGTGTCACTGTCAAACAGCTTCAGTTTGGTTTGCAATTTAACCATGGATCGTCTTACAAATGAACAACGCTTGCAAATTATTGAATTTTACTATCAAAATTCGTGCTCGGTTCGAAATGTTCATCGCGCGCTGCTTCCATTTTATGATCGGCATTCTCGACCTTCTGAGCAGTCTATTCGGAAGATTGTGACCAAATTTCGCACCAAATTTACTTTGTTGGACATTAAACCACCAACACGTTTACGTACTGTGCGTAGTGAAGAAAATATTGCGGCCGTATCAGCTAGTGTGACAGAAGACCGCGAAATGTCGATTCGGCGCCGTTCCCAGCAGTTAGGCCTTTGTTACAGCACTACGTGGAAAATTTTGCGGAAGGATTTGGGCGTAAAGCCTTTTAAGATACAGCTGGTGCAAGAACTAAAGCCAGCCGACCTACCACAACGCCGAATTTTTGGTGAATGGGCTCTTGGAAAGCTGGCCGAGGATCCGCTTTTTTATCGAAAAATTGTGTTCAGCGATGAGGCTCATTTTTGGTTGAATGGGTACGTAAATAAGCAAAATTGCCGCATTTGGAGTGAAGATCAGCCAGAAGCATTGCAACAGCTACCAATGCATCCCGAAAAAGCCACTGTTTGGTGCGGTTTATGGGCCGGCGGCATTATTGGGCCATATTTCTTCAAAGATGATGCGAATCGCAGCGTTACTGTCAATGGTGAACGCTACCGAGCGATGATAACAAACTTTTTTTTGCCCGAAATGGAAGTTCTTGACTTGCATGATATGTGGTTTCAACAAGACGGTGCCACATGCCACACAGCACGCGAAACAATGGCGCAATTGCGAGGCGAGTTTGGTGAACAGTTAATTTCACGTTTCGGGCCGGTCAATTGGCCGCCTAGATCGTGCGATTTGACACCATTAGATTATTTTTTGTGGGGGTATGTCAAGGCTAATGTCTATAGGGACAAGCCCGCTTCGATTGACGCACTAGAAGCCAACATCCATGCATTCATTCGTGAGATACCGGCCGATATGTGTGAAAGAGTATGCCAAAATTGGACTCAGCGGATGGGCTACCTGAGACGCAGCCGCGGTCAACATTTGCATGAAATTATCTTTAAACATTAAATTGCAAGGTTCAAACTATCGATTCAAATAAATATTTCATTCATTTTTTCGAATTTTTTGTGTTTTTTTTTTTAAAAAAAAGTTCTAAACCTCTTAAAAAAAAACCCGTTATATCTACGTCAAAAGATATCGACCCTTCTATATGATTGGTGTAAGATGCGTCGACATCAGTTCTGTTTCTACAGTTTTATGGAAAACAGATTTACAATTTATAATTTTCATGTCATTTTCAATTGCATTTGATTTGGGATTGAATACATTCGTGTTTCAGATAAATTTCCGCTAAGAAAGTAATTTTAAATCAAAATCAAAATTAGACTCACTTTGTTGATATCTTTTCCAAACTCCTACGTCCATGATGACCTACCATCTTCTTTTTCTTCATTTCAAAGTTTGTCATCGTCAGCCATCGTCAGTATTTATTGGTGAACACTAACATTGTTCATCTCGATCGTTTACAACGAAATCGTCAACACATACTTTGTTCACTTCTTCTGCTTACGATTTCACTAAAACCGACCTATGTTTGTAGAAATCACCATTTAAAAATATTACAAATTATTTTTAGTCTTACAATCATAATAAACAAAAGCATTTACAAACCAAAAACTTGAAAAGCATTTTTGCATGAAAATTTCGACATTTTGATAACTTGCTAGCACTTTCGCATTGCACACCAAAATGATCTCGCAAAACGTCACTTACAATCGCTAAAACTTAATTTTCATCATATATTACGATTTTTCACAATAATTTCCGACTCCAAATAAAACTATTGAATCAGTTCATCACAATATTTTACAAAAACACCGGCATTTACTTTCGCCCACTCATCAAATGTCACACAATCGGAGTGTCGGGTCGAGATGAGTGACAGGTAGTTACCTCGCGCAGCAGGGTGGTCATGAGGAATTTGTTGTGGTAGGTTCAAGGTTGTAGCTCATGGTGAAAACTAGAAATATACAAAAAATAAATGTGATTGTTGAATTTGATTAATAAATGTTAAAAGGAAGAATTATATCTGATAGTAGTTTTATTTTATTATATGATTTCAATAAATTAATTGTATTTACAAAATTACTTGAAATTTTGAATTTTTTATATCATTTGCGTGTATTGAACACGTTTTTAAGTTTATGCACATTGATTTAACCAATTATGAAGAGGGTAGACAATGATTGGTATTGCATTCCACATTTGTGTTCGGTTCGGTGGTAATATCTAAATTTTAACGAACGTCAAAGCGAACTGTTTTAAATCAAAATTTTAAGTATACAGACCGATTTGCAAAAAAATACAACTTTTCTATAAAACCGTCTTAAACAGACAGCGTGAGGGCGCAAGTGTCATTTTGCAATTAAGGAAACATCCCTAGTAATGAAAACTTCAAATAGCTTTTTTGAAAATTTATGAATTTTCACATAACGGGTGATCCAAGTAGAGATACTTTTTTCAATGGCCTTTTTTGACAGATCACGTGTGAGTCGTGTCATGCTGTCATGTTATTTTTGTTTAGTATTGTTTGGCATTTCATAATGGAAAGACTTACGCGTGAACAACGTTTACAAATTGTTCAACTTTATTATGAAAATTCACGTTCTGTGAGGAATGTGTTTCGTGCACTTCGCTCAACTTATTGTCAACATAATCGGCCAACTGAGCGTACTATTCGCAACACCATCACCCATTTTGAGACCCAGCATTCATTATTGGATAATATTCGACCGAATAGACCAGGTCCAGAACGCTGTGAAGAAGGTGTGGTTTGTGGGCCGGTGGAATCATCGGTTCATATTTCTTTAAAAATTATGCCGGTGCGAACGTAACCGTCAATGGCGACCGTTATCGTAACTTCAATCATGATGATAACAATCAATGGACTTATTGAGAGAACATTTCGGTGAGCACATAATTTCACGTTTTGGGCCGGTCGATTGGCCACCAAGATCGTGTGATATCACACCGTTAGACTTTTTCCTGTGGGGATATGTAAAGTCAAAAGCTTATGCCGACAAACCCGCTTCGATTCAGGCCTTGGAGGAAAACATCACGCGTGTCATTCGCCAGTTACCAGTCGAAATGCTCGAACGAGTGATCGAAAATTGGACTCAACGGATGGACCATCTGCGACGTAGCAACGGCCAACATTTGATAGACATAATCTTCAAAAAATAAATGCCAAAGAATGTTCTTTCAAACGATAATAAACATTCTCCATTAAATTTGAATTTTCTGTGTTTTTTCTTTAAAAAAGTAGGGAACCTCGAAATGGATCACCCTTTAAAAGTAGCGATAAAGCAGAGTAAGGTAGGAGAGATTTAAACGATGTTCGAGAGAAACTAGAGCGTTCACAGTGTTAAGTCGTCTCTTATAACTTTTAAGGTTTAGACCGCGAGGGAACTTTAGGAAGTATCCTTCATAAACTTGATCAGAAGCACAGCCCCTAGCTGTGTTATTTAACAAGAGAGTTAAACAGGTCAACATCTGGCAATAACATGTGAAATATTTCAGGTTATTGTCGAACCGTTAGCGCTGAAAAATACCTGGATCTGTTTTATTGTGTCTGGGGTGTTATAAGTTATGTTTTTGAATATACAAGGATTATTCAAGTGTTTAAAGGATAATATCGAATCCTTTTTCAATGCCACATGTATAGGTCAATGATTGATTTTTCATTTCTTTTGTATCTACCATTTTTTCCTATCCTTCTTTGTTCTTCTGATGTCTGATTGTTTTTAGACAAAATATGGCATGATATATATGTCGTTATATGCTACAGACTAATACAGTAGTAGTGTCCATAATAGAGAAACGGTTGGGTTGAGATCGGTTTCACAAACCAAGTGTTATATTATACCTCAGGATTGGGTTATAAAAGTGAATGTTATAAAACTGGGTCCATTGTTTGAGCCAGACATTTATAAACGCTGCAAAATGTGTTGCAGGTTCCCTATGATTCCTTTAGATGTAAACTCAACTTTACTCCATCGACACTTTATAGATACAATATAGAAAACTTATCTAATACATGGATACATACGTAAGTAATTAAAATATTTACATTTCTGAAGCAGAAAGCTTTTTATAACTTAAGATCTATTTTTTGGGTCTTCTGACAAGAAGACAATTTTGTGCCAACTCCAAATGGCTGGATTGATATAAGCTTTTCTTCATTTGTCAGGTCATTATGAAAAGAGGACCAGGGATGATCTATACAAATACAAATTCGTGGCGCAACCCAATGCCTAGCTTTTTCTCACAACCATTGACGTGTGTGAGTAATTCTTGCACGATGTCGGGACCTACAATTTAATGCCAAAACCAAATACAAACGACAAACGAGTTAAAATTAGTAATTCCTGACAAATGTATGCTTTTCATGGGAAATATCAATCAATCAGCCCCATCGAGGTATCCACTCGTGAGAATTTCTAAAACTAAAGTCAGAAGCAATCGCAACTCAGTTTTCTTCCTTGGTATCCGTTGCGGAAATAAATAAATGAAGCATGTAATTACGTTTGCAACAATTCTTTATCGAAAACTTCAGAAGAAATTCAACGCATAGCTGTCAAAAATTCTTGTCTTGCACTTGACTTATATCTGCCGAACGGACACCTTGGTAGAGCTAAATATCTGATGAGTTTTTCGATCATAGCGAGAGGAGTGCCAATGTAAATCATGGTGGTATTACCACGGTTGGGAATCAAGCGTTCTGCGTTGCTCTTCAGTTAAATTGTCTGGACTCCCTTTATCTCAAGTTGATTCATTTCAACAGGTAAAATGCCGTGCTGACAAGTAGTTTTTGAAATAGTTTGGAATTGAACTATCTACATTCTTTATACTCGAGAATTCTTTTACTTAAATTTTAATATTATAAATCGCCAGAAGTAGTCCCCAACTATCAATTATTCCTCTTAAGGTAATAAAATTGAATTTCCACAAGCAATTATTTCTGTAGGCCTTCTATAGTACTTGTGCGCGGAGGTTGAGCATTTTTGCAGTCGATTGTTTGGGTAGAAGCCTGTTTAAGATATTATGCAGGAATATTCGCAAGCATAACCGAAGTTATGATGGTATAACCTCTGTAAGGTTGTTTTTTAAGCTTCCGGAAGCGTGTGTACATGTATGATACGTTAAGATGTTTCGGTAGAACTTCGTACGAAGCTAATCTAAAGCAAAGCATGTATACAGGTTACGAATAAAGGCTTAAAAAAGCTAAGGTTAAAAGATCGGGAAAAGGTGAAAAGATCGGGAACCTACCGGATAATAAGTCAACACATTTCAAAAACTTTGTTGTACTTACTCGTCTTTCATGTTCCAGAGTACAGCCTAGTAGATAGCGTGTTGCTATATCGTGAGAGATAACGAGAGTTCGAATCCCTGTAAGATAAGAGTTTTTATATAATTAATTGCATTGCATTTTATACGTTCATAACAACGAATTAGGTTTTAATAATTATAAAAGATTGAAATTGAAATTAATAAAAGTAAATAATATAAGAAAATATAAAAACATAAACAAATAAATAAAATAATTGTGATTTTTCAACTACGAGAAGGCTTGCAAATATTTTCGGAAAGACTTTTTGCGAAGCCTATAATTAGCTTCTGTAAGGCCTTTTATAAGCAAACAGTTTTTTCTGTTAGGCTTATTAGAAGTATTTAAAGAAGTCTTTTACAAGTAAATAGCTTCCTAAAAGTGCCCTAAATGTTTTCCCATAAGACTTGATACAGGTAACATTGCTGGAGGGGAAATAGCTCCGATAGTACTTATATCGAAGTGTTAGCTAAGTCTTTATGTCATCGGGAGTGAGGGTATATCAGACACCTTTAAAAATAATTATTTGACAAAGATATTCATCATTCATTCAGAAATATTGAATAGAAACCCAAATGATATATATGGCTGTATCGTCAATATATTTCCGGCTTTTTGAATAGGCATTTTGAAATTATTTATGCTATCATACAATATAGCATGAACTAAAGAATTTCCTTAAACTCGAATCTCTAAAGAGCTTTTTATTCTCGCCTAAGAACAAAAGTCAATAAACGATGAAGTGACATTCATGATAACAACTTCTTTAGAACAAGTAGTGGGTGAATAAATTTGTATCTTTAATATTCTCAAAAAATTAACAGCACCCTGAAATAAATTGTCACAGATACACATTAACCAGTTAAAGATACACTTCCTCCAATTTGATGACGCAACTGTCCATAGCTTCCTTCTACTTCCAATGGATTTGTTAAAAAGAAACAATTCAACTCTATCCAGCAATTAGTTGCATTTATTATTAAGCACACTATCAAGTATCGACAGCAACTTGTATCTTTCACGAGTATCTAGTACAAAAAAAAAATAAATAAACTACAGAAAAGTTTCCCCCTTCAAGGACTACGGCTCTTCGAACTTCAAGTAGTTTAGGAAATATACTCAAGAAGGCTTTCTAAGAACTATAGAAAATCTGTCCAATTAAAAGTTTAGTAGAGGTTTTGTAGTTTCTATCGAATTTTAGATTGGTTGCACCTTTAATTGTCTTCCCTCCCTGGCTTACTCTTTCTTCCCGTTTTTTTTTTATTGGGAGATTCTGGTTGGGAAGCGGATTAAAAAGTTTTTTGTTGAATCGATTGTACTTATTGAAAGTTTTACTTCCTTATGACTGAAGAGGTAGGTAGTGTAGTCGTAGTGCATGCGTGCTTAGGCCTCATTTATTTTGAATTGAAATAAAGTTTTTAAATTTTGTTAAAAAATAGTTTTATTGCTAAGGTAAGTTTGGGAAAATTGGAAAATTCTATAAATACCAAGAGAAGGTAATTTGAATAGGTGGGGAGTTTTGGCAATAAGTTTGACTTTGTGGTTCTCTTTGTGTTTGAGAATGTTTTTTCTCGAAAAATCAACAAAACGTAAGCAGTTGACGTTTGTCAAGTAAATTTGCATAAGATTTGCATCCCTTTTGTTATATTTATCTGTTGGTGCTGGAAAAGTTTTTCGAAAGGCGTTCCTAATTTTGTTTTTGTTTCTTCTGTTTCCATAGACGAAGGGCCTGAAATGACCCTCATCTATGTTCATATAAACTTGAAAAAATACTTCAAGGTGTTCAAGATAATAAAGGTAATTCAAGGGGTTTATAACAAGCATTTAGAGTGGTCTAAGGGTTGGGTCTTCTTTTTATCAAGTATAGAAAGGGTATAGTGAACAGCCCTTGAGTATTAAGATATCAACTATTATTGGTCTTCATTCAGAACATGCTGAGCATTCTAACCAGTCTTTAAGCCAAGGGCAATCAAATTAATGCATATAACCCCACGACCTGAAAATAAAAATTGCGTCAACTGGGCCCTTCTTCTCATTGCTTTCTGATGGTTGGTCAACCTGTCTTTCAGTGAGGTATACCACAATTTTTGCCACCATCTGAGTGGAGTTTCCCTATCCTGGGTTCATAGTTATGCAGCTTAATTTTCTTGGGCCTTAGTCAGACAGTCTTGGTCTTCATTCAGAACATGCTGAGCATTCTAAACAGTCTCTAAGGCAAGGGCAATCAAATTAACGCCGATAACCCTACGACTGAAAATAAAAATAGCGTAAACTGGGCCCCTTCTTCTTCTTCTCTTGGGTCTTGGTCAGATTCGAGTCTTATACATATATAGGGCCCAAATATATTAGACCTTTCTCATCCCAATACGGTTTTACGGCGCTGAAAGAGTAGATGAATCATCTTCGGTTGTTGTGAGCGAAAAATTCTTTGGAAACTCTTTGGTCCCGTTTGGATATGAAGATTAAAACAAGAACCTTATGTACAGCGACATAGACCTGCTCAAAAACTCCGCATGGGACGTTTAAGATGGCTAGGACATGTAGAGGGACAAAAAGCACCATTCCTACGTCTCGCAGAGTCGTCAGTAATTGGACCCAGCAGAGGAAGACTTCGCTTTAAGTGGCGTGCACAATTAGAGACCGATCTCAACCAACATAAATTGCGCAAATGGAGGCTGTTAGCTAGGCGCCGAACTAATTGAGAGGCATTTTGTCTAAGGAACAAGTTCATTCCGGACTGAAGCCCTCCTTTATAATAAAAATTATTTGGGTTAGCAAAGGGCTACAGCTTAAGCCCAATATCGAATATAACGTAATAAGGATCCAGAAGCTATAAACCTTCTGCAAATGAAGGAACATAGAATAAAATAGTTAAGCTTAAACCCAGTTTTAAAATCCCACCTTACAATCCACTAATTTATCAAAAACTCCAATTATGTAAGCCCCCAAGCTATAGTCAGTGCCCCCACCATATGAGCAACAGAATTATGAGGCTCATGTTATTTAACTTCTCCTTCAAGTCCTACTTTCCAATCGTATAACCTGACCCAAATCCACTACTTGTGCTTCCCCTAATGAACCCAAAAACTACTCCAACATAGTTCATCCTTGTCTGCACTTCAAAAAGGTAAATGTACATCTAGCAGTACTTCATGTTTTTTCCCCCCTCGATTTGTCATTAAATTTTAAAATGATTCCGCCGGCTCTTCCTTCATTACACAGGACAAATGACGCAAAAAAGTGCTATGCACACCATTCCAATGTATGAACTATGTCATGCCATTCGCACACCAATCCTCAGAATATCCTCTCACATAGCCTAAAGTAAAACAATCGTACGAAAGGATAAAAACCAGAGGTAGACACAGTAACAGAGAAAAACTGAGTTTGGAATATTCAATTCTTCCGCTAGTTTTGTTTCGAAATGAAGATGACAACGACTATGCTTACACAGGAGGAAACACATCTCTAACAAGGACTTTGTTCTACGTTTCCATTCAATCTGTCATTTCATTTAGTATGCAAAGGGATATGGATGAAAGGATAAAAACGCAGCAAGGGGTGTGCGTCTGTGCATCCCTGAGCCAGGGAACTTGTAGATTTCGGGGCGAATGCACTAATTTATACAAAATGGAGTCAGTTGGGTGAGAAAAGGAACATTTAATTCAATTTGAATATTCGGGCAGAAAAAGTGCCTAAATGTCTGCAAAGTTTATCGGCGGTTTGGACAATGAACTCAGACGCCCTCTCATTGAGTCGGTTGATGAATATTTTATGACATCAAGTCTGCGAATGAATTTTATTATTTTTTTTGGTACGATAGGTTTAGACGAAGTGGTCGGGATATTAAAACAAACTTTTCAGGTTTTTTTTTCCGTTGTGTGGCGTTTGATATTTTTTTACTTGAGAACTATGGAACCGTTTTTGATTTTTTAAAAGTGGTATTAGAAATAAAATAAAAATATAAAAACGCCTACAAAAAGTGGGCGTGGGTTAAAATGGTGTATATACGAAATGTTCATATTTATATTACTAATGATTCTGCATCAAAAGTTTTTTTTCGAAAATTTGAAAATTTGACCGAAAAACGTTTTTTTATTAAAAACACCCCTAAAAAATGGGCGTGGCAAAAAACTTTATATGAACGAAATATAGATATTCATATTGTCTAAATATATTGTTCAGAAAGTTTTTCAAAATTCCTTATGGTTTATCTAAAAAAGGGGCGTGGCAGTGGGCGATTTCAAAAATGTGTACACTTGTTCTGCTGGGAGCAACAAAGAGCACGTGTACCAAATTTCATCCTTCTAGCTCAAAATTGAAGGCCCAAAAACTGGTGTCGTACGGACGGACAGACATGGCTAAATCGACTCAGCTATCGATTCTGAGTCGATCCATACACTTAAAGGTAGATATATGTAGCTAAATTATTTCTCTATGTTACAAACTATGTATCAAAACTAATATACCCCTATGGGATAGGGTATAAATATAATTAAACGTCACAACTGGTTCAAAACCCTTCATTAGCAACACCTATCACTATTGTTTTTGTTTTACCAACTCTTGAAAAGTCTGGAAACCATAATGCTACACACACTCCGATTCGATAATGACATGCGGCTTGAACAGGCAAAATTATTGAATTTTCGATTTTTCTTCGATGGCCTGTTCAGGCCAAAATAACTGACAACTTTGTATTACACATTTCCAGGTATAACTGTACAGGCGCCCTGAATAGGTATACCGGACAGTTTTGCCTGCGTATGTGTAGCCGCCTTAAGAGATTCTTAAATGTACCGTACGACGTGGGCGCTAATTCGCATGAAAATAAACGATGTTTAAGATCCTGAGAGAGTTCCTACATTGACCTCCCATTTAAAACCCCGGCTATTAAGGGTAGATGAGGTTTAAGTTAGCTAGGCTTGTGACACTCAGATTAGGGTCAAGCCAGTATAGACCTGCTTGGGAGCTTTGGGATACCCTTTAAAGATTTCACTTATTTTCTCGAGAAGAATATATAGGTAGAGTTATAAAGTGATACATAAGCTAGTCGCTCCAACCCTATAATTTGCTGAAGAGGAGCTATAGGGATGTCTGCCAGATTCTGTATGTCATCGCATAAGAATTTTTCCCCGCTATTGTTTATGGCAGGGCAGTGAGTGGCACAGCTCAGTGGCGCGATGGTTAGTGAAATGAACTGCCGCGCAAAAGGTCTGGGTTCGATTCCCAGCCGTAGCAACACCGTCATGATTTTTAACGGGCCCTCCTCTCATGATGATCTGACAAATCATCCGAGTAGTTTCAATTATCAAGAAAAGCTTATCTCAACTTAGCCGCTCGGATTCGGCATAAAAAAGGAGGTCTTACCATCGTGCAAGAAGTACATACGACGCACATATAAATGGACGTGAGAAAAAAGCTAGGACTGGGTACTAACGACCCTGTTGCACCAAGAATTTGAATTTTATTTGAGTGACACAGCAGGTGTGGTTTCCAAAAGGTACTCAACCTTATTAAAGTAGAGTTCATATCCATAAGGTTGTGACCTGTTATCACTCTACCGGTATTGAAATTGATTGCTTATTGATTTATTCGGAATTAAATTTTTGCGTGAGAAATTTCCGACAAGGCATGCTTGGACAAACTTGTGTCATAACACCCGGCCACTGTTTCCTTTTACGTGTTACTCATCATGTTCAATAAAAGCTAAAGGAGGATTTATCCTGCTATCGGGTAGGGAAGCCCAGCTAGACGGTCCAGTTTTTCGTTTTTTTATTTCATTATGTCATTCGGAACTGGGTTCGCATTTAATTGTATGACGTGAATGAAGATATTCCAGCTTCGAGTATTGCTAGAATCTCTGAAATAGGTTACACGAGTCTGCTAATCTTAAAAATGTGGCTATCCCGATATTTTCAGATTAAACCCTTAAGCTAAACAGGGCTGTCAAAAATGACGGTCTTCCTGCCGAGCTATATAAAGCCGAATATTATTTGCTAAGGTGACGTGAATTAGCCACCAAGGTTGTGCGATTTGAGACGGTTTGATTTTGTCTTGTGGGTTTTTCTGAAATCGCAGGTCTATGTCAATAAGCCGTAAATGACAGTTTTTCTCAAAACCAACAAAAACCAGGCTATTGCTTAAATTCAGCCGGATCTATGTGAAAAATTCAGGGAAAATTGGATTGGATCCGTAATTTCGTGCAAAGTCGCAGTGAATTTTTGGACGATGTTATAATCCATACTTAATGGCATACATGGGCCTTAGAAAAAGGTCATATTTACTTTATTACTTTACCCGCCCTTGTTGGAATACCCTTTATAAAGCAACAGGATTGCTAGTTTTAGCTCCTAGTTGGTAGAATATTTGCGCCAATTTGTTGATGTCTATACTAGCTAGCTGAAGAAAGGATTTTTAAGCCTTCGAATACTTTTTTAGCATATTTGAGCTTGGAGTTATAGAACTCCACTCAAATATCGACCCACCCCCTTTGGAAAACCCTATATAAAGCAACAGGACTACTGTTTTCAGCTCCTAGTTGGTACAATATTTGCGCCAAATTGTTGTTCCCTACACTAGCTAGCTGAAGGAAGGATTTTTTAAGCCTTCGAATATCTTTTTAGCATAGGCGATATTTGTAGAACCAACATCATCTTTTCGTAACCCTATTTTTTTGAACCTGCGAATGATTTCTTAGAGCTGCCTCTTTTAATGTTGTTCTGGACGGTAAAGAAATGAATCGTTTAATGTGATTTTAAGGGAAGTTGCTATATTTACTTAATCTAAGCTTACATACCTCAGGTCACAAAATAAATTAATGCTAAACAGCAAGGAGGTTTGTCAAAAAGTAGGGACTTTTCTGACATCAGGAAGCAAGAAAAGGGTGTCCCATAATTGTGTTGCCAAATGAAAAATAATAACAATGTGACAGCTGACAGTTCGGGGTTAGTAAAAATGGAGCACTATACGAAATAACAACGCATTTTCATTGCTGAGCAATATTTCGAAAATAATGAATGTTTGTCCGCAATTTTTGTACAAAATATGGCAGTTGTAGTGATTTTAAAACCATCAACTGAATGAATAGAGGGCTCAGTGGCGCGATGGTTAGTGCGATGAACTGCCGCGCAGGAGGTCTGGGTTCGATTCCCAGCCGTAGCAACATCTAATTGATTTTTCACTGGCCCTCCTCTCGTGATGATCTGACAAATCATCCGAGTAGTATCAATTGTCAAGAATAGCTTATCTCAACTTAGCCGTTCGGAGTCGGCATAAAACAGGAGGTCCCGCCATCGTGCAAGAAGTACACACGCACACATGAATGGTTGTGAGAAAGCTAGGCCCTGGGTACTAACGAGCCTGTTGCGCCAAAAATTTGTATTTTGTAACTGAATGAATGGCGTTTTTGTTTTTACAAGTAGGTATCATTGAAAGGTCTTCTTCCATAACCCATTTTTTTTTCTTCAAAAAAATTATACCACGGTAGACTTATTTTCGTCAAAACTGTTTTAATTCGTTCTAAGAAGTTCACAACTTACCAAACAAATTTTTTTTTTCTTTCCAGCTGATCCCTTGAAATGCGAATTCGTCAAATGTCCACCAATGTCGGAAATCTCCTGTCCCGATGACAGCCAACTACGCGAGTATATCGACTTCTTATCGACGGAAATTACAAACGACACGTCGGAGATTACCGAAGAACTACTCAACGAGTGTTGTGTGGCCCGCAAATGTGCGTGCAAACTCTGCAACATCCCCTCGTGTCACAATAACTCCCAGGTGGTGTATGAAGTCATCCCGGAAACACAAATTCCCGGTCAATGCTGCGGACAATATGATTGTCGCGCAGAGCCCAATTGCACAGATGTCCATCCTCCCGATGGTTTTTGGCTAATCGATTGCCAGCGTTGTAAATGTGTCTATGGCGAACGAATGTGTCACAGATCATGCGATGAAATCATTCCCAATCCCACCGCGTCCTACTGCAAGTCGAAAAACCTCAATATGTTCTATTCACACGGTGACACCTGGAAAGATGGTTGCTACGATTGTGAGTGTCAAAATGGCGAAGAGAAATGTATGCTACCGTTCTGTAGGAGTATCAACTGTCCACCGGAAAAGCAGGTGAAGGTGGAGGGTGATTGTTGTCCCATTTGTTGGCCAGACACCGACTATTACGAGGGAGAGGATACGGAAAATCATCACATGGAAGTGGATTATTCATCAGAAGCGCCACTGGCAAATCCAATCATTATAATAAAGCCAACTACTACCATCACAAGTACATCTAAAACCCTATTGCCGTTGCCGACGTCATCGTCATCGTCATCGTCAACGTCAACTCCATCACCAGCGACAACTACAAGTACGAGTACATCTACATCGACCACTACCACAACAACCAGTACCACGACTACACCAAGTCCACCACCACCACCGTGTGTATTCCACGACGACCCACCAGCCACGTATGCTGTCTACCCAGAGGTTGTCGAAGTGGTACACCCTGCCAATGACCATAATGTCCTCTACATCATCATCGGTCTGGAGACTATCCTGCTGGTCATACTGAGTGTCATCATCTATCACATGCGTGCCAGGAAGCATTCCTACAACACCGTGTCGCACTTTGACGACAATTTCAATAATTGCCAAAAAACTTCACTAAAAATTGAGAAAATGGCTGAACTCATTTAGGGAATGTCACTACCACTAGGTGGCGCCACATAATTTAAGCAACAACAACAAAAAAAATTACTAAAACAAAATGCGTTTCTTACCAATCAACAATACAAGTATTGTTTTTTTTTTAAATTAAATTTTATATATTTTTCAGATTTTGAGTTTGAAGATCTCATAAGTAAAAAAGAAAACAAAATTTTTATGTTTTAATTCCAACAATTTAAATTTAAATATATTTTTTTTTTTAATTATTTATCCCACCCAAAACAAGAAACCCATTTATATTGTTTCATTCAAATAAAATGTTTGCTTTTAAGTTATTTTTTTTATATTTATTATTTTATTTAATTATTTTTTTTGTTATATGATAAGAAAAAAACAAAAACACTATATTATGGAGAATAAAAAAGAAGAAACCATTTAAGAATTGGAAAAAATAACATGAAATATATATTGACCAGTTATGTGATATTTGAATGTAAGAATATTGACTATTGTTAATAAATAAATTAAAATAATTAACTAAATGAAAGGAACAACTTTTTTTTTTTATTATAATTATGAACTGTATTTTTGTATTATTAATGTTAATAAAATGATGATGAAATTTGTAAAAATGATTGTAGGAAATAATAGCACTGGTAAAGAAAAACAAAGTTTATAAAAATGATTAATATACTTGAAATGAATTGAATTAAATTTTTCTATCATTTGAATGATACGGAGGACATTTTAATGTTAAAAAATAAACTTTTGAATAGTATTACAATAAACAATAAAAAGGAATATTTATTGTTTACGAAATTAGATTTTAGGGAAATTTTATTATTTTTTTAAGTTGACTAAACGTGTTAGTTTAAATAAAATATTATGTTAAACAAAAAAAAAGAATGGAGGATTTTTTTTATTAGATGATATGCAAATGGAAATCAGCTAGGGTATGGGAATTTGAAATCAGAAATTTATTGGGTGAGTATCTATTCGGAGATTTATTAAGATTTGCTTAGAATTTCATTCAGCTTTAAAAATTCTCTGACACTATTTATCAAAAGGGCAGCCCAGAATTGTATCTGTAGCTGATGCTTGTAGCTGAGTAAAAAGTTAAAAATAAGGCAACCCGTAAGCGATTACGCAATGTGTATCATGGTGAATCTGTAGCTTGAAGTTGAATAGAAGGAAACTTCATGCAAGAAATGTATCCCTCTTTTTTTTATAATTTGCGCGCACTCAAGGGGTTATGAATACCCTTTATATGTTTTAGCACAGTGCGGGCGTTAAGGAAATTCGAGATAAGAAGAAAGGAGGTACCGATGCACATTGATTTTAAATGCCTGTAGGTTATAATGGAAAGGGAAAACAGAGTTTGGTAGAGCATTCCACATTCGTGTTGTTCGGTTTATGTACGAATCTCTATATTTCAGCGTTCGTCCGAAGATAGGCTTAAGGGTAAACTGATTTGCATTCATAGCGTAACGAGTATTGCGGCTGAATTGTTGAATGGGGGGAATGCAGCTGGTTATTTCATTTGAGCATTTGTTGTTAAGATAGCGATAAAACAGTGTAAGGCAGGAGATATTTCGACGATGTTCTAACGAAACTAAAGAGTTCGCTATTCTAATGTCTCCTATAAGTTTTTTCGCACGCGTTTGAATCCTATCTAGGAGGTGCAATGTTGTTTTTGGTGCACCCGACCAGACGTGGGCGTTGAACTCAAGTTTAGGGCGTATAAACGCTTTGTATATTGTGGCCAGATCGGAGGGGTGAAATATTTCTTACATCGGTTAAGGAAACCTAGACATTTCGCTGCGTTTTTTAGCGATTTGAAATATGTGGTCGTTCCAACGTAAGTCGTTACTAACACACATACCTAGCATGGAAAGTTTTTCGGTTTCTTCGATGTAAGTGCCATTCATGGATAATGGCTCTAGATTTTGGTTTCGCTTTAACGACAGAAGATAGCATTGTGTTTTGGAAGCATTGAATTCTACTCTGTTGGTTTTACCCCATTTGATGATGCTGTCAAGGTCGGAATTCAATGAGCTTAACATATTTTGTCGTTTGGAGTCCACGTTCGAAGATGAGGGACGTGAACCTGAAAACGAGTATGAGAAGCTGAGAGTGCTGTCATCAGCGAAGGAATGAATTGGATTAGAAGTTGCAGACAGGAGATCATTTATAAAAATGAGAAAGAGAGTCGGAGACAAAACTGAGCCTTGAGGGACACCAGCATTTATTTGGTGAGTTGCAGACTTGAAACCATCCAAAACAACTTGAATTGAACGTTTCGAAAGATAATGTCTAATCCATAGAAGAAGTTTTTCGTCGATTCCAAATGCACGCATTTTCGACAAAAGGGCTTGGTGCCAAACCCTGTCAAATGCCTTTGAAATATCAAGCGCAACAATCTTGCTTTCGCCACCATGGTGGATTGATTGGTTCCACTTTTCGGTGAGATATGTCATCAAATCACCAGTAGACCTGTTGCTGCGAAAACCATACTGCCGGTCATTGAGAAGTTTTCGTGTGTCGAGATATTTCATAAGCTGACGATTTATCAGCGTTTCCATGACCTTGGAAAGAAGGGACGTACATAAGTGCAGTTGGAGAGAGAAGAAGATTCGCCTTTTTTTGGTACAGGCTGGACAAATGCTGTTTTCCATCTACTCGGAAAGAGTCCTGATGAGTAGGATAGATAGAAAAGCTTACGCAGTGGTTTTGCTAGCGTAGAAGAACACCTCTTCAGAATAATGGGGGATATACCATCTGGACCAGCGGATTTGTGAATGTCAAGATCAGATAAAACTCTTGCAACTGTACGAGTACGAAAGTGAATTTGTCCCATGGAATGATTAACGTTCTCAAGTACAGGAGGAGACTGAACACAATCTGGCAATGTTGAATTGGCTGCGAAATGCGCAGCAAGCAGATTGGCTTTGTCTAAAGAGCTGACAGCTGGAATGTCATTGTGAATGAGCGTCGGAACTGATGATGAGGCCGAATTTTTTATATTTTTAACAAATGACCAGAAGTTTTTACTACCTCTGGGACATTGTAGAATTTTTTGCCTCAACTTTTGGCCATAGAGGAATTTGACACACTTTAAATGGGCATTACAGTCATTTCTGGCTTGTTTGAACTTTATTCGGTTTTCCTCTGTTGGGTTGGTCTTGTAGAACCGAAAGTTCTACCTGATAGCTTCTTTGCAGCTCAAGTCATACCACCCTTTTGCCTTTGGTCTGATACTCTTAATTCTGTTGGATATAAAAGATCTCATACCAAGGAGAATGATGTTTGATATCATATCAGCAGCAGCATCCACGTCACTATCGAGGAAACATAGTGACCAGTTAAAATTCCTTAAAAAAACTGTTTAATGCTTCCCAATTGGCTTTCTCGTATTGCCATACAGTTTTTTTGGGAATTTGCTCTTTAACTGTGTGGTTGGAGTACGAGAAATTTGCTGAGAAATTTGCTTTTGATAGCGATGCAAGATGCAAGCTACAGATATACATTCTGGAAAGGCCTTGAGAAAAAATTGTAATTTTGGTAAAGCACTTCACATTTGTGTTGTACGGTTTAGGAATGAATCTCATTATTACATGGCATGCCCGAATATAGGCTTGAGGATGTATAGATTAGCATTCATGGCATGGCGAGTATTACGGTTGAATATTTGAAGGGGCGAAATGCAGCTGGCAATTTCATTTGAGCATTTCCTGTTAAAATAGCAAAAAAAAAATTGAAATGCAGGAGATATTCCCACTATGTTCAAGAGAGACTATATAGTTCGCTACGGTTGAATCTCCTAACAGTTTAATCTCACGCCCATTTATCGCATGCAGTACATGCAATAATGGTTTTACTGCACCTGACCAGGTGTGGACATTAATATCTAGTTTGGGGTGTATATACAAGGTGGCGCAAAAGTAATCCTCCTATAAGAAAATGCTATAAATTTTGCGATTGGCCCCTAATGTCAGTTCTGTTTTGACATTTGTGTAGTAAACACATGCGAAATACAAGTTAATAAACAATGTTATGCTACACTGCTCCAGAACGCGGAATATTGGTGACTATTTATTTGAGCAATAATCGGTCGGTGACTTTGGCACAACGTGAATTTCGTCGCAGATTTCCTAGCCGTCCAACGCCTACTGGTGAAACACTGCGACGTTTAGAAGCTCGCCTCGAAGAGAATGGCACAACCCGAGATAGCCGTTCTGCAGAGAATATTGCTGCTGTAGCCGAAGATGTCATGGAAGCGCCGTCGACATCGACCAGACGACGTGCCACGCTAATGGGTATCAGTCGACGGTCTTTACAGCGAATTTTGGTACATGATTTGAAGATGTTTCCGTACAAAGTCCAGACGGTGCATCAGCTGTTAGCTGCTGACCGCCAATCGCGCCTAACATACGCTCAAGCCATCCTTAATCACCACCAAGAGGAAGATGATTTTTCATCAAAAATAATCATGAGTGATGAGCCCCATTTCCATCTTAGCGGGTACGTAAATAAGCAAAATTTACGCTTCTGGGGCACTGAAAATCCGCGTGTAACCCACGAAGAGCCATTACACCCGCTCAAAGTCACTGTATGGTGTGCTGTTTTCGCTGGAGGAGTCATCGGACCTTTTTTCTTCGAAGACGTCGCGGGCCAAACGGTTACTGTGAATGGTGAGCGCTACAGAGCAATGATCAACGAGTTCTTTTTGCCGCAATTTGATGAATTGGGATTGGAAAACATGTAGTTCCAACAGGACGGCGGTGCAAAAGCACACACTGCACGTGCCACAAGGGATATGCTGAAGGATGCATTTCCCGGGCGCCTAATCTCCCGTTTTGGCGATTTGCACTGGCCAGCAAGATCGCCTGATTTGACCGCTCCAGACTTCTTTTTGTGGGGCTTTTTGAAGTCGCGGGTTTATGTCAACAAGCCTCAGACTCTTGCAGCTCTTAAAGACAATATCCGTCAAGAATGTGAGGACCTATCGCCGGAGGTTTTGGCCAAAGTGATGGAAAATGCCATAAAAAGGGCTCAAATGGCAATCAACTGTGGCGGCGGCCATTTACATGACATCATATTCTCGACTTAATGTAAAAAAATTAAAAGACCAAATAAAAATAATCCACAAGAAGAATCAAAGTTTTTCATTTTTTTTTTCAATTACAGCCAAAAAACATCGGAAGGTTATTTTTGCGCCACCATGTACGTTTTATATGTTGAGGCTTTGTAAAGGGTGTTTTTGTTAAGAGGTATAGAACTTTGAAATGGAATTAAACAAAGACGATTTTTTTAAATTGACATTAAATTTACTTAATTCGAAAGATTATCTTCCGGCATTATAATTTAAATGTGATTTCTGGTATATAACCGTAATAGCTGGCTCGGACGTAGTCTAATCTGGAGGTCCAATTTTCGATGAATTTTTCCAACATTTGTGGCGGTATATCGGCAATAATATGGCGAATGTTATCCACCAAGTGGTCAATCGTTTCGGGCTTATCAGCGTAGACTACCGACTTCACATTTCCCCATAGAAAATAGTCAAGCGGCGTTAAATCGCATGATCTTAAATTCCAATTCACAGGACCAAAACGCGAAATTATGCGCTCACCGAACGTTTCCTTCAACAAATCAATTGTGGCACGAGCTGTGTGACATGTTGCACCGTCTTGTTGAAACCACAGCTCCTGCACATCATGGTCGTTCAATTACTTACTTACTTAAGTGGCGCTACAGTCCGGAATGAACCTGGGCCTCAACCAACATGCCTCTCCAATTAGCCCGGTCCTTAGCTAACTGCCTCCAGTTGCGCACTCCAAGTTGGTTGAGGTCGGTTTCCACTTGTGCGCGCCAGTTAAGGCGAGGTCTTCCTCTACTGCGTCCGACGTCTGGCTGGGAATCGAAGACTCTGCGATCCGGAGTATTGGTGTCCATTCGTTCTACATGTCCTAGCCATCTTAAACGTTCAATGCGGAGTTTTTTGACCAGGGGCATGTCGCTGTACAGCTCGTATAGTTCTTAGTTGAATCTTCGTCTCCATAGGGTAATTTAATCATAAGTCCAGCTTGCACGAAATAAAAATTGGAGTATAAGCTGCACAGTCAAGTATAGCTATTTACATGGTCAGCTCGCATTCAAAATATTAAGCTATTACACAATTTTAAGATCCTAGTCCGACAACAGAGAACTGTCAAAATTTGAATGTTCTTAAAGAATTTTCAAGAAACGAAGCTAAACAGCTCCAATCTATAGCAACTAACACGACAGCATCTCAAGCGGAAAAAATGTAATACCTTCCTGCTGCAAACCACAAATTGGCTCACCAATTAAAATCTTCAAAAATACAAAAGCCTCTTCCACACTCTCCAGGCATCAATGCATACTCGTACTCATTTGACAACTAAATGACATTTCAAATATTACATTCCTCTGACCCCAAACAAACAACATGATAATGCTTCAAAATGTCAATGTCATTCGAAACGTCATTTAGGATGCCACCGAGTAGCTTTTGGCACGCCGCAAAATTCAACCAGCCACCTATCGATCCTCAGATCCAAGAATAACATTCACATACAGGAATGACATAACGCACAACGGCAGCCAGTCAGCAGAAGCATCAACGGCATTCATTTCATTGATTGAATTGAATTGAATTCGATGGTTTCCAAATAAAATTTGACTTTGCGAACACACCCCCTGTGCCGCTGCTGTGCCCAGTGTTTTTTGCACATGAATTTTGAATGTAATTTATAATTTTTTTTTCGTGTGCGAAACTGTAATCAAAAGAAAAAATAAACAAAAGATGTGTGCGCATACGACGAAGACGAAGAATCTCATAAATTAAACTTTCGTTAGATTGTTTATTTGTGTTTGTCCGGTTGTTTTTTGTTTTTCGTCAATTTTATGCCTTTGTGTGTCTTGTGCAGCGCCACACTAAACTATAAAGAGGCGAAAAGACGCAAATACTATTTGGACTTTAGCCGGTTAAGCCTTCGCATCTCCCGACTTGCCCCCTCTCTTCATCGACGGAACTGACAACAAAATTTGCAAGTGAATGGGTTGAAAGTTGTTTTTGAACACATTCATCAAATTGTGGCTATTTTTGGTCGGTCCATACAATGTGGAGATTAATCAAACTGAATCAAGATTCATCTAACTTTATTATGTCATGTGGGAATCATTTAAATTGCACTTGGGCTATCGGATGGAGGAGGGATAAAACCATGGCTCAGGAAATGGAATTTTAAACGTGTGGTGACATTTCATCTGCATAATTTTGTTAGGAGGCCTTAATTTAGCCACATCTGGTGCTGATTTTGGGTCAGTGAAGAGCGCTTTTTGACAGTTTTGAGAAATGTCCTTAATCCGAAAGTGATAGAGAGAAGAGTGAGGAATTATTGTCCTTAATATGACAGCTTGGACACCAGCAGTTAGAAATTATGATTTCCCAAAGTGACAGTTTTGATTGGAGAATGAGAGTTTTATATCATGACATTTATATATCAGAAAGAATGGTTTTAATGAGATATACATGTAAGCCCATGTGGTGGTCCAATGGTAGGCAATGCGTTTATATGAAACCTTGAGTTTTCATCTAGCTAATGCCTACCATCTCCGACTCTCTGCCTTCAAGTGGCGACCGCTGTGTGCCTAGTAGCTTGACAGGGTATATGTTCTCAACCCCTGTGTAAAGTCTTGACAGCAGCAGATTAGAGCGGGCGAAAACTCACACTAATGCATATGCTCCCAATATGGAGTCACCGGTGGCGTCTACAGTCCCAATTAGGATGGACAAAGTGAATAACCTAGATGAGTTGCTTGGACATATTCGGACAACTGGTCATTTAGGAATCTCAAAGGTAAGTCAGGCTCCTTGAACAGAGATAGTGGCGGATGAGCCTATAGCCCAACGGCAACGCTCCTATTCCTAGGGGTATCGAATAAATTGTTATTGGCCCTCCAGGTTGGGGATTCAGCTTTGGGTAAACTCCCACTAACGAAAAAAAAAACTTCTTACGAAGCCACCAATACCCTCGGAAAGGACTGATTTTAGTATTGACCACCTTGCTAAACGAAAAAATGACCACGACGTTCGTATCTGCACCTATGTATGTAAGAACATTAAACAGGAGAGGTGCAGGCAAACAACTAGCGGAAGCCCTAAGCTACTGCAAAGCAGATATTACTACCATCAAGATCAAGGAAATTCGATGGACCGGACAAAAAAGGATGAAAACCGTGACATCTACTACGGACAGTGTTATAGTGTGGCTAAACAGCGACTATTTTGGATGTGGATTTGTTGTATGTGCCAGACTTAGGCATTGTCGGAAAACCCAGCCTACACAACAACACATCTGGCAACGGACATAGTCTAATTGACTTCGCTACGGAACGAAATGCCACTATAGCCAACACACGGTTTCCTCACCTCGATATCCATAAGGGGGCATGGCGGTCTCCAGATCAACGAACGGTCAACCAAATTGATTACATTGCGATAGACAAGAGACATTCATCTAGTATTCAAGATGTAAGAACATTCCGAGGAGCTAACATCGACTCGGACCACTACCTTGTTGCAGCCAATGAGGATTAATGGCAACGATATCAACAAATCATTAGATCAGTCGAAACTGATGTGCTAGGTTTCTCACGCCCACCAGCAAGAAACCCTTGGCTTGATGAGGAATGCTGACAGAGAATGCTAGCAGCCAAGAACTAGGCCTACAAGACTGAGCTGCAGTTGAAGACGAGAGGTGCCTATGAGGTCTATAGGCAAAGAATGTGAAAAGATCACCGGCTTTTCAGAAAGAAGAAAAAAGAGCAAGAGAAGCATACAATCACGTTCCATTGATTCAGCAGTAATTCTTTCTCGGACAATTTCGGAAAAAATTCAACGCATAGCTCTTTTGACTTTACGGATATAGCCGATTCGCGATCATGTGCGTTACATTGCGTCGGAAGATCTGTTCGATTTGCTAATCGGATACCTCCGTATGAAATTCTCCGATTTTTAACAAATTGGAGAAATTTTTCTTCCCAACGGATACCTCGGTAAGGGTGAGAATCCTGTTGAGATGAACAAGGAAATATCGAAATTGAGACACAGTCGATGCTGAGGACGCGATGACGAACAATATTACGCTGTCAGGCAGAACGAACCAATTAATATCAGCGACGACACCGAAAACTCCAACCACCTGATCTAAGTGAAGGATAGCAATATCTAAACTCAATCATAACAAGACTGCCGGAAATGACGGCCTTCCCGCCATAAGTCTCCTCAACATCGCCTACTAGATCCTATCTGCAGTAATATGTGAATGCCTGACACCGTTTACCAACAACCTGATCGGCCCTTATCAGTATGGTTTTTGGCCAGGACCGATCAAATTTTCGCAGATCCTGGAATAACCCTAGAAGTCCAAATCGATGCCCACCACATGTTTGTCGTTTTCAAAGCCGCATACGACAGCATTTCTAGAGGCGAACTATACAGAGCCAAGTCTAGTTTTAGTATACCGCCCAAACTCGGCTGTTTGTGTAGGATGACGAAGAAGAATTCTCGCTGCTCCTTCAGGGTCGGAAACGACCTCACCGACACATTCCATACCAAAAAAAGGATTTAGGCAAGGCGATGCGCTGTCATGTGATTTCTCGAGAGGATTGTGCAAAACTCCAGAGCCAACACGAGAGGCACAATTTTCCAAAAATCGGTACAACTACTAGCATACGCCGACGATATTGACATCATTGGTAGGACTCAACGTGATGTAATAGCCACGCTTGCTAGTATAGAGAAGGAAGCGGCAAAAATGGGTTTAGCAGTAAATGAGGGTAAGGCTAAGTATATTCTGTCAATACGAAAAGACACACAACATCGACGAATTGGACAGAAAGTCACCATTGACAGATTTAACTTTGAGGTAGTACGGGACTTTGTCTACTTCGGCCACGTTATTAGCTCTGCCAACAACATCTCGTCAGATATTCAACGACGAATTACTCTTGCCAACCGAGACCGATGGCTCCAAAACAACTGACGGATTGGGTGCTGGTGTCTTCTCCGACAGGCTAAACCTCTCCGTCTCCCTGATCATTGCAGGGTGTTACAGGCGGAACTCATGACTATAAAAAAAACCTTATCTTGGTTTAAAGAGAATGTATCTGACAGGGATATTATCATTTCCTCGGATAGCCAAAACGCCATCAATTCCCTGGAATTAGTCTCAACAAACTCAAAGGCAACCCTAGACAACCGATCATCTGTTCAAAAGATGTCAGACCAGTTTAATATTCACTTATGCTGGGTGCCTGGACACAGTGTCATTCCGCAGGACCAGGCTAATTGGAAAAGCACGTATGTTGTAGCCACTTAAGTAAGTAAGTAGTTTGCGTTGATGGGCTGGGCTCTAAAGACTCAACAAGTACTTTACGAGCTGTATAGCGACATAGACCTGATAAAATGCTCAACCAGAGATAGGACCGGGCTTATTGAAAAGGCATGTTAGTTGTAGCCCACGTTCATTCCGGACTGAAGACTTAACAAGTACTATACGAGCTGTACAGCGACATAAACCTGATAAAAAATTAGACGTTGAAGATGAATAGGACATGAAAATCGAAAGTACGCCAATACTTCGCAGAGTCTTTGATTCCAAGCTAGTAGTCGGACGCAGCAGAAGAAGGCTTCACCTTAAGTGGCGCGCACAAGTAAAAACCGACCTCAAAAAATTTGAAGTAGGCAAATGAAGGCTGTTATCTAGGAATCGGGCTATAGCAAGAGGTCCGAGTTCTTTCCTGACTATATTGCCATTAAAAAAGTCGTTCAGTACTCCGTTCTGTGGTAAAAGGGGCATAACCTCCACAAAAATGTTTCTACTTGTGTACCTTCTGTAGATGCATGAAACCGAATCGCAATCCCTTCTAACTATAACGCATCTTAGCCAAGGACAGTATACAACCGACTAAGGGTAAGAAAAACTCCTGTTTCCCCTATTTCAAGAACATGCATAAGCCCCCGTATGCAAGCGAATTTAGATATCACCAGCTAGGCGTAGTTTCACACGATTGTACATAATGCTGATCACAGAATAAGCTTTCTGCATACATCCGACAATTTATTTAAAAAACAATTTCATTCAAATTTAAAGCGTCCGAAATCAGTGACCATAAAATGTTCGTGTCGTGTGGTAATTTCAAAGGTTCCCACACTCTTTTCACATTCAACAGCTCAAGTTTATATTCCCTCAGAGCTTCAATTCCAACGAATTTCCAAACTTAAAACGGAGCAAAGCATTAAGGTAGAAACCCCTAAAATACGGTTCACGAATGAATAATTCATGCACAATCCTACCCCCGAAAAATAAATGTCCGCCGCAAAGTTCCAAAAAAACAAAAAATAATCAAATTCCGCATTAAAAGTCTGCTACAGAAAAAAAGGACACCTCAGTGCACTCGTCCACCCGTACCTAATTCAACTGACATGATATAACACGCCTTAAATTTGCATTTTCGGCGCATTATTCAATGCAACACAAGGGCCTATAAATCAGCACGCCTTGGTGAGACTGTCACCGTACCACAACACCGACCGCAGCAGCAGCAGCAGCGGCATGGCATGGCATAGCACCACCATCACCGGGCAACCTCTATGAAAAGGGAAAAGGTGGACGACAACAAGTGCTCTGCTCTGGTATATATTTTCGGGTCCGAAATAAACCTCGAAGCTCATTTGTAAGCCCGCAGACAACGCATTACCGTCAGGTGTGTTTGCGAGTGTGCCTGCCATGCCAAACAATGACCATTCATGGCGTCCTCGTCAGCGTCACAGAAAACGCAGAAATCTGCATACAGTGACGTTCAGCCGCTTACATAATTTACAACACGCTACCTCTGTTCTGAATTTTGCTGCTGTTCTGTTGGTCCGATTTAATGTGTTTGTGTGAGGGCTTTTTTTGCACCACCTGACGTTACTTTGAGGTAACCGTGCGACAGATGATTCAATGTGACAGCTCGAGTAATGATGATGACTCAGTTCAAGCACATTGGAGCTCGCTTATCCGCAGCTCATCTATGCTGTGAGACACCTTTTTGCGGGCTTACTTCTGTATTCACGGTTAGCACTGGCAATTGACAAATGTCGAATATCAATAATCACGATTAGGTGGGTGAATAGGTGACCTTATTAAGATCACGTCTGCATCGATAAATCGATTGTCAGTTTTGCTATTTATTCGCGCGCTTTTTTCGTATTCGCTTGTTCGCTTTCTATTCAGAGCGAGACGCGGACTTTGGACGAGATTTGGGGCTCCCCATCGATCGGTTAATTGTTTGTCTGACAAAATTAAACTTTTTTTTTGAATCTATTTTTGTATCTTATAGCAAATTGCAGTTATATAAACTGTAACAAGCTTAAGAGGATTTCCTGAGGCGGTGGCGCGGGTTATTTCGTTTTTTTGGGTGTTGTTTGGGTTGTGCAAGTTGGCGTGCGCGGTTGCGAGCTTACAATTAGAGAGTCATTCTGATCAACAATAACACTTCAGACTCGAGTACGGCTATGAAAGGAAAATACAACAAAAAAGAAAATATAACCGACGGGGTTTTAGCGATTTTTTTTTTTTTTGTGAAGGAGAAAGCTTTACAAAACAGCAGATGCTTGAGACTTAGGGAACCCTTGACCTGATTTAGGATGGTTTTTGGGAATTTCACTTTGATTTGTGTTGGTGAGTGTGTTGCAGAAAAGCTTTGTTGGATAGGGCAACATTTGGAAGAGATCTGACCTGAGGTCACCATTCGTGTAGATAGGAATAGCAGAAATGGAGATAATTAGCCCTATCGAGGTATCCGTAGGAGGTATTCACTTCATTACAATTCGTAAATAAATTCCGCGAAGAATTTGTGTCGGAGGAAATCGGGAAAATAAGGTCACTGAGCTGTCAAAAATGCTCCTGAACGCAATTCGCCGGGATGCGTTACAAAATGTCGGAGAAATATTCGGAAAAACTTTTCGGAAGAACACCTCGAAGCAAAAATCCTGCGAATCGTAGAAAATCTGAGAATTTTCCGCTCCGACGGATACCTTGATAGGGCTGAATATTACTTCCATTGAGCACATGATATCTATCGCTCTGTAGATTTCCAGGCGGTAGGTGCCTAACAGACGATCCATTCGGATACCTTGATAGGGCTGAATATTACTTCCATTGAGCACATGATATCTATCCTAGCTAGAGATTGTAAAAATCGCATGGTGGAGCATCTCCTTTTCGAAATCTTTTCAATCTGATGGCTGCATTGGGGTTCATCCAGGGATAAGGGACAATGCTGAATCAATTTTGCAATGTATCGGTTATCGCTCTGTAGAGGTAGGTGTGGTAGGTGCCTTACAGACGATCCATTCGGCCTTACAGATGATCCATTCGAAAGTCATCGGTCTTTTTCAGGACTTTCCTTAGAATGAACACTTGGTATATAGTCGATCTACTGATCTACTGATCCGTGCCGTTAAGTTTGTCGCAGAAAAGGTTTAGACATTCAAACAGTTCGTTGGATTTTAAAAAGCGACATTTTCGTCAGACATATGTCTTGGGAGTTGAAGACATCGAATCGCCTTTTTTGTACACAAGAGTAGGATAACCACAGCTAGTGCTGCAATTATTGGGCTTGATGTCTACATAGTCTAGCACAAAATTATAGAAATTTCAAGGTGGAACATCATCATTCGGAAGTCCTGTGGAAATGTTCGGATGAGCTACTTTCAAACTGAACTCTGAATTGGTTGTCATCCAGTAACACGCGGTACAAGTGAATTAAACTACCTGCGAGGATCTCAAATAATGTCATCTCCCTGTGAATAACCATATGGTAGATACTATCTTCTCGATCTCATAGACGATGAAAAAAGGACGAGAAAAATACAAATACAAATTTTTTTGCGCAACAGGCTCGTTAGTACCCAGGGCCGTGCTTTCTCACAACTCATGTGTGCGTGTGTAATTCTTGCACGATGGCAGGACCACCCGTTTTATGCCGAATCCGAACGGCTAAGTTGGGATAAGCTTTTCTTGACAATTGATACTACAGGGATGATTTGTCAGATCATCACACGAGGAGGGCCAGTAAAAAATCATTGAGGTAGGTGTTTCTACGGCCGGGAAATCGAACCAAGACCTTCTGCGCGGCAGTTCATCGCACTAACCCACTGAGCCCGTGGACGAGCGCCAATTCAAAAACCATTGATCTTTGCCAGGATTTGCCAGAGGATGAAAATTAGGTCTATAGCCAATCTACTGGCCCGTTTCGGAGAGTCTTCTCCAGACAGGCATTAGGCGCATATTGCGTTGGATAGAATCTTGTTTACTGTAAGGATATCCCTTGGTTGTAAGCCACAAATAGATATTCGAGTCATCGGGCATACTTTTGACAAATCAAACTTGGTTTACATCCAAGGCATTGCCTCCCAGTTTACGCTGGTAATCCATTAGAGAAATGTTCAAAACTCCTGTACCATCACCAAAGGCACAATCTTCCATAAATCATTGGCATCATTGATAGGACTCAACGAAATATCACCGCCATGTTTGTTAGTATAGTGAAGGCAGCGTTATAAATGGGTTCAAATGAGGACAAGACCAGGTTTTTGCTACCGACAAGAAAGGTCAGAAAACATCGTCGTAAGATAGAACGCCATCGTCGTTAAATACAACTTTGAGGTAGAAAGGGACTTTGTCGGCTCCGCTATAAAATCTGACAAGGAGATCCCGTCAGAAATCAAACAAAGAATTACTCTGGCCAAATGCGGTGCCTTCGAGCTAAAAAGGCGATTTAATAGTAAGCCCCCACTCGAACTACTAAGAAGATCATATACCTACAAGCTGCGCCATATATTATGTCGGTATGTTAACATTGAATAACTTTGGCATTTATCAACCGATGTTTTTGAAACGTCAATTCAGTAAAATGAATGGCTTTACACCGAACTCAACGTGCATATCATCAAAAATATCGTGCCCAACAAGCACTGACACTTCTCGTCGTTCGGTATAGAATTTTGTAGAGCTCGGGATAGTGGGAGATCGTTGACGTGCCGTTTATCAACGCCCAAGACGTTCCAATGAACTGGTTGAATCATTGAATCATTTTACCAATTCAATACAAAAGACCTAAGAAAACATCTCAAAACGTGTATGAATACACCTGAATAAGGCTCAGAATGGGACACACCAACATAACCCCCAAACATTTAATTTCCAAGGAAATTACCCCACTTTGCGAATTCTACGACGAAAAACCAACACTTACTGTATCACACATAAAGGCTGTTTTTTTAGAGGTAGAATTTCGAATTGAAATAAAACACAAGAAAATCGTTTTAATGTGGATTAATTTGGCTTTCTTAGAAGGATAATATTATGCCATTAATGTTTAAATATGTGGCCACGGCGGCTGGTTCGAATAAAGCCAAGTCTAGAGGTCCACTTTTCAACCGCTTTTTCGAGCATTTGGAGCCGTATGTAGGCAATAACGCCAATAACGCACGACCACAGTAATATCCCACACTCGTTACTAAACGGCATGGTCACGTTTCCAACAGACTACATCACACCCAAACTAAGCTTCAAGAAAGGCTTCCACGTAGGATTTCCTACCAGAGCACAGTGGAAGAGAAACGAAGTAGTACGAGATTACGACACGGTCGTCTACACCGACGGATCTAAGATGAACTGTGGTGTGGGGTCCGGAGTCTACCCTGAAGCACTCAAAATATCAGTATCATACCGCCTACCGGACTTTGCCAGCGTATTCCAGGCGGAACTACTGGCTATCCGAGAGGCTTGCACGCTATTGGGGAGTGACACTACGGAAAAGCAAAATATTGCCATTCTCATAGATAGCCAAGCGGCCGTAAAGGCCATCAACTCGGCTACCATATCCTCCAAACTGGTACATGAATGCCGGAATGAACTTGCCCACCTTGGCGAACGCTTCAGGGTCACACTTCTCTGGGTTCCAGGGCCAGTGACATTGAAGGAAACGAGCATGCAGACGAGCTGGCCAGGCAAGGCTCAGCTCTTCCGGCTCACTTTCGGAAAGGGTCCGTAAACCACTAGGTGCGGTTAAGGGACAAATACACTCATACTTCTTGAAAAAGGCCGACTCATATCGAGGACAATATGGCCCTCCTATGATAAAAACAGAACAAACGATCTACTAAATAGAACCCTCCCAGATATCGCAAGAATTACGGCGATTGTCATGGGGCACTGGCCAAATGGAGGCCATTCGGCCAAACTAGGGATCCCATACAACACACAATGCCGCAGTTGCGGGAACACAAATGAGAGAGAAACAATCTCCCATTTCATCTGCAAATGATTGCAAATGATTGAGCCAGATTGCGTGCGTTAGACCAACTATTTTTCGACAACCTTAGCGACATTACGGGTCAAAGGATACAAGATCTTATCCGTTTTTTAAACCTCACAGGCTGGATCTAGAGACCGCCTGCAAGAAGGAAGAAAAGAGGAAATCTTTAGCCGCATTCATTTAAGAGTCCACCCAGATGTTTGCAGAACGCGTATCCCTGAATGACTTTATTAAATCCATACCGCCAGCAGACTGAAGAAAACGTTGCCATTGTCAAGCTTTAAGATAGCCCTACACTGATGTGCCGTTTTTCTCTGGTTTTAGAAAAATGCCAAGCGAGAATAAGAAAAACGCGCTATCGAAGATATAGATATATATGTCACTACAGAAATTATGTAAGTAGGTTTCATCAAGATGTATAATGATAAAACCAGGGATACAGAGCCCGAAGAGAATCCTGCCGAGATAAACAAGGAAGAATTCTATTTCAGTCACAGTAAAATCTGAGAATATTAAAAACCACTTTTGCAGACCGTTTCCCGTCGATGATGAACATTTTTGGCGGCGACAGCGATAACTGAAATCCACTCGACCTAAATGAAGTGTGGATACCAATATCTAAATTTAATCTTAACGAGGGTTTGTAGTTGAGCTATATAAAGCCTTAGATTAATTTGATTAAATTTAGTCTCATAAAATTATGTCTTAAAAATTACTTCAGAGTCTTCTTTTTAGATCCACAACAGAAGGAACCCTTTGAATAGTGTAAGAACAAGAGAGGCATAACTCTCCCTTACATCATCACAAAATCTTTTGTAAAAGCCTAAATCCATTTATCATCAACTTGGCTTCCAAGTCACCTAACGTTTCTGGTTTGTTGGCGTCGACGAGCGACTTCACATATCTCCAAAGAAAATAATCCAATGGTGTCAAATCACACGATCTTGGTGGCCAATTGATAGGTCCATTCCGCGAAATTATGCGCTCATCGAATGTTTCCTTCAATAAACCGATTGTGACGTGCGCTGTGTGGCATTGTAGCGCCGTCTTGTTGGAACCACATCTCATCCACATTTTGAGTCAATTCTTTGCAGACTCTGGCTATTGACAATCACTGGAGAGTACATAGGTTGATCTATTGTCGGATTCGACGCTGAATTGGAAGTCTGGGTCGCACTTGGCTACCCCATTCATGTCTTTTTTAGAGTTAATTTTTTACATTTCAGCTCATTTTGACTAATTCTTAAATTTAAATTAAACTCTTATACTAAATAGTGCTTAGTCCTTTGGACAGTTAAGTGATGGGTACCCGTTTCAAACCTAAAACCTCTTACAAAATGAAACGGTCAAAAAAAAAATTAAATTCGCGAATACAAATCGATACAGAAGCTAGGTTTTGGGTTGTGAAATATATTTAACCATCGCTAAGCTTGGCGAATCGACTTAGAAGCGATTATCCTAAAAAAAAACAAATCCTTACTTCTCTCCTCTCTCACATGGGTATGAACTATTAAGCCTCCTTCAATTGCTTTCTTTTGTAAAACCATTCTCCCGAAACCTCCCAATCGCTATTTCTTAAACATGTTCCAAAATTGGTTGACATCATTTTGTTTCAAAAAAAAAGGATCCCGTTGCGACTTTTCAAATTAAAAATTCATCTCAGGTGCTATCGAATCAATATAAACCAATATTTCGGTATCATAGCAGACTCAGAACTGCATTCACTTAAAAAACCAATTGACACTCCCAAAGCTCGTAACGACGATACAATAAGTCCCTACCACCCAGCATTCCAAAATATCCGCCGTAAATGGTATTACGCGTATTTAAACGATGTTCGGTTAATTGTTTGTTGATATTATTAATTCCAAATACATCCCTGGTCTGCTTTAAAGAGCGTTTTGCCTTTCAAAAGCTTAACGAAAAAAATTAAAATATCTTACGGTTGATTGAGAATTTATTCGCAAGTTGATCGTTTGATTTCGATTCAATTTTGCTGCGGTTGTGTCCGGGCTGCGCAAAAAGTTCTGCTTAATGAGGCATGTGACTTGCGAATCGGTGCTATGTATTCAATTTGTTGGTCATTCTTGGAGGAAATGGGTCGTGACGGCACCAAATGGGTCTGAGATTTATTACGAGCAAATGGTAGGTGAACATAGATGTAGGATTGGACATTCCTTGGTGTTTCACAATCACTTGAGTTGAATGAACCCTTCTTGCTTATTTCGAGAGAATCCACCAGTCATAGATACATTTATCAGTTGGCAGGTTTGATAAATTCGCTCTTCCCATCAAATAAGGAACTGAGACTCTTCAGACTTGACTACCCACCACAACACAATATGGACAAGTTATTGTGTTGTGGTGGGTAGTCAAGTCAGCGCCAGGACAACAATAAATACGGATACTTAAGCGTAAATTATTCGCTCCGTCCAAAAAGTTGGCAAAATATGGACTTTTGCTAAGCCTTGTGGACGTAAATCCTTTTCAACTGTCCAAAGTGTTTAAAAAGTGCCCGCAACAATCCAATTAATCTGCTCGCCAGAATTGGGATATTTCCTTAAACGCACCACCAAATTAGATTACAACTTCTTACGAACCATCAGTCGGTTTTGAAGCGATAAAATTTTCTGTAACCAACCCCCCCAAAGAGTCATTAATCTCCTCCTCCAGATTCTGTCCAACCAAGCCGGCCGTTGCGATGGCAACCACCCCAGCTATCCAAGGCATCCCGACCAACAAGGAACAAAAGGGCTCTTGGCCAAACAAATAAAAGAGACTAATGTCGAAATGTCTGCATAGCCCCATAAATGGCTAAATCGCATTTTAATGATGACATTAAGGATACACGGCCGCAAATAAATTTGAAATTAAAAATTACTGCCGCAGCGTTATCCTGGAACGGCATTGTTATGTAAATGTGAGGCCGGCACAACGTTGGGGCGTTCTTTTTTTTTCAGGATTACATCACAATTTGAAGACTGACTAATCGCTGACTGAATCAACGCTGAATATCACTGAATATCGCTGAATACCATGCCAACACCGTCATTCGATTATCCTGGCACTGGTCACTGCTCCTCCCTCCAATTTATGGCCTTAAACTAATTTATTGCTTAAAGTGGAACACGCGTGATGCATGCGAATGAGGAGTTATTACCGAGAGTGGACACTCTCCTCGCATCGAGTCAATTCAATAGCAGCCAAGTACCGGCCAAGTGAAGAGTTGACCGCTTGCAACCATGAAGAGTGCGATCCGAATTGTCAAATTCTTTGATTTATGGACCTGAGAGTGCATTCAAAAAGACACAACGCGCTATGGATGATACAAGGAAGAAGAATGGACGGGTGAATGCTTAATGCGCATTCGGATGAAGGAATATGTCAAGTGAATGATTTGTCAGTCGGGCAGAGAGCCATCCGTTGCGGTTGTCAGTCGTCATCCACATCGTCATCGGCATCGTGTGTGAGTGCTTCCTTTTCCAGATCACGTTTCATCCTTAGGGTGGTTCGTCACAGCGTGTGCATAAAATTGGGACTCATGGGTATGCTGTAATTGCAGGAGGTGGTGGCATGACACGAGGATCCGTAATGTACACTCCCGAGGTACATGGGTTGTGTGTGTTGTTAGCTGCGGGCGAGGGCGGCATGTATGATTGGCAGCCACATCAGAGTGTCGGTGGTGTGTGTGTGTGTGTGCGTACTTGTATGTTGCGCCCGATAACATCTGTCAATCATTGATGGATCAGGAACGGTATGTTTGGATGCTGAGATGAATATTTAAATGAGTGCGCTGGGAGGTGCGGTATACGAGATAATTGCAATTTGTTGTGCAATGTACTGTTTTGGGGTTAGTGGCATTTTTGGAGGCGAGAAAGGCCCACCAATATGGATCACGTTTAGATTATTCATAGCATGGGTATAATGGACGTTTGGACCATAGATGGGGGTGGTCGAATTGATTTGGATTATGCAAGAGGTGCAACTTTTGGAAATCAAATGGGATGTCCGTATCCCACAGGACAACGACACTGTTATAGGAGCTATATTTATATTTTTGCTTACTTCTCCGTAAACTCATATGTATCAACTTCTGAGTGGCCATGTTAAAACATTATTAGCGCAACCTTGCACTTATAAATTCTGATGATTGAAAAAAACTTTAGGCTAGGCTTCCTATGAACTCAAGCTTTTTTTTTTAAAAAAAGTCAGGATATTTGGCAAACCAAGAGTGATATTATCCCCGTTACCCTGTATTGTACGAATTTTTGTAACAGTGGGTTTGTTCTTTCTTGAGAAGGCTGCAGACTACATTTTCTTCAGATTGATTGAAACATGGAGTCAGGGTCCTAATGGTGGGTGCAACCGAGAAGTTTTTCAAATTTGCGGTTTGGAACCGGCGCTTAACAGGAGATCTCATTTTTTGTGGCAAAAATAAAACTCCACCTGAAATAAATGAAGAAGCTAGGTTTGAGGTCCTGTATGGGCTGTTAATGCCAAATATTCCACTGTAAATGTCAGTAACATAGACATGTTAACAAATAGCTTTAAATTTAAGGTCTCTAGGACATGTAGAGCCTGAAGAAGCCTTTGTCTTCGATTCCTAGCCAAATTATAGATGCAAATAAAGAATTCCTTCCCTCAAATGGAGGGCACAGGTAGAGACCGACCACAACCAACTTCTTGGGTATAATTTGAGTAACTAACTCCAATAGCGCACTTCAATTAGTGGCATCACTGGACCAATTTTCTTCGAAAATGTGGCTGGGAAAAACATTTCCGTCAATGGTGGCCTGGGGTCGTCAATAATTTCGAAAATCATAAAAATATTAATCAAAAACTAAAAATTAACGTGACCCCGGGGGCGTCAGAAAATTTTAACTTTCTAAAATTTTAATCAAAAATTGAAATTTTTCATGACCAGAGAAATGTTAACCGACTTTTTGTTACTGCAATTGAAGACATGAATTTGCGCGACCTCATGCAGGATGGCCGACCCCTTTAGACTTTTTTTGGGAACCGTGAAGGACCGATTTTGTACCAACAATCCGGAAACGATTCAAGCACTTAAGTGCCAATATCATCCAAGCAATCCTACACAGATACCTGGGCACAGCTGTATCCTCTGACTACATGCTGCCTCACCTTGATTTTCAAAGACCATTCTCCTGCAGGGCTCAGTGGCGCGATGGTTAGTGCGATGAACTGCCGCGCAGGAGGTCTGGGTTCGATTCCCAGCCGTAGCAACACCTAAATGATTTTTCACTGGCCCTCCTCTCGCGATGATCTGACAAATCATCCGAGTAGTATCAATTGTCAAGAATAGCTTATCTCAACTAAGCCGTTCGGAGTCGGCATAAAACAGGAGGTCCCACCATCGTGCAAGAAGTACACACGCACACATGAATGGTTGTGAGAAAGCTAGGCCCTGGGTACTAACGAGCCTGTTGCGCCAAAAAGTTTAAAGTTGTATTCTCCTGCATCATTCCAACTAGAGAGGAGTGGGAGAGGAACGAACTGGGCACCGAAACCATATCCGTCTACACTGATGACTACAAAAAATGCAAGTACGCGTTGGAGCGGGAGTGTTTTCCGAAACACTAAAGCTAAACAGCACTTTTCGTCCAGGCTGAGATATTGGCAGTAACAGAGGCTACTACCAGATGGTATCACCATCTTCATTGCCTGTCAGGCTGCAAAAAAGCAATATCTGCTATCGAAATAAAATCAAAGCTTGTGCGAAGCGTTGTCGTGAAGATCTAAAAGTTATTGACTTCCAGCATAATGTTAAGCTGTGCTGGGTCTCCGGATACGGAGGCATACGGGGCAATGAAATTTCTGACGAACTGGCAAGAAAATGATCTGCATCAAGCATGGATAAGACAAACCAGTCTGTCAAACCGCTAAAAACAGGTGGAACTCCCTACCTACCTGTGAAACATACACAAAGATGTGGCATGATTATGACAAAGGCAGAGCCAGAAAGTATCCTGCTGATACCGATCCTCAGCATCGACTATGTCTTATAGTCTACCATAGTGACCTAGAAATCAGACACTTCTTCTCCGGCTTAATGACTTCATCGTCTTTCAATCCGAAGGCCGAAGTTGCCGCTTTTTATTAATCTACCGAAGGTTTCATCAGTTTTGGACAAACCTGGCTTAAAACCACATTGATAAGGGCTGAACATGCTGTCAATGGGTTTATTTCTTTTACTAAATACAACTTAAGGCTGTCAACAGCAAATCAGAGCCCAACTACTAGAATGTATTTCAACTAATTTGGCCAGCACTGAACACCAAAAGATCTGAATTCCTAACCCAAATGAGGTGCAATATTACGTCCAAGGATAATCCGTCGTAAGCAAGCATACTCTTCGACGGGATATTACCTGCAAAAATTTCCACAGAAGCTGCAGAAATGCGGTGGGAGAAGAAGCAAAAGCGGATCCTGCCGTTGCATGTGTCCCGCACTTTCCCAAATTTGAAAAGACAGCCAAATTCTGCAAGGCTAAAACGACTTTAACAACGTTAGTATAGCCGGCCTAAACTGACTTGCTAAGGAATAACCCAGCTACTTACTAATGGTGTCACAATGGACTATCTATACCATTAATGCACATTTTATTAAGGACTACTCTTAACAGACAATACCAAGAAAGGTAACAAATAGATCTCCCATTAAATCCAGCCATCTTTTCCTAAATCAATCTCCGCTTAAGCCTGGCAAGGTATTTTATCGTTAAAGCTTAGTACGCTGCTCGAGCTTAATTTTAGCTCCCATACAAAATTCTCTTCAAAAATTAAAATTAACAAAACCGGTTTTATGAAAGTTGAACTCATCTCATTCTCTTACAACAACACGCGGTGTTCGCAAGAGTTCCCATATCTAAGTACTAACCGCGACCGACGCAACTTGGTTTCGGTTATTAGACGACAACCGATATTTTGTTTGATCTATTTTTCGTTACACTTATTCGTTCCATTAAATAAAATTCACAATTTCCCAAAAGAAGTTTCACTGAAAAAAAGACAATCATACAAATATCGCCATTGGTCCCTTTCCCAGTGTGAAGATATTTTCTTTTCATTGTAAACACAAAGTCCAGCCAAAATCCAACTCTCCACCTTTCGGGAAGACTCCCAAATACCGATAAAACCGTCAAACATCCAAAAGGCAATCTTAGTCAAAAGTACCGTTATACAACTCATACATTAAATCTGAATACGTCATCCCACCCGAATCAGACGTTATACCAATTTTCATTTTCATCTTGGAGCCAATCTGTCCTTTTCGAAATACCGCAATTCCCACAAACGTAAGAGGCGTTCCCGATATCAAGCCTCTCCTCATATGAAAAACAACGTCCTTCCTGATGGCAATACTCCAAAATACATCTTTATCACTAATCACATACACATCTAAATCTCTATCAAATCTACCTGTTTGGATTCAAGCTTCAATTACAGAGTCCAGACGTCAGACACACACCTTCGCTAAAAGACATAATGACACTGCAGAAATGCCAGTACCATCGATCAGCTGTCATTTCAACATTCAGAGGGAAAATAAGCATTCTGGCCACCTACATGTTACCAAATGTCGCATCCAACTTTCGTTTGATTTCTTACAACCATGGATATTGCTTTCCTGGACTGACCGATGAGTTTCATAATTTGATTTTGCTCAAACACAATCCTACGTACCCAAATTTATTTAATGATAGACAATACACTTTCTGAGATACAATTCCATAGTGCATTACAAATAAGTTTCACTTCAAACAAACCTAGTGAACCAACAACACGCGATCACCGGGATCAATCACCGTCGGTTGTGGTTAGTACTTGGATGGACAACCGAATCAAAACACCGTCATCGTGATGTTTTTATGTTTCATAAAATCCAAATCACACCTTCCCAAAGAAGTTTCACTTCAAAAACAATTTTAGCGTTCGGTAAATTATTTGTGAGTTTGATGGATTCTAACAGTACGATGATAGAGGAATCCAAAAAGTGATTTTTGTCTATCCGTCTGTCCACTTCAAACAAACCTAGTGAACCAACAACACGCGATCACCGGGATCAATCAGCGTCGGTTGTGGTTAGTACTTGGATGGGGAACCGGATCAAACACCGTCATCGTGATGTTTTTATGTTTCATAAAATCCAATTCACACCTTCCCAAAGAAGTTTCACTTCAAAAACAATTTTAGCGTTCGGTAAATTATTTGTAAGTTTGATGTATTCTAACAGTACGATAATAGAGGAATCCAAAAAGTGATTTTTGAAATTCCGTCCGTCTGGCAGTCTGTCCATCTGTCCGTCTGTCCGTCTGTCCGTCTATCCGTCTGTCCGTCTGTCCGTCTGTCCGTCTGTCCGTCTGTCCGTCTGTCCGTCTGTCCGTCTGTCCGTCTGTCCGTCTGTCCGTCTGTCCGTCTGTCCGTCTGTCCGTCTGTCCGTCTGTCCGTCTGTCCGTCTGTCCGTCTGTCCGTCTGTCCGTCTGTCCGTCTGTCCGTCTGTCCGTCTGTCCGTCTGTCCGTCTGTCCGTCTGTCCGTCTATCCGTCTGTCCGTCTGTCCGTCTGTCCGTCTGTCCGTGTAAAGTTACATAAAATCCAATCGTGCACCCACCACTCGTTGGTTTTGTTTGCGCTATTTTGTAGCAATGAGAAATTGTCTGGCTCTCTAAACGACTGCTGCACATAGGACTAGGACAAGGAGTAGAGATTAAAAGTCCTCCTTCGTTGTGCACGCTTTCGTAAAATTTAATGACGAGGAAGCCTTTTTAGGGTTTCAATTTATGCGTCCTTTCCATATGCATAGGGCAAAACAATAAAATGAATCAAATCCTTCCAATTCAGACCTAAACTAAAACTTTTTTTCATTTTCCACATATGTCACGTGAGGAATACTCAAATTTGTTACTTCTTTTGGGCAACTTGTTCTCAACTTTTAATGGAACAACTACCACCCATAGTCTACACCAATAAACTTCAATTTCTTCGACACATCCTAAAACAATTTCAAACCATGTCAACAATGTTGTCCGACATAATTGTTTATTCAAAATCTAATTCAAACCCAATATCACCTTCAACACCTTCCAAAACCCGACGTGGATGTCTCGTCAAAAATTCGATTAAGGAAGTGCAGTCAACACAGTTCAGTGTCACAATGCAAAGCGTCATCTGAGCACTACATTCCACCATGTAAGAGATCCCATTTCCCAACTACAACACGAAGTGAAGTGAAAATTTCCTCTAACCTCCTGCCTGCCTTTGAAAAGGCTCTCTACATACAGACAAGTATGTAACGACACGGCCTGGAATCGATAAATGCAATTTTATTCATATCCTGCAGCGATGCGATGTGACGCTGTATGCGATGCGAATGCCTGCCTCTGTTAGAAGGGCTGCATGCCTCCGCTTTTCAATGCGCCACTCTGCATAAATCGATGACGTATCTGCCTGTCAAAGACAAGTACAGAGATGACATCCTCCAGGCTGTTCCTTCTGTTTTCTGTGTAGCACTTCATATGCTCGTCGAGTGGGTCATAAGCAATATAACTTGAGACTTAAGAAGCGCAAATTTACATACACGCATTCAGGGACATACACCTCGACAAAGACTATGCGACAATGACAACAACGACTCACATAGGAAGTTCCAAATTGAATTCACATGAAGTATTCATAAGTAGCTATTGAGGATGGCTATACTCGTGTACAAGTTATTTACAAAGGCAATCTGCACATTTAAGTGGCTAAATAAGCTTCCTTTTGACAATGAAATACACTTTTAAAAGAAAACCCGACTTTACACGGGTAATAAAGGATTCCATTTGAAGTCACTCCTACGCTGGCTTCAAGTGAATGTCGAAATGTTCTCTCATTGTCTTTCGAAGACTCATGCCAATGCCCATCGCATAATGTGAATAATAAAAGCGACAGCATGCTCCTGGGGGATAACGACCCTTCTCCACACATACATATATAATGTCGGTGGATTTCATTTTCTACATGTCCTCTTCCGTTTGGTGTGAATGCGCGTAATAACATTTTCAATATTGGAAAATGTTTAACGACTTTTCAGTTTATTGATGGGTTTATGTCTCAGAATTTGTTCTCCTGCGATACAGGATATACGACGCTTTACGATGTCGTTAAACGAAACGAAAAGGAATGCACACTAAAAGCCTGGACCCTTTAATGCAATAGACACATGTAAGGCCGTCATACATAAATCAAAAGTTTGCCAACATCCAGACAGATTAGCTGTGTACCATGTCGCCGAGAGAAAAACAAGATACACTTCCAAACGAAAGGAATGTGAAAGAAAAAAAAACACAGATGGACCCTTAAAACGTAAATCGATTTCATTTCATGATTTTGGGCATTTTAACGGAGAGCAGTTGTCTGATGAAATTACGACTCGCATAATGGAGGCAGTGGCTTGAATCGAATGCCATCCTTTTCTGTTGCTGATAATTTTAATCTTCTGTCAGATGTGTAGCTTGTAGCTGTCAGTGGGGGATATTCAAACATGATTCTGGAAGTGATTTTGAGAGTCCAATGAAAGGGATAACAAAAGGTATTGAGATTCAAATTCTTCTTACTGGTCACGGTTGACATTTGGCTAAATATGGGTTTATGACAGACGTCATGTTGTGCATGACGGCGGTGCTGAACAAGGGCTTAAGTGCCATGACAAGATCTTAATTGGGTGTGAAGGATTAAAGTAAATGCTTGAGATATTTTGGTGGCAGCTTAGAGGTGTTCTTTTATTTATTTTGGAGATATATAAAGATGTAGTGGCAGGTGGGGGAAAGGGTATAACTTCATCTTTTGAGGTGTGATGCAGACAAATGAATTTACTAAGGCGTGGAATTTAAAAGGTTTTTTGAGTTGAACAAAGTTTGGTGCGCTTGTTTAAGCATCCTTTCTTGGTAGGGATTAATTGGAGTCTTCTTCTTTTAAATCCAGCCACGAATAGAGGAACCTTTTCTGTGGAAAATTTTGAAAGTAAAAATCATTCCACCCTTTATAAGAACCAGGAGAATAGGACGATCCAATAGGTATTTTATGTATTTAAGACTTTCGCCATTAGCACTATATCAATCAAATCAATACCCTGAGAGGAGATCTTCTCCTATGTCATCCAGGGGGACGCATAGCCCTCATGGAATGTCTCGTAATACAAGATTGGTCAAAAGAAAGTTTATATTTAGTGGATCGATTGTAACAATAGTAAGTCATCTTTTCTTTTGATTTATTACCTATCCCTGATACAGTCTATGGGTATCAGGGATAGGTATAAAATTGGTCCTACCATCGATTTCTAGGTTTACCCAGAATCGCCCATTTTGCCTTTCGATTTGTAATCCAATATGCTTTCAACATACGGACTAGACGGTGGAAAAAGTCAGTCCCGACAGAAAGCCAAACAATAAAATTAAGAATATGGGTTGGGTGTATAGTTTTATTTAGAGACACTTGTCTAGAAAAAAGGGACCCTAATTTACTCTAAATGAATGTCGAAAGACTGCAATCGCAAGAGGCTGCCAAGGCCTTTGCAGAACGCGTATTCAATGTAGAGCTACCCGGGGCTCATTCCTTTGCAGAACGCGTTACCACTGGATTAACACCATACGGCAAACAATAGCGACCATGTCAGCAAACTATTAAATCAGCCGCAACTGATGTGCTATAGGGTTCTCGAAAGAAACGCTTGGATTGATGGAGAATGCCGACAGATGATCGCAGCCAAGAACAAAGCTATTAAGCCAAAGCTTCAGGTGAAGACGCTAGCTGCCATTGAGCTCTGTAGGGAAAGAACAAGAGAAGAACACCGGCTTTTCAGAAAGAAGAAAAAACAGAAAAAAAAGGCGGGTAATCGAGAATATAGAACAAGGGAAGAACACCGAATTTTCAGAAAGAAGAAAACAGAGAAAAAAAGGCTGGTTATCGGGAATATAGAGGTGCCACTCCAGGAAAGATATTCAGAATTTGTTCCAAAGTGTAAAACTTCAATGCCAGGTAAACAAGGAGCGAACATAATCCTGTCGAGATAAAAAGAAAAGATCGTAGTTAAGGCACAGTCGATATTGAAAATATGGAAGAACCACTTTGCAGACGGTAAAACGGCGATGACGAACAATATCCCGCTGTCAGGCAGAACGAACCATTCACTACCAGTTACCCGACCTAAATGAAGTGAGGAACTAATATCTAAATTTAGTTTGAATAAGGCTACTAGAAATGATGGCATTCCTGCCATGCTATATAGAGCCGGTGAAGATGATTTGGTTTGGTAAGCACCAAACAGCAACTCATTAGCAAAAATTGGTCGGGTGAAGGTATAGCTGAAGAACGGAACCTCAGCATCGTTTTCCCGATTCACAAAAATGGAGACCCTCTGAACTGTGCCAACTAGAGAGCCATGTCTAGTGCGCGGTCAACTCCGCGATAAGACTGAAGCTGAAAAACAGCTCATCGAATAATTACTGAATGAAAAGTCAGCTAAATAATTTTGTGTAAACAATTCTCATACATGGTATCAAGTCTGATATCAAGCCACAAACAGAAGAACTATAAAGCAAATGACAAAAATATAGAGGGGATTATAAATCAGCTTAATCTGAATCTACATATCATGCTGGAATAAGCTCCCAAGAGTAAGCCAAACAAACAGCTTTACCACATCTACGATCCTAAGAGACTGCAAACATGACAAACTATGCTGGGTTCTTATTGCCAGGAATATTTCAGGTACCGAAAATGGATCTGGAAAAGATCATGATTAGGCACTTAAAATGGTCCATTCACCCATCAGAGAAAGAGTGGAGTACAAGATCCAAATGAGAGCTTATATCAGGTGGAAGTCTCTTACAAGCATTGACCAGAATACGACAAGAATCAAAACAACAAACTTCTACAGTACTAAAATACCAATTGGCTACTCATTGGCCATAACTTCCTAAGACATCAACATTTAAGGCTGACGATATCTTTCCTAAGCGAACGCCATTGCTGTATGCTTCGGTAGGATTTTCACAAATAAAAAAAATGGCTGATGTTGAAAGCGTTGAAAATTTAGAGGGACAGCGGAGGCCACACCTGTTCTAGACACAACTTCACTCCCACAATCAGCTGAGTTGCCTGATATCAAGCCTTTCTATATATGGAGCTGTTAAGATATTACCGTCAATGATATCTCCCTACAGGATTACATTACCGTCAAGAAAAAAAATATTGGCCGCTATTTGCGCATTCGTTATGCTGCCAAGCGTTTTCGCAAGGCCCAGTGACCAATTCTTCAACGTTTGACGAACTCCTTGATGATGAAGGGACGCAAGAACGGCAAGAAACTCATGTCTTGTCGCACTGTAAAGCTCTCGTTTCAGATCATTCATTTGCAACGAACCTGTGCTAAATGACTCGATCCACTTCTACTCCGATGGTTCCAAATCAAATGACGGAGATGGTGCTGGTGTCTTCTCCGACAGGCTAAATTTCAGCCCATCTTTCCGTCTTCCTGATCATTGCAGCGTGTTGCAGGCGGAACTCATGGCGATCAAAGAAGCCTTATCCTGGTTGAAAGAGAATGTAATATCTGCCAAGGATATTAGCATTTTCTCGGACAGCCAAGCGGCAATCAAATTCCTGGAATCAGTCTCAACAAATTCAAAGACAACCCTAGATTGCCGATCATCTCTGCAGGAGATGTCAAAGCATTTTAACATTCACCTATGCTGGGTGCCTGGGCATAGTGACCAACCAGGGAACTGTAAGGCTGATGAACTCGCCAGAAACGGAACCAAATAACCAATTGTACCCGACACGGGTGCACTAGGTATTCCTATCGCTACATGCAAAAGCTTATTAGCGCAACACGCTAACAGCAAATCAAACCTCAGAATGAGTCTTGGCACGACGTGTCAAACAACCAAACAAATTTGGCCAAAGCTAGATTTGAAAAGATCAAAGGGAATGATTTGCCTCGATAGACCGCATATTTGCGATACCATAGGTGTCATCACGGAATACTGCTTAATAGGTAGGCAGGCAGAAAGGCTGGGCCTCTTCTCAAACGACTTCTGTAGGAGCTGCATGGACGAGGAGGAGGAGGAAACAATACTACACCTCCTTTGTAACTGCCCGGCTCTATTAAACAAAAGGAAGCTACATCTCGGAGCTTACTATTTTCAAAGTCTCAGTGATTTGGCAAAAACGGAAGTGAAAAGCCTCCTCCGCTTCATCAAAAGCTCAAAATGGTTTTCCCATGGATAGTAAGGAGATTGGACAAGATCCACGTGGTATCACAACGGACCAAAGTGGTCTAAGTATGCTGGCGAACGCCGGGAGCCACTCTAACCTAACCTAAACCTGACCTAACCTTTGTTGACTGGAGAGAATCCACTGCAGATCCTAGTCAGTGCCATCATAACCTCTGGACCATGTGAAGACTCGACCCTAAGCAGTCGATATGTCACCAAGTCGTCCTGTCAACCGAGCTATTTGTTTGGCCTGTATTGGATCTCGTGAAGCTGCACTCAAAAACAGTGTTTCAGTGTTTGGCTGATGAGTAGATCAACGCTGCTAAGGGTTCATTCAACTCACATGCTATTAAGAAGAAGGACGAATTGGAAAGTGTTGCCAAGTCCAACCGACAAACACTATACATTTGTGTATATCTTTTTTTAAAATGGTTCACTGTCACTTACTTAGGCGAACAGACTCAAGGTGGGGCTTAACTTAGTTGACGTCAGGGTAGGTGGTCAAAATGCACCCCGACCCAGTACTGCCAAATCTGATGAAGGTGCTTCAACTAAACCTCCATCACAGTAGGGCGGCCAGCGCCAACCTATTTCTCCACCTAGCCAAGCACCAAGTCGACATTGCACTCCTTCAGGAACCCTGGATCTCAAACAGGGTTATTTGCGGACTATAATATAAGCACCAACGGCAATTGTCGTAGCTGCGTCATGACTAAGAAAAGTATTAATGTATTTTTTCTACCCCAACTCAGCAACGATGACCTAGCAGCAGTCATGTGGGAAAGGGAAGATTCAAATCCGTTGATTCTCTCCTCAGCTTACATGCCATACAACTCGGAAGCTCCACCTCCTCCCATTGCTATCAAAGACCTCGTCCAACATAGTAAAGCGAGAGATTGGGACCTACTTATAGGATGCGACGCTAATGCTCATAATACCAGCTGGTGCAGTAGTGATCAAATACTACAGGTGAGTCCTTATTCCAATATATTATCAAACATAGCTTATTAATTCATAATCGGGGTAATGAACCCACTTTCATCATTAAAAATCGTAGGGAAGTCTTAGACCTAACACTTTCCTCTAACTCTGTCACCCTATCAGTCTCAGACTGGAGGGTATCACATCAACCTTGCTTTTTAGATCACAGTATTATACAGTTCTCACTACTTGAAACGTTAGCTAACATCGCTCCGTTTCGTAACCCCAGAAAGACAAACTGGGACACCTTCATCTCCGAAGTCTCCGAGCACACATTTAGTAGTGTCGCACGAAACCAAACAGATGTTGACACAAACGTCAACGAACTCGCCTCGGTTTTTAAGAACGCTTTTTCAAAAGCGTGCCCACTAAGCAAAAATACAAAAAAAGAAAAAGAAAGAAAGCCACTGGTGGTCTAGGGAACTGGCCAGCCAATATAGCGCAACGAGAGAACTCTTCAAAATAGCAAAAAGGTCAAACGCAGAAACAGACTGGCACTCTTATAGAACCAGCCTCTGTAAATTCAAAAAAGAGACCAGAACGGCCAAAAGAAAGGCTTGGAAAGAATTCTGCAGCAGTATCGAGGAAAACAATGAATCTGCCATATTGAGGAAGATACTATCAAAAGAAGCAAGTAGCCCAGGTTTTCTCAAAAATTCAGCAAATGAATGGACAGAATCAACCGCTGAAACCCTGAACCTTCTTTTAAGCGCACACTTTCCGAACTGCAAAACTGTAGAGGAAAATGCCAAAAACAGACCACACATCGGACAACATGGGTGACAACTCCCTCATTAATACGATAGTGTGCAAAGAAAAAATTGCATGGGCCATTAATTCATTCAAGCCCCATAAATCAGCCGGCCCTGACGGCATAACCCCTATCATGCTACAAAAAACTGCTAATCACATAATGCCAACACTGCTCACCATCTTCCGCGGATGTCTAGAACTAAACCACATACCACAAGTGTGGCGTGAAGTTAAAGTTATGTTCATACCGAAGGCAGCCACACCGTAGCGAAAGATTTCAGACCCATAAGCCTGTCCTCCTTCCTACTGAAAACGATGGAACGATTACTCGACATCCAAATACGTAGCAACCTGAATCCAGGTTACCTATCTGTAAGCCGACATGCCTATATAAAGGGTAAATCAGTGGAAACGGCTCTACACGAAGTAGTTCGCACAGTAGAAAATTCACTGCACTACAAAGAATTTACGTTAGCAGCCTTTCTAGATATAGAAGTAGCCTTCAACAACGTTACAACTGAAGCAATTGCTGAGGCACTTACCAAAGCTGAAATAGGAACGGTTTCTAGCAATTGGATCTTAACCATGCTCAATAACCGGATCATTTCGTCAACACTAGGCGATTGTACCAAAAGGATCACAACGTCAAGAGGAACCCCCAGGGAGACGTACTATCCCCACTCCTCTGGCTATTAGTAGTCAACGAGGCACTTAAGATATCAAAAAAACAAAATACAAATTTTTGGCGCAACAGGCTCGTTAGTACCCAGGGCCTAGCTTTCTCACAACCATTCATGTGTGCGTGCGTACTTCTTGCACGATGGCGGGACCTCCTGTTTTATGCCGACTCCGAACGGCTAAGTTGAGATAAGCTATTCTTGACAATTGATACTACTCGGATGATTTGTCAGATCATCACGAGAGGAGGGCCAGTGAAAAATCATTTAGGTGTTGCTACGGCTGGGAATCGAACCCAGACCTCCGCGCGGCAGTTCATCGCACTAACCATCGCGCCACTGAGCTTAACTTAAGATATCACTGCAATAAAAACAGTGGCATACGCTGATGACGTAGTCCTCATGGCGTGCGGAAAATTCCCACCGACACTGAGTGAAATTATGCAAAGAAGTCTCAATATACTCAGCAAGTGGGCAAATTCTTGCGGCCTGGGTGTAAATCCAAACAAAACAGAAGTGGTTCTCTTTACTAACAGGAGATCGATCCCAGCATTTCCGGCACCGTCTTTGGAAGATTCGACTCTCTCATTGTCAGCAAGCGCGAAATACCTGGGGTTGATACTTGATAGTAAACAGAACTGGAATCTAAACGTTGAAGAAAGAGTAAAGAAGGCAAATATTGCCCTCTATAGCTGCAACAGAATCTGCGGCAAAAAATGGGGCCCATCCCCGAAGGTCACAAAATGGCTATACACAGCCATTGTCAGACCAATCCTAACATACGGTTGCTTGGTCAGGTGGAATGCTATGAAAAAAGCAAAACATGTGACCAAGCTTACGAAAGTTCAAAGTACAGCATGCATACTCACGACAGGAGCCATGCGCACTAGCCCCACAGTAGGGTTAGAAACAATACTAAACATAACACCAATTGACTTACAAATCAATGACACAGCAGCAAAAAGTGCAGCAAGACTCAAAGAAACGGGCAATCTACTCATGAATCCTTTTGGCCATAGCTCAATATTAAACTCAATGGCATATGCGGATGTGGCATCTGACTACATTATCCCATACCACGACTTTGATACTAATTACTCTATTACCAAGCAGAGACGAATGGTCTTCAAACAATGTGTTATATAACACTGAAATAGCAATCTATACCGACGGATCCAAAATGGAAGTCAGAGCGGGCTCTGGTGTCTACTCTGAAAAGATCGGGCTAGCTACATCGTTGAGATTAGCAAACTCGTGTAGTGTATTCCAAGCTGAGATCCTGGCCATACTCGAAGCTACCGAATCGGCTAGGGTATTGGACATATCACATGAGGATATCTCCATCTACGTGGATAGTCAAGCGCCCATTAAAGCTCTGGCATCCAATATAGTAAAATCACGGGTAGTTGGACGCTGCCGCGGAGAGCTGAAGGCTCTTTGTAACCAGAACAAAGTCTGGTGCGATCAGTGGCAGTTGTTTTAAAATACTAGACAGCCTTTACTTCGATGACCTAAGTGACCTAACGACTATCCCAATAGCGCTGATAGTCCGTTTTTGTAGCAGATCAGGATGGAGCAACTACCTCTTTGAGGCTGAAGGAGCAACACAGACCAGCACCGCATAAGTATCAGTAGCGAACTTAACCAGGTATCCTCTTTATCTATTTCAGGATACTTTCTTCGAAGGGTATCGCTATGGGCCCACGTAGGCCTATGCGAGCTTGACGACTCACCCGAGCGTCAACAGCCCATCTAACCTACTTAGGTGAAACTATGTTGGATCACCTGGGTTTGCAATAAACCTCTCAAGTTGGGTTTTCAACCACTCCTATAAATGAACGCTTCCACTCCTATTAGTAAACGTTCTTTTAGAGGAGGAATTCATTTACAGAATTTGTTGACTGTCTTGATTCAGATACACCTTTTTCCTTTATATATTTTATAAAAATATGCGGTTTTTTCGAGGATCCTAATACATTTTCAAATCACTTCCTGTAGAGGGGTAGAAGTACACCACCTTTAACATGAATAGATTGCTTAAAATTCTTACGTGGAATGCCAATGGCCTTTGGCAAAAACTTGGAGAACTTGAATTATTTATGCAGGAAAAAGATATAGACATCTGTTTAATATCCGAAACTCACGCAAAGAGTAATTCGAACTTAAAAATAAAAGGTTACCTCGACTATCATGCTCTACATCCATCGAATAAGGCTAGAGGTGGAGCCTCACTATATATAAAAGAGTGTATCGAACATTCGATTGATCTTAAACTAGAAATCGAAACAATGCAAGTTAGCTCTATACAAGTCAAAAGCAGACAATCCTTTCTGAAGATATCGTCTATTTACTGCCCACCACGATGCAAGGTTGAGAAAATTGACTTTGAAAACTTGCTTAATTCCCTTGGACAACGTTTTGTCATCGGAGGGGACTTTAATGCAAAACATACATTCTGGGGATCTAGATGCATATCACAGAAAGGTAGGATGCTTTATGATATAGGTAGAAAGTACAATACCGAATTTCATTCTACGGGAAAACCAACTTACTGGCCAACTGATGCTAGAAAAATACCGGATTTGATCGATTTTTTCATTGTAAAAGGTCTGCCGTCCAATCGAATCAAAGTTGAAGAATGCTTTGATCTTTCCTCTGATCATTCTCCAGTCATTTTAACAATGAGCGAGTCACTGATTATAAATGAAAAACCACCCAGATTAACAAACGCGAAAACCAACTGGGAAGGTTTCAAAAACGATATTGAAAATAATATCCGACTGGGTGTATCGCTTAGAACCCCATTGGAACTCGAAGTCGCTGTTGACTCATTTATCAATACCATCCAAAAAGCAGCATGGAATAATACTCCTCAACAGAACAAAATAGTGAGCTATAGTAAAATTAAGTACCCCCGTGAAATACAAGATTTAGTAAGACAAAAAAGAAAAGCTCGTAAAAGATGGCACCAAACTCGTGCCCCGCAAGATAAAACACATCTCAATCGGTTGAGTAATTTGCTATCAAATTCGATTAAATACTTTAAAAACCATTCAGTAGAAACTTATCTGCAAAGCCTAACCGCTGGAAAGGAATCGAATTATTCGCTCTGGAAAGCAATTAGAGTCATAAAACGGCCAAAAATCGCTGTGCCGCCCATTAGGGTAACTCAAGACGTTTGGGCAAAGAGCGATAAGGAAAAAGCTGACGTTTTTGCCTCACATCTTGAGGAAACATTTAAGCCATTTGATGGTCCGGCGCAAAATGAAAACATTAATATATTCGAGAGTACAACCGATAATAACATAGTAAGATATGCAAGTATTGCCGAGCTTAAACGGGAAATACAGAAACTAAAGCCTAAAAAAGCTCCGGGTTATGACCTGATTACAGGAGAACTTCTTAAAATGTTGCCTCGGAAAGCATTATCTAAGCTTCTTTTTATTATAAATGCAGCAATCAGATTAGAATACATACCAAGACAGTGGAAAGTCGCGGAAGTGATTATGGTTCTAAAACCAGGGAAATCACCGAATGAAATAAAATCTTACAGGCCTATTTCACTTCTTCCAATAATTTCAAAAGTTTTTGAACGGATATTACTCGGTCGCTTACACCCCATAATTGAACAGAAACGTCTTTTACCTGACCATCAATTTGGGTTTAGAAGTAAACATTCAACGGTGGACCAAGTACATCGAATTACAGATGTAATCGAGAAAGCTTTCGAAGAAAAGAAAATTTGTTCAGCCGTATTTCTTGACGTGTCGCAAGCTTTTGACAAGGTGTGGCACAAAGGCCTTACTTATAAACTAAGTCAAGTTTTGCCAGAACAATTATATAAAATCCTCGTGTCGAATATTCCGAGTTCAAAGAAATAATGGCAGGTGTACCGCAAGGAAGCGTCCTTGGACCAATCCTGTACCTCATATTCACTCGTGATATCCCACAAACAAACGATACAATAGTTGCAACGTTTGCTGACGATACTGCTATACTAGCAGTTGCCACAACAATAGAGGAAACAAATATTAAATTACAAAACGCTCTTAACGAGGTTAATGAATGGACTAAATCCTGGCGGATTGCACTTAATGAGAGCAAATCGATCCATGTAGATTTTTCGTATAAACGGACAAACAATTTGCCTGTATTTCTAAATACGGTTCGAGTCCCGTTTGCAAATGAAGCGAAATATCTCGGTATGACACTCGATGCAAAATTAAAATGGAAGTCGCATGTAAAAAAGAAATGCGAAGAACTTAAGAATAAATACAGAGAACTGTACTGGTTGCTCGGAAAATATTCGAAGCTTAACCTTGATAACAAGCTGCTATTATACAAGCAAGTGCTAAAACCGGTTTGGACATATGGTATACAACTATGGGGTTGTACCAGTGAAACGAATCTAAACATTTTACAAACTTTTGAAAACAAAATGTTAAGATCATTCGTCAATGCGCCGTGGTACATAAGGAACGAAGATCTACGCAGAGATCTGGGTATTCCCGCGGTTAAAGATGAAACAAAAAATTTTGCACGAAAACATAAAAAACGTTTATTAGGACACGTTAACACAACAGTCCTCCAAATTCTGGACGAAACAAATATATTGCGGCGTCTTCAAAGAACTAAACCCTTAGATTTGGCCCGATAATAACAAACCGCGCTATAATTGCGGAAAAGCAGGAACTCTCAAAGGAAAGTTACCTGCCAAACATATTATATAATCGTGATAAAAAAATTGCTGGATAAGTCGAATACTTAGTTGCAATAGAAATACCAAATGGGTGGTGGTTTTAGTGAGTAAAAATCTCACACTACTTTGGGCACGTGCTCATCGTGTCTATGAAGATTTCCACCAGCCCACGGAAAAAAAAAAAAAAAAAAAAAAAAACTTCCTGTAGAAAGTTTATCTCAAGGTTTATCTCAAGGTATACAAAGTATACCTCAAGTTATACAAATTTTTCTTCTGGAACGTTGATGGGTTTGTCATCATTCTTGAACAGTGATATAAATCACAGGTCAATTGGGACTTTTCATTATAAAAAGGTTCAAAAACCCATTATAGCATCAAGCGGGAATTTCTTCGCCTACATTCTTAAACGCAGAGGTTATGTTCTGTGTAGAAGGAAGCATAACTTACTCCCAACAAGTCCGCCAAAACTTTTTCCCCGCTCATAAAAAGCTCCTCCATTATTTTGAGAATTTTTAAATTGCTTCCGCTTTATGATATTTTGATATTTTTCTCTCTACTCTTTCCACTTTATTCCTGAGTACTTTTGAAAATGTTTTAATTACCCATCCAGAAGAACTACAGCAGTTCACTCTAAAAAAAAAACCGTTCATAATTCTGCTTATCCTTAGTCCTTTTTATGATAAAAAAAAACTATTCCCCGGCATTCCGAAAAATAACAAACAACGAAAACAAACTAAAAGTCATAAACCGCTCTCATTTACAAATAAAGTCACAGGACATCCAGAAGCAGCATGAAATAAAAATGGTCGCTCATAATCATAAACCGGGGTATGAAACCCGCCTGAGAATGCTACGCCAGACTAATGAAGAAAATCCCTCATGAAATGGGGGTAAAACCGTGCGCACACTAACAACTTAAGACGATAAAAATATTAACAACGGATTGTGACCTTTTTGCAAAAATCCCCCTTAATGGAGGGCGCACCACAAAAACTACAGGACACATGTATGAGAGGAATGGAAATGTAGTGACCCTTAATGCGGGGGGCGGAGGGAAAATGGTTTTGGACATATGCCACATGATAGACATGCACCTCAAACCTGAAGCAAAACCCTGGATCTGGTTGGTTGGGAGGTTCCTAATGCTTCAACAAGGTATAGGCGATGCGATGCTATGTCCTGTTCACATTTCGAGGGCACTGGCATGCAACAATAGTGCCATTGTTTGGAGAGAGTTTTCCACTTTTTTTTTATTAGCTTGCTGCGGCTTAGCGGTCATGCATGCACTTCGGTGATGATGATGATGATGATGATGACGATGTTGGTGGCAGCGTTAGCTGGTAGTTTAGTGGTTCATGTGGTATTTTGAAGGAGATTTTGTGGTCATTTTGTGGGAATTTAATGACGCTGCGGTAATTAAGGGGAATATATGCAAGAAGCTAGTCTTGCAACATTAAAATTAATTCAGGGCTGTAAATTCCCAAAATAAATGGAATAATGTAGGTTGGCATTTTGTTAAGACTCCGAGGGCTTGCTAAAAAATAAGTTAAAGGTGGCATTGCCTCATTGAAAATAGGAGACACTTTATTTGAAAAGGAAAATCTTTTCGAATTTTTGGTCGCTTTGCAGCCAAGCTTTTTTAAATACGGTGGTGATGTTTTGGTAGGAAGCATGCACCGAATCAACAACCAAGTATGGGTGAAAGAAAACATGCCCGATGACTGGACTATCAGCTCCATATGCCCCCATCTTCAAAAAAGGCGATCCTATGCCTTTTAAGAACTATCGAGGCATATCCCTGCTTAACGTCGCATACAAGATCCTATTCAACGTCTAAAACCGTTCTGCAACACTGTAATCGGCACGTACCAGTGTGGCCAGCCCGGCAGATCGACTAAAGACCAAATTTTCACATTGAGGCAAATCCTAGAAAAGACCAACGAATTTCAAGTCGAATCTCACCAACGACTTCAAAGCCGCGTATGATAGCATACATCGTCAGGAGCTCTATAAGGCAATTGCCGAATTCGGAATTAAAACACGAGCTGCAACGTGCAGTTTGGAAGTAGCTCCTGTGAAATATTCCAAACATGCACCGGATTTCGGCAAGGAGACGCACTGTCATGTGACTTCTTCAATCTCGTACTGGAGCAGATAGTGCGCAGGACAGGTGTCAACACGGATGGTACTATTTTGAACAGGTCCGTCTAGCTGCTGGGATATGCGGACGATATTGACATCATCGGTCGCTCCCAGCGTGCCGTGATAAAAGCGTTCACGGAGATTGAAGAACAGGCGAAATCCGTTGGCCTTGAAGTAAATGAGGAAAAGACATGTTATCAACAAACAAACAAACAAACATTGTCCACCGCCTAGGACAAACGTCACTATTGGCAATTTCGAGGTAGTTAAGTTAGGAATAAATATAGACTCAACGAATGACACCCTGGTGGAGATCCGGCGAAGAATTACCCTGAAAACCGTTGCTTCTTCGGCTTGGCGAAACAACTGGGTTCAAAACTACTAACTCGAAGGACAGAATGTGTGCCCTACAAAACCCTTATCCTGACAGTTCTGCTTTATGGCGCAGAGTGCTGGGCGATAAGCAAGAAGGGAGAGCTGATACTGGGCTCCTTCGAAAGAAATATACTTCGGCGGATTTTTGGTCCTGTGCGCGAGGAGGGCGAATGGAGGAGAAGCTACAACCGCGAACTCTATGAGCTGAACCAAGATGTGGATGTAGTCCAAAAAGCCATAAAACGTCGACCACATTGGCTCGGCCATATCGAACGAATGGTCAATAATGGTTCAGCTAAGAGGGTCTTCGAATCCCAGCCCTCAGATTCGAGAATGCAAGGAAGACCGAATCTTAGTTTTATAGACCAAGCCATCGCGGATGCCAGAGCGCTTGGTCTAGGCTACTGGAAGCAGCGAGCCCGGGATCGTAGAGGATGGAAGGCTTAAGTCTCTCAGGCAGAGACGGGTCGGGAGCCCGAAAAGTAAGTAAGTTGCAGCCACAAATTAAATGCATTCCATCATGCTCCTCCCATATTGCACAGATGTTTCAGCTCTTTATGGGACATACTATATCAAACCAGAATTGATGAACTCCATTAATTGAAGAGTTTGGAAGAGACATGGAAAAGACTATTCCGGGACATCATGTGACCTACAAAACGACAAAATCAACTTAACCTGGATGGGGATGGCATTGGAAATTAATAATTAGGCAAACCGCTGGTCTACTCGAAGGCGATCTTTTTGCTGAGCCACCATTAGCAGCAACTACCGAACCCTAAATCAATTCCCCTGCCAACGATAATATTTGGGCGGTGATTTTTATTACTTTGAAACGCCATCACCGATGCCTTGTTCCATGGGATCAAGAGATCCATCCGTTTGAGGGGCAGGAACAGGATGAGGACGACATTCACGATACAATTTGCCGACAATGAGCCTCTGGACAAAATAGACAATACTTCCAATGGAAAAAACGACCATACTTCCAATGAAGTGCCTTAGCACCAGTTGACGGGTTTGTATACCTTGGTGTCACTAAGGCAAAGAAAAACCGAAAATTTATCGTCGGCGAGGTGAAGAGTACTTCCGAAGAAGATCAATTGGCCAGAAGATAGGACATTGGCACAATCCTAGATCTGGCGCATCCGACGAAGAGGTTGATGTTGTGGATAATGTGTCTCAAAAAAATAATATTTGTTAAGCTAACTGTATAAACGCTTCGAATCCGAGGGGCGCGATTGGTATGTCAATCTTTACCCTAGCTCTAGGGATCAAACTATGCTGTAACGCTTAAAAGATTCTGCAATATTCGAGGTTTTCGTCAATTAAATGATAATCCAAGCCTACCTCTGATTTGAAAAAGCGTCAACAAGTTTGAAAAGACTGGTAGAACATTGGAAAACCACAAATCCAGGCAGTCTGATCACCAAGATCGGTAGAAAACGGGGATAGAGTGAATCAGTCTGTTCGTGAAGATCCAGAGCTTTGAATTCGAACCGCGCTAGTGCTTTAAATGTACATAGGTCAGCATTACACCGTATTTTTCATAACTAAAGCTGTTCCCTTAAAAAATTCAACCGGAGACCGGTATAACTTCGGAAAACACTAAATCCGGACGAATAAGATCATCAAGAATGGTAGACAACGTGGAGAGTGTTAATCAGTCTCTTTGAGCGTTGAATTTGTAAACGCGCAAGTACTTCAACCCCGTATTTTCAATAAAGACCTAAAGCTGCACGCTTATAAAATTTAATTGGTGTAAGAATTAAAGTCCTAGGGTACTAGTCAGAGGATTGACTTCGTAAACTACGCCAGTGAGCGTTTTTCAGCGTTTACCAACATCTTATTTTCGGATGAAGCTTGTTGACATCTTAATGGACACGTGAATATGCCGAACTACTGCTACTGGAGTACAACGAATCCGAATTGCAAGCTTCAGAAACCCCCTTCATTCGTCTGTAAGGGCTGCGATGTCGGAATTATCGACGATTACTTTTTTTTTTAAGTTGAATGATGGCGTGCAATTTCAGTGATATGGAAATGTTAGACGAGGTCTTTATACCTGAAGTGCAAACACCAAAGTCACACACGTCAGATACGTCGTAAAATTTCCCATTGATAATTTACGCAATTGGCTTCTAAGAAGATGCATTGAATGAAGAGGGGTAGTTTTGTAGTTTTCCTGACAGACATTCTCAAACAGAAAAAAAAACTTTAAATTGGACAACTGCCCTTAATATCTCAGCGATTTGTCCAAGATGGAAGTCAAAAGACTGTTCAGTGGTTTTCGAAACTCTGGATGGTATTAACAGATCATGGAATACCCCAAGATCTGGTTTAAGTTTGCCAGCCACTTAAGTCTTTGTGAAACATCGATTTTCGTCATTTCAGAACGACTTAAACCATGTCAACTTCAATTTAGCAACAAGATCGTAGGTCTAACTAGGTCAAAGAATTCCATTACCCCAGCTATATGTAAAAATTTCCATCAATCTCCTGTGATATTTCAAAGCGGTATTTGAACTTTGAAAACATTCAGTAAAGCATTTCTATTGACAAGTCATCAAAATGAATCCTCCCCTAAGGCATACTTGAAAAATGATTGTAGGTCAAACATGCTTGTGGTTCTGTATATTCGCCAAGATTGGGTCACTCCATCAGTGTAAGATAATCTACACAAAATCTATTCAAAAGCTCACATTTCCGTTCTCGAATAAATCACCAAACGAAATCCTTTTCTGTTCAATTTTCCGACCAGCAAACGGAAATCTCATTTTCCAATATCCATTCGCATAGGAAAACAAACAAACTTCAGTCATTGGAAGGACATTCATACCCAATCCATTGTTATGCAAATTTGCGACATCATTCATTCGAAGAAATCCTTTTTATATGTTCCAAACCTAGGAAATTCCCTGGTCATTTATCGTCGTCCTCCGGAGAGACCAGAATGGAAAACAAATAAAATCGAAAGAACATCTATTTATACGCACTTAAGGGTCGAATCGTATTCGAATTACCCATCCCCCTTTTTACGATGGGCTTTTGAGCAGCAAAAAGGACATAACTAGGTCTACTAGGTGATGTTGGCTAAGTTAATGAACCATTTCAGTTGTTTAGTGCGGTCCATTTTTAACAGACACCACTGTAGTTGGTTTTTCCTTAATTAATTCACACCACTAGCTTCGGCAGATGGAGCATGATAAGGCAACAAACAAACATCGCTGAACGTAAATTGCAAAGCGAAATTAACCTACGGCAGCAGCGGTCCAAGTCCAAGGCGCAATCAAAGCCATAGTTGAACCCTGCCCTTGTAGAAACACGCTGGCAAACTTCCTCACAACGGACGCAACGCACCAACGACGGGGAGATACACTGCCGCAATGGCATGGCAATCACCTTTTGAACTTGACCTTCATCTTGGCATATTCCCGTAGTCTGGGAGTTGGAGTGGAGCCGAACTGAAATCGGAATCCAGGTTGCCAGCAATTGGCGAAAAATAAAGGCTTCTCCGTGGTGTGCACAAGTGGTGGCCTATCTCCAGACTCGCCATTCTGTGAGCCGCCACACAGTACGTAATTGATTACTGCCCATGGCAAAGTGCAGACAAGCTAACCATGGATCAGTTCCACACTCTCCGCCTGGCAATTTCCATTAAGTATCACCTGCCAAGGTGGCTGCAATTCAATAATTCACGCGGTAGATACACAGATAGCCAGCCAGACGACCGACGCTGTGTTCCTGCCAGTGTTGTATAGACAAACAGACTTGCACCGGGCTGCCGCCACAGCCACCACCGCCGCTGTTGCTGCTGCGTTGTTGTACAACATCGGAAACAGTTTGCTGCCACAACAACAGTGGAGCCTGGGAACTCTTGCTGATTGCACATGCGCGCCATTGCTGTGCACACCTGCGCGCAGGCGCAATGATCGTGTCAGGTCGACAGGCAGATTTATATGTATGCAAAGTGATCGAGGAGAAGGAAACCGACTTGACCCTCAACCCTCACGAGGAATATTTCAACGATTATTTGGTTTTATGGCGCCAAATCGGCGGCGGGGACAGAGGAATTATTAAAGATGCCTATCCGGGGGGGGGGTGCCGCTCTGGAATATGGTTGTGCTTGGAACGAAATGATAATTTCCAACCCACATCTCTCTTGGGTTTTTCGAAGAAATTAAAACCGACGGACTGACTGGCTTCCGAAAGTACACACACGATCACCGCTCGCTTTGTCTGCGGAATTCAGAGGCGCTGCTGGGGATGATCGCGTACCGGGGTCGGTGATCGATTGTTGAAGTCTTTAGCGGATAACATGTTAATGAAGTGACTACCATGGAACGATCGGTGCTTATGATGATTGGGATGAGGTATCCGCCGCAACGATCAGTTTCGCTTCGGTGGTTAGTTGTTGTTGTCTCCTGGTTGTATCGATCGCGCCACCGATATTATCGAATCGAAAAGGGGGAAATTATTACGATGATGATGAACGAGGGGGACTGATTATGTACTCACTTATGATGGTATGACGGTCATGATCAAGATAATAAATAGGTTTCGCGGAGAATGATTTAATGGTTCAAGGTTAGGTATGATCGGGGGGGCGATGGGGACGATTTAAATAGATCGAGGCGGTGAATATTAAGCCGCAATGGAGTTTTTTTTAATTGAAACTATAGTGCAGGTTGCAAGCCCCTTTTTTTATTCTTCGGGTAAATGAATATTTGCCAAGTTGTGTCAAGACCTGGAAGTGGGTATCCACTTTATATATGCAAAACAAAAGCGATCGGACACTTTAAATCAGCAAAACTACACCTTTTTGTGAAAGGATGAATATCGCCTTAATTTATCAAAGGGAACAAGGTTGCTATACACACTTCCTTAAGGTACCTTCAGTACTTGAGTGTCTATCGGAGCGTTTATGTTTAATGTATCAAACACGTTAGACCTGCGTTGACCATATTCTATACTCTTGTTCTTGACCAAGGTCGTGAATTGAAGGTCAATTAAATATTATTTAGGGGTGTCCCTATACTTTATTGTTTACAAAGAGCATGTTGAATTGCAGCGATACCTTCGATTATGTATGTTTAACAGCCCCTTAGGATCTTTGCTGGAGAACAAAATGTCGGGTCTGATTACTTAGTACCAATCAGGGATTATGATAAGGCATGGTCACCTTCTTTGTAGAGGACCGAGATAAATCTCTTGTACTCTAAGACCCACCACTTCTTAGAGTATCATATGAAAAAATTTTGTGCAGTATACTAAAACAAGACTGGCCTCATGTCTTGAAGATGGATTCTATATATTTTTATAAGTTTTTTCAGGACCAATTCTATAGTTCAGGTCAAGATTTGGTCTATTGGGATTGTTTATGAACTAACAATTAATAAGGCAGATAAGAACTTGTAGCTTATGTTGACTAGACAAAAGCCTATTGGACTAATAATACAAGGTTGTAAGATTCATCCGACCACATTAAGCTTATGAGTGAATGTTACAAGCCAAATCATATCCACCCGCTTTATAAAGCTCGGCAGCTCGATAGATCGTCATTTCCAACAGCCTTGTTGAGTTTTAGTTTGGATATTGCTGCTTGTGTTCGCCAATATTAAATGATACATTCAATCAAACAGGAGGAGTCTACAAAAGTGCTTCTTCCATTACAGCACCGACTGTGACTCAACTACGAATTTTCCTTGCTCATCTCGACAGGGTTCTGTTCAGAACTTGTATCGATCTTACGAACATATTTCCTGGAGTGGCAGCTCCCTATAGCTTTGATCGCACGCTTTTTATTTATTTTGTTTCTTTCATCTGAAAAGGCTGTATTCTTCCCTCCTTCTTTTACAATGAGGCCCAAAGCGGTGCTCGTCTGTACCTGCATCTTAGGTTGTATAACTCGTTTCTTAGGAACGCTACTAAATCATTTGCAGTATGATTCTGTCCCCTGATTCTTTATCTGGTGCAATCGGTAATAGCAAATGGTCTATCAGCTGGAATTAGATTTAAGCAGCCTCTCTCAGGAGTTGTATGTGTATTCAGGCAGCATTTCCAGCAGCTGCTTAATGGACATAATCTCGACCGAAAGAAAGGGCAAAAAGCCGGCTCCCTCTTTGTATTGCAGAAGTTAGAGCAGCCTTCAATAAACTGGAGAACAACAAGACAGCTGGTTCTGATGGATTAGGAGCAAAACTCTTGAAATACGAAGGTGTTGCGAAAGATGTATGCATGCACCAACCCATAAACAAAGTCTGGATGGATTAGAGCATGCCTGATGACTGGAATATAAGCTTTATATGTACCAACAATACAAAAAGACTATCCCATGTCTTGCACCAACTACTTACTTACTTACTTATCGGACTCCCGATCCGTGAAAAGTCCCTGCCTTAGACACTGCAGCCTTCCATTCTCTACGACCCCGGACTCGCTGCTTCCAGTTGTCAAGTTGGCTTGGTATTTGAAACGGAGGTATGGTCTTCCTTGCTTTCTCGAACCTAAGGGGTGGGATTCGAAGATGCTCTCAGCTGTAGTGTTTTGGCTTTTTGGACTACACCCACATCTTGGTACAGCTCATAGAGTTCGCGGTTGTATCTTCTCCTCCTCGCGCACAGGACCAAAAATCCGCCAAAGTATTTTTCTTTCGAAGGAGCCAGTATCAGCTCCCCCTTCTTGCTTATCGTCCAGCACTCGGTGCCATAAAGCAGAACTGGCAGGATAAGGGTTTTTTATAACCCAGTTGTTTTGCCAAACCGAAGTAGCATCGGTTTCCTAGTTCCTAATTCTTCGCCGGATCTCCACTAGGGTGTCATTCGTGGAGTCTATGTTTACTCCGAGGCAGGTGAACTCCTTAACTTCCTCGAAATTGCTAATAGTGACGTTTTGTCCTAGGCGGTGTACAGGTGTTTGTCTGTTTGTTGATTACATGTACTCAGTCTTATTCTCTTTTAGTTCAAGGCCAGCGGATTTCGTCTGTTCTTCCATCGCGGTCAACGCTTTTATCATGGCACGCTGGGAGCGACCGATGATGCCAATATCGTACGCATATTCCAGGAAGACAAACCTGTTGAAAATAGTGCCTTCCGTGTTGACACCTGCCGTGCACACTATCTGCTCCAGTACGAGATTGGAGAAGTCTCATGATATCGCGTCATCTTGCCGAAATCCGGTGCATGTCTGATATAGTTCGATGGAGCTACTCCCAAACTGCACGTTGCAGCGCGTGTTTTCCAGCGTCCCTCGACATAGCTGAATCAATTTTGTCGGGATTCCGAATTCGGCCATTGCCATATAGAGCTCCTGAAGATGTATGCTATCATACGCGGCTTGAAGTCGATGAATAGGTGATGAGTTTCGACTTCAGATTCGTTGCACTTTTCTAGGATTTGCCTCAGTGCACCAACTACCGAGTCATATCCCTGCTTAACGTCTTAAGGCTTTTTCTTATAGGGACACAACCACTGAGGCAAAATGAGGAAAAGACTAACGAATTTCAAGTCGAGACATATCATCATTTCATTGACTTCAAGGGAAGCAATGATAGCACCCATCGCCTTGAGCGTTTTAAAGCGATGACGGAATTTGGAATACCACACTGGAGGTCGGAGGATACGCGATGCAACGTTCGCTCATCTGCTTTTGGATACAGCTAATCTGAACTTTTCCAAACTTGTACCGTATTCCGACAAGGAGATGGGCTATCATGTGACTTCTTCAATTTAGTGCTGGAACGTGCTGGTTAATACGGAATGCACAATCTTCAACTGGGATACGCAGACTGGGGTACGCAGACGACACCGACATCATCAGTCGCTTCCATTATGCCATTGTAGAAGCATTCACGGCCATCTACGGAAGCGGTGAAAATCGTTGATCTTGTTGTTAACGAGGGCAAAACAAAGTGTATGCTACCAACAAACAAAGTTCTATCGACGCACAACTATGGACAAATTGTCACTATAGACAGGAACAGTTTTGAGGTAGTTATAGAGTCTGACCACACGAATGACACCTTAGTGGAGATACGACGAAGACTGACCCTAGGTAACTGGTGATATTTCTATCACCAAATGGGGTCACCACCACCACTACCAGTCCTACTTTAAGACCGAACCTCCGGTTTAAGGATCATGCAATTGCAGATGCCAGAGAGCCGCGCGTCTAAATGCCTACCGATATCATATAATCGTCGGTTTTTGGAAATGTCTTTCATCTGGGAACACATATCGTTGTTCTTGTGTTTCCACTGAAATGTGACCACCCGATCGCTTAATTTCTCAGACCCTTCAACTCTTGGCCAAGTATTTTTTCAGATCCGTACTATGTATGATCTGGTGCAATAAACCCCCCACACCAAAGCATACATCTTGAGGCACTTTATTGCCAACGTCAAGTTTTCTTCCTCGACTTTTGTCACTTAATTTTTTTTATAAACACCCTTAAGCCCCTAATCTCAGTAAACATTAGCAATGCCTAAATCACCCATTTCTTCGCATTTCCTTCATTTCCTCTTCATGCTCCGTTTAAGGAAATTAAATGGCGAGAAATAATTCTCTCGCGACATATCCCCGTAACATTCGCATAAACCCACACAAACGCAATCAGAGTAAATCTGGTGATTTTCATAAAATGCTCTCAGAATTAAGTTCTATGGTGAAAATCGCATCTTCTTGTGATGGGGTCGTTTGTCCATTTTAGGAAGTATCCTTAAACTGGATTAGAGCGTCGAATCTGCTAGAAGATAAGGATAGAAGATGACTTGAGAAAATGAACGCAAATAAAACGTTCACAGCGAAAGAAGAGGCGTTAATCGACACAAGATTACACGGAATGTCCTTTTTTTTATGGCATTTTAACGTATTCCGCGTACCTTTGGTCTAAGGAGTTTATGTTTTGTTGGTCCTTCAAAAACCATTTTCAGAGAAATGACAGAACGCAATGATTTAGCGATTTCCTTCCGAGGCATTAGTTCGAGGGAAAAGATTGAAGATTGTCAGTCATTGGCTTTTGCTGTCACAGGATAACAAAAAGAAATGAAATTGTGTGCGCCCTCAAAGAAATTGAACGAAGGACGATTTGCATTTAGCTTTCACATGCCTGCCACATTTGCATACAGCCTTTTACCCACATACATGGTTGCCTATTCATTGTGACTGACACAATGTGATTTGCATAAAAAGGGTCAAAATGACATTTAACATATGCTTGACATTTTCTTTGTTGTTCAGCGGTTGGGATGACAGGAGGTCAAAAGGATCCAGAGTGACACAATGAAAAGTGTCATTGTATGTTATGTAGATGTTAAGTGTTTTTTACACATTTCAAACTTGGCCTCTGTGTGGTACAGAAGTAGGTACATTAATTTGTCGGTTTAAAAAAAAAAAAACAAAAAAAAAGGATCAAGGATGACAAAGATCCAAAAAGTAAGGCCTTTCATAATGGGTATTCTAATGAAGTTTCTAAGTTTAGAGTTTAACTATGTTAATTCAAAACTTGCAATGTAGGTAGATATCAGTTAAGCACATCGATGATAAATTACGATGGGTTAGGGCCTAACCGTTTACATCACCCCATCGTGGTGTACAGGGTGTCCAGTGGTGGATTCATGTTTTCAAAAGTAAATATTTAAAAAAAAAGTTAAAAATGGTATGGTGTGGTACCATTTGTATAACCGAGATCGCTGGTTAGTCGGTCACAATGCCAAGTAGTCGGGAGAGCATCGTGCGTTCGCTATAAAGGCGTTTTGTTTAAGTGTCCATTCTTACATAAATGCGCGCCGACAATTTTGTTCACGGTACAATATTCGGCCACTAAGCGATGTAAATTTGATTCGGTCGTGGTTGCAAATATTTCGCAGAACGACTTCAGCCCTAAACACATTTCAGCCAGGGCCAGCAAAACATCAAAGACAAACGTTTTCATTCAGGCGGTGGAACGACGTTTTCATCAAAACCCAAGACCCCTACATTGCTCAAAATTCACTGTTTGATATGCTTTGTCGACGAATGGATTCATTGGGCAGTTTTTGAAGTGAAACTTCTTTGAGCTTTGAGCAAAAGAAAAAGGAAACGAAATTTGGACACCAAAAGTCATGGGTAGGTGAAGGCTAGCGAGGTGGGACAACGGAAGTGAAACATATTTAAAAAAACAAAAAAAAAACGTTATATTTCAGCAAAAGAGAGCGAGAGCGTTAGAATGAGAGAGCACTCTGCAGTGAATCCACCATGCACAATTTCACATAAGAAAATTGATTGGGTAGGGGGGGCAAGTGCGGACAGAACAAATGGACAGAAGCATAGGAGAACTCTCTGTAATGAATACGTTCTTGGAATCTTGGTTTCATTGTTGCAATTTCATTGTTGAGCAATTTTTTTTTTTTAAAATGAGGGTTCCTCAGCTACAGTCCGTAATTTTTGTACAAAATAAGTCCGTCATAGTGATTCAAACCCATCAACTGTGAAGAGAATAATTGAAAAATTCAGGGAGTATTGCTGACAGTCATGAACATCAATTCGGCACCGAAGTCAAGAATTGGGAATTTCGAGAAGGAATCTACAGCGAATTCTCTTGAAAGAATTGAAACTTCATGCTTAGGAAATTTCAATTAAAGCAAAGCAGTGGTGGCCATTTATCCGATGTGCCATTCCATACATAGCCCCAATTTGTATTGTTTATGAATCAATAAAAAAATATGTACCTAAGCTTTCTATTTCAAAATCTGTATTTTCCACACCGGAATAGTCGCTATTGTGCTCACAATGACATATCCTCCCTTTGTTCCGCCCATTTCATCGTATTTCCTTGATGGCAGTAATGTCTGCTTTGTAGTAGCTTAAGGCTTCTTCTAGCTGTTCTGTTTAACCTTTTCTGTTTAGCGTTGTAACATTGCAAAGGCATTGTCATGATTTCTTACGAAGCCGGGGTCACGATAATTTTCACCGACCGTGTTCATGAATAATTTCAGTTTTTGATCAAAATTTTAAAAAGTTCAAGTATTCTGACGACCCGGGGTCACGATAATTTTTAGTTTTTGATCAATATTTATATGATTTTCGAAATTTTTGACATGAAAATTTTCAATTTTTGACAAAAAATTTCAAATTTTCTGACGACCCCAAAGATCATGAATAATTTCCATTTTTTACCAACATTTTAAAAATTTTCAAATTTTCTGACGACGTTGGGGTCACTATACTTTCCAGTTTTTTATTCAACATTTTTATGATTTTCCAAATATTTGATGAACCCGGGTCATGAAAAATTTCAATTTATGATCAAAATTTTAAAATTTTCTGACGACACGATAATTTTTTGTTCTTGATCAAAATTTTTATGATTTTTTTGACGACCCCGGGGTCATGAAAAATTTCAATTTTCGATCAAAATAAAAAATTTTCTAAAGATCATGAATAATTTCATTTTTTGATCAAAATTTTAAAAATTTTCATATTTTTTGATGACGTTGGGGTCACTATATTTTTCATTTTTATCTTCAAAATTTTTATGATTTTCCAAATTTTTGACGAACTCGGGTCATGAAAATTTCAATTTATTATTGAATTTTCTGACGACCCCGTGATCACGATAATTTTCAGTGTTTTATTAAAATTTGTGTGATTTTCGAAATTTTTGACGACCTCGTGGTCACGATAATTTTTAGTTTTTCATCAAAATTTTTATGATTTGCTTAATTTTTGACGACCACGGGGCGATAAGGAATTTAAATTTTTGATCAAAAATTTTCAAATTTTCTGACGACCCTGAGGTCATGATAATTTTCAGTTTTTGATAAAAATTTACGATTTTCGAAATTTTCACGACCCGACCACTGTGCTTTTTGTGGCTTCGTAAAAAATAAGTCATATTCTGGCAGATTGTTTTCAACTTTCTCCTATACTTATATCTAGCATGTTAAGGGACACAACCCATTTCTTATTCGTACCGTTGCAAGACCGTTATGCAATTTTGACATACATAAATCCGTTAGTCCAGGTTGTACTTATTTCCCAATTATACCGAATAAATGTTCTTATAGGGAATCAAAACAACTGTCTTAGCATTATTACACATCCTATTCATCAGGATTATTCCCGAGAAGACTTTTTCGGTCTTTACCAAAAAAAAGATGAACTTTCGTCTCCCTCCAATAATTGACCAATTACATACATCCAACTATCCAATAGAAGGGTAAAGCTGATACATGGTTATAAAATATTTCAAAACACGAGATTGAATGACCTATCTAAGCCAAAAAGCACTACTTTTCCCATCTAAGTGGAAAACCCGTGAAAGCATATTTGTTGTGGTTGGTATTTCAAAAGCATTTTAACGAGATTGCCTTCGAACTCTCTTGCTATAAATATGTTACTATAGAATCCATGAAAAAACTATTTCAACAGATTAGATGTGATCTCTCAATACCCTAAAATCAAGTTGTTTTCGTATGTTTCATGAATGTATCAAATAAATTATGGTGTTTCCCGAGGGTCCGTTTGGTTGTATCTCTTTTTTTTTCCATTTTAATCACCTTTCTGCAGCTCCCACTAAAATCCTTTCCCACTAAGCTAATGTTTACTTCTCATATTAATTTTTGGCATCACGTCCCTCAGTTTCGGGTGCGGACTTGAAACGATATAATATGATAAGCTCATTGCATTCCGACTTCAAACAGCATTATCACATATAGCATGTCCAATTGATCACATGCAGAAAGTGCAATTGAATGAAATTTAGTGCTTCTAAAACCTAATGCTGCAAAACCAAAATCTACACCTACTTATAAAAAAGACAAGTGTATCAAACTCCATTGTTTCGCTCGAATGCGACGAACTTTATGGGCGCTCGAAATGAACTCAACGAACTATTTTTACAAGTTTTCACGGAGCAGGACAGACATCTATCCAGACGTACTGTGCCGGAAGAAACATCTATTGGAAACCAATTCCCCCACGCTCACCCCACTTCGGAGGATTATGGGAGTCAACTGTTAAGTCCGCTAAACACCACATGAAGCGGATATTTTCAACGGGATGGGACGAATTTTGAGGACTATCCCTGGTGAAGATAGGTTAACCCGAGTGGTTGATATTAAAACCGCTACAGGGGAAATTCGACGATCCATCGCTAAAGTGTGCCCGCTTCCTCCCGAAGTACAACCAAACAAACCAGTTGAATCCGCTAGCGAACCTCGGCCTACTGCAGCTCAACATAAGACAACGACTGAAGCTTCTAACCAGACTCACGGCTTTCAAAAATGAAGAAGGGTCAACCACCCACTAAAAGGACGTTTTTTACCAATACGAAGTCAACAGGAATCCATTAACAAACGTAATCGCAAGCGAAGTAATCCAGAATCCCCTCAAGTGACAAGCCGAAAGGCAAAAGTAAATCCAATCAAAGCAATGCTAAATACAGTAGAAATTTATCACTTTGAGGATATCCCAGGGTTATACTTTGAAGACATTGCCGAAGCAAAACTCATCACTGACGAATGGAATCTTTTCATATACTTCAACATGTCCAGTTATTGGCATGAGTTCGAAGAACTTCAAAAAAGTGTAGTCCGACTAAAAGAAAAATGTATGGAGCTACAGCCTCTTCATCCAAATAACTTTTGTAATCCAGTCATTGGTCTCCTTGAAATGCGCCTGGTGGAATCAGAAAATCTCAATGAGATTCTAAATCATAGAAATGGTATAGCCATCCGAAGACAAAGATCTCCATTTGATTTTATTGGCACAGTCGCGAACAAATTATTCGGAGTTCTGGACCAGGATTATGCCCAATATATAGAAGACAATATTCAGATGGCCTACAATAATGGAAAACACCTCCTGGACTTAAGTTAAAACCAAACCTCAATTATTGAATCCACAACCAATATTCTGAATAAATCGTTATCTTCCATAAGGGAACAATTCAGTATTGTAAAAAAGCAACTAACAATAGCTTATGATTCCATGGTCAAATTTAACCAAACATTACAAAGAGCAGAAGTTTTTAATCAGGTCACCATCTTTGTGACTCAGATAATGGACCGTTTCCAACGAACTCAACTAGCAATTCTAGAGATAATATCAGACACACATCAAGGAAGAATAAACCCTCTACTTCTTTCACCAAGTCAACTTTTAACAGAACTGGACAAAATTCGGAAAATAATACCAACAACGTTAACATTACCTGGATACAACGAAAACAACCTTCCCAAACTCTACCAACTTCTGAGAGTTAAGGCACGAGTAACATAAACGGCAATTTTGTTCTACGTCAAATTGCCATTATTAAAAACTCAGATATTTCAACTATATAAACTTATACCACTGCCAGTTTAGCAAAATAACTCCTTTAGCTTCCTTCAACCATCAACCTCGTTTCTGGCTATAACTCCATATAGAGATCAACATTTTGCATTATCACAAACTGAATACCAAAGCTGCATAAACATTGATGACAGACAATATCTCTGTAAGCAGCGGCATCCAATCTTTAATACACACTCCGTCTAGAACCAATGCGAAATTAATATGCTTAACCATAAAAAGCAGCTATCATCAGACTGCGTACTAAAATCCATTTATCCCGGAAAGATATGGATCCAACTTCACAATCCCAATCACTGGATATTTGCCTTTCAAGAAGAAGAAGTACTGACGATACTCTGTGGATCCACTATGTCAACTATCGAACTACAAGGAGTAGGACTGTTAAAACTGGCTCCAAACTGGCTCCAAACTGCATTTATCATTTATTTAGAGGTAAGGAGCATTTGTAACTCAACTCTGGAATCAAAAGAGGTTCCAGGTCAAAACACATAGTTAAAATGTATTTATACAAAAGTGAACATGAAAATTATTTGGAATATCTTTAGGATAGGAGTGAAATGCAGGTTAGAACCAAGTAATACAAATCAAAAACAAAATTTCTACCAGAAAACCTTTCGCCTACGAAGAAAAACTGTTACAGTCCAACTAAATTGCAACAAAATTGGAAACCAAAACGAAACAAGTCCTACGGCCCCATTATTACACCTACTAAAAACTCATTCCCAAGGTACATGCACCAAAACTCGACAAACATATGCCATGCATTAAGTTGACCCTCCAGCTACATGTATGCAGACTGTCCCTTCCTTTTGACAACATAATTCACCTTTCCTCTAGCTTACCTTCAGCCAAGGATTAAATACCAATAACATCAACAACTTTGTGAAAATACTATACCACTGAGACAAGCAGTTTACTTAGATAGCTGTCACCTGATAATATCCCCTCAGGGAGGACATTATAATTAACCCGATCGTTGTAACATTTTGCAACAATCCGCCCCATATTAATCATGGATTCCTCCATCCAGTAGATACTCACGTCGGATACATTTATATCATTACTATTACAACCCCATCGTGAGTGTTGTCTCAACTCGTATTATCCTTCGTCTCACCGCATAATCTCCTTTTCCAGAACACAACAACAACAAAACAAAAATCCTTTTGCAGATTATGTCGACGATATTAAGATTACAGCTGAGGAATATTTTATGAAAATTAAAATTTTAGTTTGCAAGTTTATAAGTGTAATCAGTGGGAATCCCAGTGAAATAAAAAGGATACCACCTACTAAAAGCGGGTATCAAGAGTAGAAAATGAAAAACACAAAACGAAATTAATTGAAATTTCCCACTGCTTTTGATTTTTCCCGCCGTCTTATTATTTGTACCTGTCTGACTTGGAAGGGAACGAAAGTAATCTGCGAAACGAGTGGGTAAAAAGGTTTTTTTTTTTTCTTTACCAGAAAATAAAACAAAAGAAAACCCTTACCGCTAAAGGATTTGCGTGCGAGGACCATGAATCCTCTAGTGGGAAATTGTTTTGTGATTTTTTTTTTGTTGTTGAGTCCTAACAAAGCATTTTCCTTATTACAAAGTCCTTTGGAAGAGGTAATAAGTCAGGAAGTTTAAATTGCTTTGTTTTAAGTAGGATTCCCAGAAGCCAAGGGCTATTTTAAAATTTATTGTGAGTAGGGGGGGGGTTCTTGCCCACTTATGGGGTTCTTTATAATAGTGAAGGCTATAAAGCGCAACTCGGTTAGGATGTGGTAGGAATAATAGGGTCAATTAGTTTTATAATCTCGCCAATGAAGGGTGTCGGATGAATTAACAAACGTGTAGGTTGTTACGTGTTACTTTGATAATGACATAAAAAAGTGACACAATGGCAGGCTACTAATTCTATAATTTAAAAAATAATAATAAATAATAAGTCAGGATATGCGATTATATGGAAACACAAGGATTTCTACCTACCAATTCAAGCCAATGTGGCGATCACATTGGAGTACATTGACCGTAGTTTGGAGGTTAACCTTTTTGTAAAGTCTTGGCGGCAGAAGAAAATGAGAAAAGATGAATTCAACAGTAGCGTCTAATTTCCCATTTATGCTGGACGAAATGAGCAACCTCTAAAATATTTGAACTGTAGTCAGAGGTATATGAAATATAACGCTACCACTCCTGCGCTTCACAAGATGTTCCACGATGAGGAGTGCGGCTAATATACATTAGCCGACATTTTCCCGAAATTTTGTATACCCTGTCCCATAATGGTAAATTTGTTTTGATACATAGTTTGTTACATGGAGAAATAATTTAGCTAGATATACCACAAAGTATATGGATCTACTCAGAATCGCTAGCTGAGTCGATTAAGCCATGTCTGTCCGTCCGTCCGTCACCAGTCTTTGGGCCTTCAATTTTGAGCTAGAATTATGAAATTTGGTACACTCTTTGTTGCTCCCAGCAGAACAAGCGAAAACATTTTTGAAATCATCCCACTGCCACGCCCCCTTTTAAGAAAAACGTAGTTTTTGGCCAAACCGTAAGGATTTTTAAAAAAAAATATCTGAGCAGCATATTTAGAGAATCAGAATATCTTTATTTCTTCTTTAGAAAGTTTTTTACCACGCTCATTTTTTGGGGGCGTTTTCAATAAAAAAAAAACAATTTTAAAATATTTGAAAAAACTTTTGATGCAGAACCATTGGTTATGAGTTATGACAAAATAAACATTTCGTTATTATATCATTTTAACCCACGCCCACTTTTTAGGGGCGTTTTCTTACAAAAACCATTTGTATACCCTACCCCATAGCATATTCAGGAGAAACGCGTTGTTTTTTGTCGAACTATAAAAGATTTTGATAAACTGTCTGAACAATATGTTGTCATTTTCTATATTTCATCATCATAAAACCTACATTTTGGGGATATTAATTTTAAGGATGGGATGGGATAGGGTATTAAACGATCCGCACAGCGGATTGTAGCCTTCTCATATGTTTTTTCTTTGAATTCCAGAACGCAAGACTTCTCAAAACTTGCGTAATTTTCCTTGCAATTTGACGTTTCAGTTTTTTCCTAAAAGTTTTCTACCTGAAAAATACAAAACCCAATCCGATTGTAATGAATATTCGAAGAAGCTTTTGCTGCTTGTAACTGCACTTCATTTGAAACTTGTTCGTGTTTAAAACCTAAGAAAGTTCCCATCAATGAGAGAAGTTTTTTTGTTGAATCAAAGAAATGAGAGGATAATGGTTATACGCGGTGTTGACAAGAAAGAAAGAGTGATCTTAATGTAGCGACAGCAAAGGCAAATTGAAGAGTCGAAGAGCGTAGCAAAAAAGTGTTTACCCAAGAAATGGGTTCTGTATCAGGAGACTGCGAAGAAGGTTGAATCTTCCCTAGAAACGTGACCGATAACAGAGGCGTCCCTACATAACACTCCTTCAATAGAGACACCATCGGCTTTAAGGGCTAATCGGAATACATTGATGTTGCCAACAGTTCCTAAACAGCATCTGTGATCGATACGGTTTATTGACCTGATCTGCTGCTGCTGTTGCTTTTGCTGTTTTGGCTGATGTCGGCTTGGTTTCTACCCAAGATTTAACTCTAGTAATTGACAAAAAACAAGATCCACAGAGCTGTATCTAAATTACGTACAGAAGCTTTAAAAGATATTAGAGGTGTTTCTATAAAAAGCATTTACTTTGATGGACGAAAAGACAAGACCTTGATAAATGAAAAAATAGGGGCGCGTTATCATCGCAAAGAAGTTTTTGAAGAGCACATCACAATTTTGCCAAAACCTGGATGAATTTATTTGGGACACACAACGCCAAGTCGTGGCACCGCAAAGGGAATTTTTACTTTGATCACAACCTTATTAGAGGTTGATTTGCATTGGATTTGACGGGACTGCAACTAACACTGGTTGGAAGGGGGGCGTGATCCAATTATTGAAGAGACCGCTGCAATGATGTATTTCTATGCTTCATGTCAATGAGATACCTCTTCGTAATTTATGCTTGAAGTTAGATGATTGCACCTCGGAACTAGAGAATATTCCCGACCTATTGGAAAACAATTAGCTGGTTGCAAAAATAAAACTACCGTAAGCTTTTGTGCGGTGGCTGGTAATATCATCAACAGGTTTCTGTATTCCTAAGCTGGCAAACCTGGAAAAATGTCTCACTCGAGATGGCTAACTTCTGCTTAATCGTATTCCCAGACTTTATGTAAGTACCCTCAATCCGTCAGAAAATTTGCTATTGCTTGTCAAACGTCGTTAAAGTGTACGCTCCAATTTGGTTCCAAATTAAGCAAAAGTCGTCTTTTAATGATGGAGCCATACATATTTTCCAACTACTAATGTTCTCTCGATATTTACCCGAAAATTTGAGATCTGTTGTTGATTCTGTAATAAAGAGAAATTCTCAACGGAGATCACAACCAGAGAAGCATGGTGTAGCACCAAACTGCCAAAACGGCCTAAAGTGGCATACGGATGGTTCTAAAATGGACTCAGGGGTAGGAGCTGGCATACATGGACCAAATAGGAACATCTCAATACCTAGGGGAAAAACTCCTAGTGTATTTCAAGCTGAGCTCCATGCCATAAAAGAATGCGCAAACCTAATACACAACTCAGGTATTAAAGGCGCAAACATCCATCTATTCACGGACAGTCAAGCAGCTATAAAAGCTCTTAGCGCACACATTATTGACTCCAACTCCAACTACACTGCTTGGACCCGAACCCTTCTGTGCAATCCAACTGTTATTCATACTAAGAGAACATCCCAGCCCTAAGACAGGTCAAAAGAGCTATTCAGCCCTTCAAAGCAGATGCCAATAAGACACTAAATCTGTGTAGGCACGATATCAAAAACTTAGTAGGCTACCTAACTGGTCATCACGGTCTGCGATATCACCTAAAAAATGCATCTAGTCGACTCACCGGAGTGCAGACTATGTCTAGAATAAGACGAAACATTCGAACATATCATATGTGAATGCCCGGCCCTTTAAGGTAATAGAAGGGAATCTTTCTTCACGGAATTATTAAGTCCCGAAGAACTAAGAAAATCTTCTGCTGAACGTATTATCAGCTACATTAGGAAAGTAGAAGCGCTACTAACCTAAAAAAAACATATGACGGCAAGCACAATAGGTCTTTTAGGTCGACGTGCATCTTACTGCTTAGGCAAGTCAGAATTTCAAAAAAAAACGAGTGGTGGGTGCACAACTGGGTCGTACGCAACTTTCTCTTTCACAGCAAGTTGGGCGTTAGATCTAATCATAAGCATTTTGATTATGATGCTGAAATGATATAAATAATGACGAAATGTATTTATACGAATTTTTACTCCAAAATTTGAAGGAATCGATGTCAATGTGAAAAATAATGATTTTCCGTTTTTGGCCAAAACTGAAAATTCCGTTTATTAATAGTTGGGCTAAAACTAATTATGTGGAATTGCTTCAAGCTGTAATAGTAGTATATGTATTAAATTTCATTCAATTTGACACAATAGTTTGCGAGATATTAACAATTTTCTTTATATGGCCTAAATGACAAAATCCGTTATATGGATTTTCTCGAAAAAACTGGGTATGCAGTTTTGTTGGAACTAATATGGTTATAGTATACATAAAGTTTAATCAAAATCGTTAGAGCCGTTTTCGAGAAAATTGAGGTTATGTGTAATTTTTATATGGCAGGTACCAGTTTTAACATGGCTAAAAGCAAACAAAAAAATGGCCTAGAATTATGACCAAAACAAGCTTGGATACGAAGTTTGAAGAAGTTTGGGGTAGGGCATACAAATGGTTTTTGTAAGAAAACGCCCCCAAAAAGTGGGCGTGGGTTAAAATGGTCTATTGACGAAATGTTGGTATTAATACTGTCAATGATTGTGCATCAAAATTTTTTTCGAAAATTTTAAAATTTGACCACAAAACATTTTTTTATAAAAAACGCCCCCAAAAAGTGGGCGTGGCAAAAAACTTTATATTGACGAAATATAGATATTACGATTTTCTAAAAATGCTTCTCAGACATTTTTATGAAATTCTTTACGGTTGGCCAAAAAATACGTTTTCCTAAAAAGGGGGCGTGGCAGTGGGCGGATTTCAAAAATTTATACACTTGTTCTGGTGGCACGGACAAGGATCCTATATACCAAATTTCATTATCCTAGCTCAAAATTTAAGGCCCAAAAATCGGTGACGAACAGACAGACGGACGGACGGACGGACAGACAGACATGGCTAATTCGACTCAGCTAGCGATTCTGAGTCGATCCATATACTTTGAGGTATATGTAGCAAAATTATTTCTCTATGTTACAAACTAAGTATCAAAACTAATATACCCCTATGGGATAGGGTATAAAAATAGAGAGAAATGCTTTTTTGCGCACCCAGAATACTTTCTCATGATTATGTTGTTTGATGAAACAATCCCATAGGGGTATATTAGTTTTGATACTTAGTTTGTAACATAGAGAAATAATTTACTTTGAGGTATATGTACTCAAAGTATATGGATCGACTCAGAATCAATAGCTGAGTCGAATAAGCCATGTCTGTCTGTCCGTCCGTCCGTCCGTCCGTCCGTCCGTCCGTCTGTCTGTTCGTCACCGATTTTTGGGCCTTAAATTTTGAGCTAGGATAATGAAATTTGGTATATAGGATCCTTGGCCGAGTCACCAGAACAAGTGTAAAAATTTTTAAAATCCGCCCACTGCCACGCCCCCTTTTAGAAAAAACGTAGTTTTAAGCCAAACCGTAAGGAATTTCAAAAAAGTGTGTTTGCAACATATTTAGACAATCCTAATATCTATATTTCGTCCATACAAAGTTTTTCGCCACGCCCACTTTTTGGGGGCGTTTTTAGTAAAAAACGTTTTTTGTATAGATTTTAAAACTTTCGAAAAAAATTTTGATGCAAATACTTCCGCAATGGTAATATAAACATTTTGTCCATAGATCATTTTCACCTACGCCCACATTTTGGGGGCGTTTTCTTACAAAAACCATTTGTATACCCCATCCCAAGGCATTAGCAATAGAAATACGTTGTTTTTTGTCGAACCACACAAGATTTTGATAAACTGTCTGAGCAATATATTGTGACAATGTCATTTTCTGTTTTTCATCGCCATAAGGCCTATATTTTGAGGATATTAATTTAAAGGATGGGATGGGATAGGGTATTCAACGATCCGCATAGCGGATTGTAGCCTCTCATATGTTTACAAATACAAATTTTTGGCGCAACAGGCTCGTTAGTACCCAGGGCCTAGCTTTCTCACAACCATTCATGTGTGCGTGTGTACTTCTTGCACGATGGCGGGACCTCCTGTTATATGCCGACTCCGAACGGCTAAGTTGAGATAAGCTATTCTTAACAATTGATACTACTCGGATGATTTGTCAGATCATCACGAGAGGAGGGCCAGTGAAAAATCATTTAGGTGTTGCTACGGCTGGGAATCGAACCCAGACCTCCTGCGCGGCAGTTCATCGCACTAACCATCGCGCCACTGAGCCCTCGGGAGCTTTCATTGCGGAGAATAAAAAAAGGCTAGAGAAGCTGAAAGTATCACCAAAACCCAGGATATATAAACCACCGAAAGTCAACTTCTCTGCTAGAGAATTATTATATTGATTGATTGATTATATTGAAATTATTTTGTGGCACGAGTGTCACCTGCGGTTCTTCGACATATTTCTTATGAAGACCTTCACATCATGGCAAACGATAAGAGCTTAGAACTTGTTGACTTTCCCTGTCACACCCAATCCGTGGAATGGTGTGTTAAGCTGGTAACAGAAGCCTCACAAAGTGTAACTGCCCTACTTCTAGAGATGGCTTTATTGGACACAGGTTGAAATATCGAGCAGAAATGCCGAATATCGGACACAAAAATAAGTTTTAGTCCTAAGTTTTTGTCATTGATTAAAAGTTTTTTTTTGTTTACTGTTTTTGGTTTTAATAATATTTATAACAAAATACCTTTAAAACTTGATTTTTTTTATAGTTTAATGCATACGGTTTAAGTCTATAAAAACTTGAAATTTACAGATCTTCAAAGCTCGGTAGCGCCCCCAAGATGACATGTAATTCCGGTTTTTTTGTTATCTTTGTAAAAATTACGCAAATTTTGATACCTCTTCGGGACATCGACGGGACACCGTAATATACATGCATAGTATCAGAACTTCTGGCAAATCAGTATCCATATGGAGACGAAGATTCAACCAAAAGAACTATAGGTACGAGCTGTACAGCGACATGCCCCTGGTCAAAAAACTCCGCATTGGACGTTTAAGATGGCTAGGACATGTAGAGCGAATGGACACCAATACTCCGGCTCGCAGAGTCTTCGATTCCCAGCCAGACGTCGGACGGAGTAGAGGAAGACCTCGCCTTAAGTGGCGCGCACAAGTGGAAACCGACCTCAACCAACTTGGAGTGCGCAACTGGAGGCAGTTAGCTAAGGACCGGGCTAATTGGAGAGGCATGTTGGTTGAGGCCCAGGTTCATTCCGGACTGTAGCGCCACTTAAGTAAGTAAGTAAGTAAGAACCATAGGTATCTTTATTAAGAATAACTAATTCATAGGTAATTGTCGTCCAAATTAGATATTGCTGGCACTGTTTTGTTCATCTAAGGTGCCACCTACGCAATTAGGAAAATGGAGAACATGACATTTAGGACATCCATGTTCCATGCGAAAAATGTTCAATGATCCATTTATCAATAAAGTCACATCAAAGGTAAGTTCCAAATTTCAAGTTCGCTATTTTTCTGCTCCATGGTACAACCAACTACAGGAGCGGATCCTATTTTGCTTATAATACATAACAACAAATCGCCCCCTAGTGACAGAACAACGTAACTACATTTTTTGTTCGATTTTGGGCTGAATTTCTATATTGTGCCAACAAATTTTACCTCTAAGTGAAGTAGAATAGAAGTGAGCACTTTACAAAAGTATTCATGAGACTCTTAACATTGAAAAATGGTAAAAAAAATCACAAAATCGAAAAAAAAAATTATTGACATACGTTTTTGTGTCACTAGGGCGACGAAATATCCCTTCCTAATAAAAACGTCGCAATTTGTATGTCTTCCCAGCAATCCTGATATCAGATCACTAAATTCTACCACCTATCCATCACGTACCTGCTGTGTAAGCATCACCTTCCATCACAGACTACATCCTCATTCTGCTTCATTCAAAATTAATTCACCATTCAACACGAATTCCGTCAGCATTCCTCATGTGCCACTGCACTGTCGCATTATCATACACGTTATCGCCTTCCCCCCGACATCATAAGTCTTCTTGTATTTAGGACAAGTGCATCATTTAATTCTCTGCCAAGCAACACACCTGACCCTCGTAAACTGTCAAGTTTAAGTTTCGCTTAGTCATAAAAGAGAAGGCTGCAACCAACTGTCACGTCACCGTGAAACTGCCAGCTGCTCTGCAGTATGGTGTCATTTACGACCATCCGAACAAGTATTTCGCTCACACTGTCTGACGACTGAATCTTGTAAACGTATTAAGTTGTCTCTGGCACCCCCGTCCACCTAAAGTTCATATGTGCATGCTTAACACTTTTGTTGGCCATTCCCGTCCCGATGAGAATCCCCAGCATACACCTGACCTACTTTTATGATGCTCATTACATTACAATGGGATCGCGCTTTCCCCTTTATCTCCATGTCGGTCGGGCCATAAGGGGGTAAAACTATAATTTCGGTCGCCTGCTCCTTTAAACACCCCCAACAGTCATTTAATTAAATATCCTCGGGACGTCAAGGACGACGCGCATCGCAGACAATTTCATTTAATTTTCTGGAAATTTAATTCGGCGTGTAACAATGCCAACCTAATGTGGTCGCCAAGCAATAAATGTTACCGCCGAGCACCGAACGCAATATTCATTCGTTCGTTTACATCCCGAAAATGATGTGGAGGTGGAGAAGCGTAAAAGATTTAATTGCACCGGGAGTTGGTAGCAGTCCTCAGCGGTAGCGTCATAGCTGTCATTCTCGTCCATTCTTCAGATTCCCGACGAAGGCAGTGCAGCTCCCGAAATCACTTGGGAAATTTATGACCAAAAAACTTTGCGTTCCTGAAATTCGCAAAATGCAAATGAAACTTAGTTCTCGTTTGGCATTTACTTTTGTTTGAGTTAGGGGGGCGACTGAGCTCTGAGGAATGATGATGGTTAACAATAAGCTCTTGTGATCCCTCTTGTTCGTCCTTCGACTCTGTCTCTGGATGCAGTCCGTATGAAGATTGTTGAGTAAGAAGTCAGTGGCTGTGTGGAGAAAGATGTTTGCTGGTCTAAGGAATAAATTGGTTTTAATTTTCGAGTTCAACATAACTTAGTTTGGAATTTGTTGAATATTAAGTCGGTGCGAGGGTGGAAGTCATTTAGTTGGTGGTTTGCAAAAAAAAAATCCGTAAGCACCATAACTCAATTTTGAAAACACCTTTACACGCCGATTGTCCACTATTACGTTAAGGAGGTCATCATCGGATTGGTTGTCTTGTATTCAGGTTGGGAGTTGTGCCTTCATGGTAACTTCCTTATCACGTAGAAATTAGCTAGTTAAGAGAGAGAGAATAGCCTCGGATAAGGGATCGCCTCAAAAACCAACCAGAATAAAAATGACCACGGACAACGACTTATGAGTATGTACCTGGAACGTACAGCAACTGACGTGTCTACTCAAAAACTTGACTTTATCCTCGAGCGGTACATGGCAGACATCCTGTCTAATGATTCAGAAAATACGTTGGACAGGATCAGGAAAGACGAAATACATGGGACATTTATTACAGCTGGCACTAAAGGAGGCACGTATTAGGCTGCGGATTCGTTGGATATCCCGACTTCTTTAATCCGGTTATTGATTGCCTGACTGTGATCCGCATTAGAACCACGTTTTACAATATCAGCCTTGTATATGCACACACTCGCACCGATGAGATAGAAGACCATATCAAGGATGTATTTTACGGCCTTTTAAACGGAAACTGCAGAGGCTTTCCGGAATACGATGTGAACATCGTACTTGGGAATATCAATTCAAAAATCCATAAAAAAACATCTTCGGCGGTGGAGTTGTTTGAAAGGATAGCCTCTACGAAACGACAATAGACAACGGTTTACGACTAACAGACTAACAGACTGGATAGACTCAGCCTTATGGAGGTATCCGTCTGAGCGGAAAATTCTTCGATTTTGTAAGATTCGGAGGATTTTTGCTTCGAGGTATTCTTCCGAAAAGCTGTTCGGAATATTTCTCCGTCATTTTTTAACGCATCCCGGCGAATTGCGTTGAAGTGCGTTCAGGAGCATTTTTCGTGAAATTTTTGACAGCTAAGTGCATTTTTTCCGATTTCCTCCGACACAAATTCTTCGCAGAATTTATTTACGAATTGAAGTGAAGTGAAGCCGTCGCATTTGTGGAGTCTTTTTTTCAGATCACACATACCTCGAATGGAATTTGAACATCAGACGAAGTGACTGATTATATTGAGTTAAGTTGAAGTAGTTGGGAATTCGATTTTTAAGTAGTTAGGTTGAGTTTTTGTATTAAAGAAAAAAAATGTTATTAAAATGGCTAAAGGAAAAAAAAGACAAAAAAACATATGAGAAGGCTACAATCCGCTGTGCGGATCGTTGAATACCCTATCCCATCCCATCATTAAAATAATATCCTCATGGCGATAAAATACAGAAGATGACATTGTCGCAATATATTGCTAATACAGTTTATCAAAACATTTTGTGGTTCGACAAAAAAGCAACGTTTTTGTATTGCATATGCCTTGGGGTAGGGCATACAAATGGTTTTTGTAGGAAAACGCCCCCAAAAAGTGGACGTGGGTTAACATGGTATATTGACGAATTGTTCATATTAATACTACCAATGATTGTGCACCAAATTTTTTTTTTCGAAAATTTTAAAATTTGACAAAAAAAAGTTTTTTTTTTAAAAAAAAAAACGCCCCCAAAAAGTGGGCGTGGCAAAAACTTTGTATTGACGAAATATAGATATTACGATTCTCTAAATATGCTGCTCAGACACTTTTTTGAAATTCTTTACGGTTTAGCCAAAAAATTCGTTATTCTAAAAAGGGAGCGTGGCAGTGGACGGATTTAAAAAAATTTACACTTGTTCTGCTGGGAGCAACAAAGAGCACGTGTACCAAATTTTATCCTTCTAGATCAAAATTTAAGACCCAAAAACTGGTGACGTACGGACGGAGAGACATGGCTAAATCGACTCAGCTAGCGATTCTGAGACGATCCATATACTTTGAGGTATATCTAGCTAAATTATTTCTCTAGGTATGTTACAAACTACGTATCAAAACTAATATACCACTATGGGATAGGGTATAAAAACGTGGATACGAAATTTAAAGAAAATCAATTTCCGTCTATCGGAAGACACAACAACCACTTTTTGGGGTCCTCTATCATCGTGATGTTAGAATCAATCAAAAACTCAAGATCGAACATTTTTACGAAAATAATATCTTTGTGTTTGTAAGAGAATTCTAAAAAGACAACAACAATCTTCCATGCAGAATATAGGAATGGTGTCTCTGCTAGTGCTTCTTGAGTGAATTCTGGAAAAAAAAATATGGAAATGCTACGATCCGCAATCGTGGAATACCCTATCCCATTCCATCCTTAATTTAAACATCCCCAAGAAGTAGGCGTGGTATTGTGGTGTGCCCCTTGAGGCGTTTACTTTTAGTTCAGTGTCGCCCAGTTTTGCCTTGAAAGGAATATCAAGGCAAAACTGGGCGACACTGAACTAAAAGTAAACGCCTCAAGGGGCACACCACAAGGAGGAGTCATCTCCCCTCTACTATGGGTTCTTGTCGTTAATGAAATACTAATGAAATTCAAAAACAGGGGGGTTAAAGTAATTGCGCACGGAGACGATGTAGTATTGCTTGCGACAGGCAAATTCTTACCAACCATAAGTGAGCTGTTAGAAAACTCGCTCCGGACACTCAACACGTGGGCAAAGCAATGCGGCCTTGGGGTCAACCCCCAAAAAACCGAGCTTGTGCTGTTCACAAATAGAAGATCAATACCACACTTCGAACCACCAGCTATAGAAGGAATACCCCTCAAAATAGCTGAAAGTGCGAAATATCTGGGAAGAATTCTAGACAGTAAGCTCAATTGGAAACTTAATGTCAATGAAAGAGTTAAGAAAGCAGCAAATGCTTTCTACGCATGTAATCGAATATTCGGCAGAAAGTGGGGACCTAGCCAATACTCACATATGGCAGTATAGTCTGAACCAACTTGAAGCAAATGACAAAAATACAAAGACTAGCGTGTATAGGGACAACCAGTGCGATGAGAACAACCCCAACCTCTGGATTGGAGGTGATTCTGAATCTGCTGCCCTTGGATCTATACATGCAGGAATCAGCTGCCAAAAGCTCCTCGAGGATCAGCCAAACAAACAGCTGGATCCCGAGCCTCGCTGGGCACGCGCAGGTCCTAAAGAAATACGTAGGGAGCGTAGTAAACTCTGACTATCTATCTCCCTATCTAGACTTCGATCGACCCTTCACCTGCTCGTTTCCGAGCAGAGACGAATGGGACAATAATGAACCCACAAAAAGGAAATCGATATTCATCTTCACAGATGGATCAAATATGGACTGTGGAACAGGTGCTGGCATATTCTCAGAGGAATTAGTAATACACAAATCGATCAGGCTTCCTGATCATAGTAGTGCGTTCCAGGCTGAGGTGCTAGCAAACGCTGAAGCGGCTCATTTGGTGTCAATAATGGAAATACCACACAGTGATATCACCATATTCATTGACAGCCAAGCGGCCATAAAAGCAGTATCTGCTATCGAGATTAAATCAAAGCTAGTTCGCCGCTGTCGCGAAGAGCTCAAAGTTCTCTGCTCACAGCATAATGCTGATCTCTGCTGGGTTCCTGGTCACAGGGACATAGACGGCAACGAGATGGCCGACGAACTGGCAAGAAATGGATCTGCTACAGATCATGATCAGGCACTACAAATGGTCTAACCATCACTCTGTAACCTCAGAGAAAGAGTGGAATACAAAACCCGAATGAAAGCCAATACCAGGTGGAAGTCATCGACTACCTGCGAAATATCTCGGAAGCTCTGGCCAGAATACAACGGAAACCGAACCAAAAAACTTTTGCGGTACGACAGGAGCTCCTTATCTAAACTGGTAGGGGCTCTTACTGGTCACAACTTTCTCAGAACCCATACAATGAAATTAAATCTAGGATGACGATATCTGTAGAGGCTGCGGCGATGAGGAGGCACACGAGGATACACCTCACTTCCTCTGTCACTGCCCGAGTCTCTGTCACCTGAGGAACAGAACACTTGGAAGCTACTACTTCCAAGACATCCAAGAGCTATCCGATATTCCATTACCCTATCTTTGCAGGTTCCTACGAACATCAGGATGGCTGGATAGAGTGGAGTAACCTATAGTAACGATAAGGAAGGACGTAATCCCACCAAGGGTATCACAATGGGTCCACATGGACCTAAGTGTGGCGGAATAGAGAATTCTCTACTCCACCAACCCGCAAACCTAACCTAACCTAACCTATTGTCACAATATATTTCTCAAACAATTTATCACATTTGTTATCGTTCGACAAAAACACGATTTTCCTGTTGCATATGCTATGAGGTAGGATATACAAATGATTTTGTAAGGAAATGCCCCCAAAAAGTAGGCGTAAGTTAAAACGATATACGGACGAAATGCATCTAACATTAGATTCAAAGTGCATACAAATGTTATCGAATTTTCTTTAATTTTCGCCGAAAATAGTTTTTTTTTTTTTAATAAAACGCAACATAGTGGCCTTGGCTTTAAACTTTATATGGAGGAAATATATAGATATTGAGATTGTCTAAATATGATATTTAGATATATTTTCAAAATTTTTAATCGTTTGGCCAAGACCAACGTTTTACTAAAAAATGGGCGTGGCAGTGTAGGGATTTTAAAACTGGTTATACTTGTTCTGCTTTGTCGAAAAAAATTAGCTCAAAATTTAAGGCCCAAAAATCAGACAGACGGTCGGACGGACGGACGGACAGGCAGATATGGCTATATTGACTCAATTAGTGATTCTGAGTTGGTCCATATACTTTAGTGTACATCTACCTAAATTATTTCTCCATACCCCTATGGGATAGGTTATACAATTACCAGAAGTGAATTGCTCTTCTCAGAATTGTCGGAAAAACATTTTTTTGTTTTCGAATTCAACGGTTTTAGAATAGTTCTGTCAATTCCGGACTCATCCGAAGACTGTTTCAATAGAAAATTATTAGATCTCTGATTTAATTGTATAATCTGAGTTTTCCTTATAACACTGAAAATGTGATTTTGGTTCTTTGAGAAACTCTAGTATTAAAAAGCATTCAAAACGCAATAGATAGCGAAGGTCATCATAAGCGAAAATTAAACACCCCACCCAAGCGATTGAAATATTTGAGGAAGGGGATCCCAATTAACCTGAAAGACGTAGAGTACCTATGAAGCTTATTCTCTGGTGAATATAAGTCGTTCCTGATTCCGAAAATTTTAAATATCTCAGATCAATAATCACTAAGAAAAGATACTGTAATGACGTTATCGATAATGTGGATAAAGTGATAACGGGCAGTATATTCTGTAAACGAAGAATGCTATCTAAAGACCTACACCACAGTTTAACCTATATGCAGCATTAACACACTATCCACCATTTATAAAAACGTATTAAAATTATTAAGAAAATTATTTGCCTTAAATATGAGTAAGGATAAGAATGCGTGATCTATTTCATTGATCACAGAAATTCAATAATTTCAATTGACCTAGGTAGTCTTTATATATTTAAATTTAAGAACTATACTTGTAAGTTCCAACATAACAAAAATATACAAAAAATATACAAAATTATCGACTCACCAATTTTATTGAAAATGCAATCCTTCGATGACTCCATTTTGATTTTATCAACGATCACTTTTTTAAAAAAAAAATTCTCACTCGAGTCTTACACTTATCCACTTGACTCTAAGCACTTAGCAAATTCAAATAAAAATAGAAAAAGAATGCAAATAATTATTTTTTTCGCGAGGGACCACTGTTTTGCGATTCTAGCTTTAGGGATATAGACTGAGAGAGGCTGTTTGATATGAAAAGCTTACACTTTCACATTTAGAATTTATATCATTTTTTCTAGAAGGTTATTTTGAAGTCACACTTTTAAGGCACCGAAAACGCACGATCAGTGGGTTTTTTAAAAAGAAATATTCTGACGAAATTTTAATTAGAATTTTAAAATTTGATTTTACGACAGACTTTTGTACAAAAAAAAACGCGACATCGATTTTATTCGCGGCGGACAACTACATTACAACAACGATTCCGAATGATTAGAATGTTAAGTGTGAAAATATGAGATGAAAGCTTTTAAACCTTTTTCTTGATACTTGCAAATCAATTCTGAAATGAAAAAGAAAAGCAATTGTAAATTATGAAATAACAATGTAATCGTAATTTTTAAATTTTCATCTTAATAAAAGGTTACAGTGATGATCACGCGCATCATTCTTCGAAAATGCGATAAATATTAAAACACAACAAATTCAATGGAATGACCAAAATTTTGGCCTTATTAGCTGAAAAACTTCATGGCATTTAATGTTTAAAAATAATTTCTGGCTTATGGCCTCCGCGACTGCGCCTTATGAACGCCATCCTGACGGTCCAATTTCGTAGCAATTTTTCGAGCATACCCGTTCTTATATGTTGAATTAATAGTGATCAATCGCTACTGGTTTATCAGCAAAAACCAGATATTTGACGTACCCCCACCAAAAAGTAGTCCAAATCCAAAGGTGGTCTTAAATGTATAAATTCTAAATTTCAGTCTTCTACGTCAATATCTTCAGGTGGCGCATTAGACTTGAACTTCTCAAACATAACTTCTTGAACATATCTCAAAACGGTCGAACAAAAATGCATTAAAATATTTTTTTTTTTTGTTTTTATTAAATACGTATATTATATAATTAGATACAAGAACAATAAATAGAATCTCCAATAAGTTTAATTATTTCCATCAGAAGTTGTTGGACCTTCGTTTCGGTTGAAAAATTGCGATTTTGTTTCAAAAAAAGGTAATGCTTGCCTGGATTTTATCTTTGCTCTAATGTAGCCATCTCTTGCCTCTTGTCCACAAACAGATAATGAAGCCTCGGTGACAAGCTTAACGTATCGTTCTACTGCTTGAGTGTGGCAAGGGAACTTCTGCAAAAACATTAAATTGTCCTTTGAAGAAATTATGTTCGATATTTCTGTATCGCTGTATTTTACTGTCATCGGTGGTTCGGTTACTGTTTCTTTCGACCAGTCTATTAAGTCGTAGTAATTAGATGCATCTACTTGAAGCTTAGGTAGTTGAAACTCACGAACTTGTTTCCCTTTTTTTAGTTGTCTTGCCTTTATAATTCTTCGGAGAGCTAGCTCTCTTATGTGTGAGTGGTCATCTTGCAACATAGCTAGCAACACATTTTCTGGTGGTGCGAAGAATGCATTTCTTTCGATAGTTCTTATAACAATATTCCTAAGGTCATCAGGCAAGTACAATGATCTTTTAAGCATATTGAAAATGTGAATCGGACCATATTTACATGATGGCTTGGTTTTTATGTCAAACCAGGTTGGTGCGTAGACTTTCACAATGAATATGACAAGTTCTTTGAGGTTTTCCGAAGGATTTTCTGTGCCAACATATAACCGAAGAATTCTGTTTGCGCAAGTTAACCATCGCGAATGTGCCAGCTTTCCTGGATCTTTGCTAGCTAAAGCGGGCAAAATTGAACCTCTAGAAATAGCTGAGCACATTTGATACAAATATTTTTGATCTGTGCTTAAAGAGTCAGCATCCACATCCGGAAGTTCAGCATATACTGCTTCAAAATTCACAACTTTGAAGTTCAAGCACTTTTCAAGCATTTTCCCAATGCTTCCAGAAAAACTATTGGGGCCGGTTGTGGTTCCATCGAAATTTGCAAACAGATGACGAAGCGGTAGCTCATTCGCATGTAACAAGCACACAAACCATTGTAAAGGACGGCCGAAATGTTATTCTAACAATACAATGACTCCGTTTTTATGTCCTGTATTTACAGCAGTGCCATCACACCCAATTGCTACCAAAGACATACGAAAATCAAAAGTTTTTTCCAGAAAGTCAACTATACTTGTTTGTGTAGTAACTGCTTTTCCCGAATCAATTGAAAGATGTCCGATATACTCTGAATCTGGCTCCGATATAAGTGAAATATGTTCGTCAGTAACAGTCTTTCTATGTGATATGTTGTCAGTCGTAGCGATGAATAGTGTCTTATCTTTACGGCCATCAAAATAAAGTGAGGATATAGGTTTTCTAAAACCTGCAGCTTCACATTTTAAACCTATTCGGACTTGTTGACGCTCTCTTCGTAATTTACTGCGATATATTACTTTCGATGAATTTTCACTACTTATGACTTTTAAATCCAGCATAGCAGCGTTTACTATCATAGCTGCCGATCTATCAGAAACCCCGGTTCTATCACAAGCTGTAGCCAAATTCTGTTGTTTGGTTCTCATTTGAAGAGTTTCTTTCTTTTTTTTACAGGGTTTTAAGGGGGAAAATTCATTGACTTCAGTATCAGTAGAAGTACTGCTGTAATGCCAGACATGCAATTATGCAAATACCTGTCTGCATACCTGTCTGCACGAGTAAGGTAATTTAAGTATATTATAGGAATCTAAGTATCGAATATAAATATGATAAGATAGCTGAATAAGAATTATTTTGTAACGTATGAATAAATTTATTTAATAAAATTCAGTCTGACTTAGACCACACTACAAGACGCATCGTTTCTATTATTACATGGCGACCGTGACAGCCGCGACTCGGAAAAAGTGAATTGAATATCAAATTAACAAATTTTAAAAATGGGTGGAACCCAGACCAAGGAAAAAACACCGGGTTAATAAACAACAACATAAAAATCGAAGACTCCGTTCATATCACAATGACGAACTAACGTCATCGTCGCGATCGTGTTGAATCTGTTATCCAAAGTGTACAAAGGATATCGCTATTCTTTGAAAAAAAAAATTCACTCAAAGAATAGCTTTCCAGAATCGACTTTCGTCAAACATAATACGAGACGGTGATGCTACAATCCACGTTTAAAGACTATAAAAACAAAAATTTAACAAGAAAAAAAAAACGTACATACTTAAAGAACAAAAAACTTAAACAAAGTTCAAAGACTATAATATACAATAAAAACAAAAAAAAAAAACAAATCCATTCCCCCAACAAATAATAACTTGCAGCTCCCCTGATATCCCTCACCACAAGCAGCCACAAGAAGTACGGCAACATAATGCAGCAACGTTGACGGCGACACAACAATAAAGTAAGCCATATTATGTAACATATGTATTTAGAATTGACTCAAAAAAAAAATGTTTGTAAATGCTCATCTTCATATCATATTTTCTTTTTGTCTCGTGGATTTTTTTTATATCCAATATCATATTTTCTTTTTCGTTTTGTGCATTTTTTTAACCCGTAGTAATAAGATCACTTCGAGTATATTTTTTTTTTCCATGTCAAATTATGAAACCTTTAACAAATTCCTAAAGGCACATAAGAATGCCGTAAAGCTAATTCCCTTCCATCGCGAAGTATCAAAAAATCGAGAAAAACTTCGAGAATACGAAAATAAGCTTATAGGCACATAAGTTGATCATTGTTTATCTAATATTAAACACTGGTCTGACGATGAAATTGCGTTCGTCCGCACTAAACTAGTTGAAGTCAGAGAAAAACTAGCTCGCTGCTTTGGCAGAATCGGATGCAAGGTTCGCATTCCCAAAAATAATGGCAATATACTAGTTCCCATAAGTGCCGACATATTATCAGACAACGAATACGAGGGCGAAAGCTCAGAAGAAGATACAAAAGAACTCCCGATAGAACAGCCACAAAGGTAGACTTGGCGCCATCAAAATATACGAAAATGGCAAATGAAATATCAAATATGGAATTGCTCCGTTTGGCAGCACAAACAATAAACAAAAATTATGCTGGCGATCCATTATCACTCACTCCATTTATAAACGCTGTCGATCTATTGGAGAGTGTAGCTAATTCAAACCAAATGAACCTCTTATTAAAGTTCATTTTGACAAAAGTCGAAGGAAAGGCACTAGAGTGCATTCCCTTAAATCCTACGACATTAGAAGAGATTAAAACCTCTTTGAAAAACTGTATTAAACCGAATTCATCTTAAGTCGTTGTAGGCAGGATGTTGGCTTTGAAAGCTAACAAAAACAATATGCAAGATTTTTCGCACCAAGCAGAAGACTTAGCCGACGCCTTTCAAAGGGCTTTGGTTTTCGAAGGGTTGCCTTTAAAAAAAGCTCAGGAAATGGCTATAGAGAGAACCATTGATATGTGTAGGGTGAATACTACTTCAAATCTAGTCAAATCGATTCTAGCATCTTCATCATTTTCGTCCCCGAAAGAAGCTATTGCAAAGCTTGTCGTCGAAACAGCGACAGAAATTCAAGATCATCAAGTTCTATCCTTTTTATGCAATTAAACACTTTCGTCCGTATATCTACGGCACCCACTTCACTGTTTTTTCAGACCATAGACCCCTTGTGCATCTATTTAGTATGAAAGATCCATCATCCAAACTAACTAGAATACGTTTGGAGTTGGAAGAATATAATTTTACAATAGAGTACATTCGCGGTAAATCAAATGTTTCTGCCGATGCATTATCACGTATTACAATAGACGAATTAAAAGAAATAACATTACAAGCACCAAAAGTGTTAATAACAACTAGATCAAAGACTAGACGCCAACAACATGAAAACAAAGCATGTAAAGCTTCTGACGAAATGAAAAATAAAGATGTATTTATTTACGAAGATTTTGAAACTGGATTTACAAAAAAAATTCCAAGAATTAGGACGAAAAGTAGCGCGCAGAAAAACGAGATTGAAATTATAAGTAATTTCAAAAAAATATTTAGTTTCAGGATTCCGAATATGGTGGTTAACGAAAAATACATTGAGGGTATTCTTTCGAGGCTACAAAAAGAAGCCAACGACCGATCGATTCTTAAACTACAATGGCCATTGAATGACACGTTTTTCAAATATTTTACGGTTAACCAATTGAAAGAAGTAGGCGCTAGAATTCTTAAGAATTTACATGTGACTCTCATTAATCAACCAAAGAAAATTGTAAATGATGAGGAAAAGCTAACATTGCTACAACAATTTCATGATAATCCACTGATAGGAGGACATTGCGGCCAAAAGAAGCTATACGCTAAGCTGCGTAAAGCATTCTATTGGAAAAATATGACGCGAGACGTCGCGGCGTATGTAAAAAAATGTAAAGTCTGTCATCTATCAAAGGTAAAACCAAGTACAGTCGAAGAAATGTTTCTCACTCCTACACCACAAATATCAATGGATATTGTTATCATAGATACAATTGGTCCACTTCAAACTTCTGCCCAAGGTAATAAGTATGCTGTTACTTTAATGTGCGATCTAACCAAATACCTTACCACTATACCAATTCCTGACAAATCAGCCCGTACAGTAGCAACAGCTATATTTGATAAATTCATTTTGATATATGGCCCAATGCGAGAACTTCGTGCTGATATGGGTACTGAATACAAAAATGAAATTCTTACAGAAATGTGTAAGTTACTAAAAATAAACCTGAAATTCTCGACAAGCTACCACCACCAATCTCTAGGAACAATAGAACGTAACCATCGCGTATTTAACGAATATTTACGAGCTTACGTCAATGACATTACAGAATGGGAAACTCATTTAAAATATTTCACTTTCTGTTATAACATAAGCCCTAACTCTGGCTTTAATGAAAAATATACTCCATTTGAACTTATTTTTGGAAAAAATACATCCATAGATAACTTTATGAAAACCGATATGGAACCCTTATATAACATTGATAATTATTCAGATGAAATTAAATATAGATTAAAAACTACTCACTTAATTGCACAAAATCTATTAGAAAAGGTTAAGAAACAAAATAAAAAAACATATGATAAAAACATAAGACCAATAGAAATTAAAATAGGAGATAACGTTTTACTAAAAAACGAACCTTATGATAAGCATAAACTTATTTACAGTGGTCCATTTAAAATTGTAAATATTACTGGAGTAAATGTGGAAATAAAACTTCCAAATAAAAATGTAATAGTTCATAAAAATAGAATTGTTAAATGCTAGGTACTTATATTCTTACATATATTATTAAGTATGCCATAATCTAATTATCACTGTAAATGAAATGAAACTAAATAAAATTACTTACACGATTGTACATGTACATACCAATTACTTTCATACTTCAAATTTTTTTTTAATTTTTATTTTGTATTATTATATAAATTATCTATAAAACTATATCTGTAAAACTCTGTTTGATAAAATAAACCAAACTAAATAAATGAAAAAAAGGTATCTATGTATATGTAGAAAAAAAATTATGTGTGAAAAAAAAGCAAAGTCTAAAACGAATTTTTTTTTCATGTGGGAATGATCACCCTTCTATCTTATATCAAAAATTCGTTTAAGACTTCACTTTTAAAAAGGGTAAAGGTGTAATGCCAGACATGCAATTATGCAAATACCTGTCTGCATACCTGTCTGCACGAGTAAGGTAATTTAAGTATATTATAGGAATCTAAGTATCGAATATAAATATGATAAGATAGCTGAATAAGAATTATTTTGTAACGTATGAATAAATTTATTTAATAAAATTCAGTCTGACTTAGACCACACTACAAGACGCATCGTTTCTATTATTACACTGCCAGACAAACATTCCACAGCTGCAGCAGCAGCAGTAGAAGTGCTTGGAGTATCAGCCGTAGTTTTCAAAAATTGTTGGTATTTTCGTTTCCTAAGATCCTTACGATGCAAAGACTTGGTTGCCACTTGATCAACGGATCCAATATACATTTTACGATAATTTCGTTGATCTTTTAAAAAGGGTTCTTCTGCAATGGGTAATTTGGTCTTACATTTACACAATTGTCTTGAAATACATTTACAAGTTGCAATATCAAACAGCTTTTGCAGAGAATCTTGATAAAACTCCTGCTTTTTTGTTTCATTGCGTAGTTTCTTCGTACTCTTATACTTATTATAATACGATATCAACCTTGCAACAACTTGTTGATGACTGATGGTAGGAAGTGAAGCCTTATTCCACATATTTCCGACATCATTAGATACTATTTCACTGATCTCCTTGATTGAGTGGTCTTTCCCATTATTTAATGCAATTAAATCGTTTCTTATCCACAAATAATGTTTAATTATATCAAAATAAGTTGGCAACATATTATTATTCAGCTGTTGTGGGTCACCAAAAATAGGGCAACGCGAATTTTTACGAGTTTTAGGCATTTAAATAAGTCAATGGCAAAGGAATTTATTACTGTAAGAATGGATTTCCAAGAAATGTTTATGAAAGTAATGGAACGAGTAACTTAGTTAAAGGTATAAATATTAAAATAGTTTAATACGCACAACTAGACTTTATAGACAGCGATTCTAACACATTACTTGAAAAAATATGGAAAATTACTCTGAATTGAAGGAAGAATTAAATTGTAGGCCTTGAATTTCTTTTTAAATCAAGTTATTTGGGGCAACTGAAAATACAATCATGGCTTCCTGATTTAAAATAACTCAATATTTTTTAAAGAATTTTTGAATATTAGGTATTATTTTTTTTAAATTCAAGTCGTCTGCGCCACCTGAAGATAATGTCACAGGTTCCTAATTTTTTGCATAAATGATGTCCTAATATATGGTCACCAATTAATAACACAGGAACAAACAAAAATTGAAAAACATTTTTTTTCCCATATTCACTCCACCCTATTGCGCAGTCTTGTTGGAACGAATAGCCTGTATCGTTCGCCATTCACGTTAATGTTGGCACCGATTTCGGATTTAAAGACAAATGGACCGATGATGTCTTCAGCATGTTAACCGCACTAAACATTGTTTTTTTCGAGATGAAATGGAGTCTCAAGAGTCTCGAAAGGATTGTGCTCATTCATTCCAAAAACGACAATGTAGCTTGTTAACATACCCGTCAAGACAGAAATGAGCCTCATCGCTAAAGATGCTTTGAGGATTAAGATCTGGTTCAACATCCAGTTGATTCTTAACCCATTCACCAAACACACGACGCAATTGATGGTCCGCTGGCTTTAATTCTTGCACCAGTTGATCTTATAGGGATGTAGGCAAAGATCTTTCCTCAAATTTTTTTAGGTTGTGGAAAAGACCGAGTTTCTGAGAGTGTCTAATCTATAAATTCGGATCCTCTTTCAAACTAACGTCTACACCAGCGATGGCTTCTACTGTACGCACAGTACGGGCTCGATTTTGATGAATATTATCAAAAAGAGTCAATCTGGTCATGTATCGATCCATAGTATTGCGTATTAGGTGCTCAGATGAACTATTATGCGCACCGTAAACTTGACGAAGTGCTCTATAAGTTTGGCGAAAAGAGCGCGAATTTTGAAAATAAATTTCCACGATTTGTAAACCTTGTTCTGGTGTGACAAGGCAAATCCATGGTGATTTGCCAAAAAGTCAAACACACTTCAATAGTATGACAGCTAGTTTGACATTGCCGGTCGGAAGTTCTATACTCCTTAAAAAAAAACACCCTATAAGTACTGCGAAAATATAAAAACAGAACTCCATTCTATGCAAATATGTTCAGTCTCCGTGAAAGTAAACCATTAAGACTACCTCATTGGATCTAGTTACTTTCCCCCCAGGATATAGAATGTTAGACGAACACCTCGAACACACTTGCTGAGGTTCAAGATGCAACTCAAAGAAAGTCAGGCTACTGTACAAAGCCTGTATGAAGAGTGTAGTAGACATTTTTTGACAGGAAGCCAACTAACAAAAAAAACCCTGACCTCGTCGACTTTTTCATTCGAATAACGAATGAAATTGAAAAAGCTCTAGAATAGAAAAATAAAAAGGTCTTATCTCGACGTACTGCAAGCTTTCGACAAGCTGAGCTGAGCTGATACTAGATACTAGAATCCTACCTTGAACACAGACTCTCTTCTGTTTAACATTAGAATTGAATACTCAGAATTCAAAGAAATCCACGACAGTGTCCCACAAGGAAGCGTATTCCGTCCAATTCTATTCCTCCTTTACACAAGAGATATACCAAAAGATGATCGGACCATCGTAGCAACTTTCGCAGACGATCCGATATATTCAGCCCTATCGAGGTATCCGTCGGAGCGGAAATTTCTCCGATTTTGTACGATTCGGAGGATTTTTGCTTCGAGGTATTCTTCCGAAAAGCTGTTCGGAATATTTCTCCGACATTTTGTAACGCGTTGCGTTGAAGTGCGTTCAGGTGCATTTTTCGTCCAATTTTTGACAGCTAAGTGCCATTCTTTTTCCGATTTCCTCCGACACAAATTCTTCGCGGAATTTATTTACGAATTGTAGTGAAGTGAAGCCGTCGCATTTGTGTAGTATTTTTTTCCGATGACACATACCTCGAATGAAATTTAAACCTCCGACGAAGTATGCGTTGCGGAAAATTGTCCGCTCCGACGGATACCTCGATAGGGCTGATTATCCTCACAATGGATGAGTCCGGCGAATCATCAACGGGAAGACTCCAACGGACTCTTCACAAAGTATGCAAGTGGATAAAGACCTGGCAAAGTGCCCTTAAAGACGACCAAGTAATCTGATGTCTTTCGGATTTACTCGGGACAAGTACCATACGCAAACGAGGCAAAATATCTAGGAATGACCCAAGATGCAACACAAAAGTGGAAGCCACACGTTGAAAAAAGAGCGGCGAGCTCGCAATCAGACTTAGAGAAATATATTGTTGGCTATTCTAAAGATACTCGTAGTCAATCGTATACAACAAACTGCTTCTGTATAAGTGCCATAGTGCAAAAACCTTCTTGGACATACGGTATACAAATTTGGAGTTTTACTAAACCATGCAATATTGCTACACTGCAAAGGTTCCAAAACAAATTGCCATCTGTAAGCCGAAACAGTGAGGAAAGATGAAGGTCTCCTCAACAATCACGTTTCACTTAAGGAATTTTCAGAGATCTCGAAAGGAACTGAGCCGGCACCGTGAAACACAAAATTATATTAAACCGTAGGTTAAGTTCCACGTGAAGCTTAAGCTCTCACTGTGAAACCAGGCATAAGGCTCCACGTAGGTCTATGCGAGCTTGTAGCCTCATCCGAGCGCCAACAAACTGAAGAATGTACTACAAGTTATCAGTGCCTACTTTCAGTACCACGCAAATACAAACAACAACTAAATTTCATTGCATAATTGAAGGCGTCGTCGTTTCCCCGCCAGACGTCGGACACTGTAGAGGAAGACCTCGTCTTAAGTGGCGCGCTCAAGTAGAAACCGACATGAGCCAACTTGAAGTGCGTTCCTACAGCCATTTAGATAATGAGCTTGCTAATAGGAGAGGCATATTGCTTGAGGCCCAGTTTCATTCAGGACTTAAGCAAAGTAAGCAATTGAAGGCGAATTTAAACAAGCACAAGCTATCAATTAAAAAATTGAAACCACTTTAAGGTCAGTTGAACGAACATATTCTCTATAAGTGGACAGCTGCCAGAATTACACCCGAAAATACATTGATAGTCAAGCTAACCACTGGATAGGGCAAAACAAATCCCTCCGTGCAAGTGCCCCTAAAAGATTTTCCTGACATACTGTTCCAAATTCGACCTGATTTTACGGCTCACTACCGACGACAGTTGCTTCTAGGTCACTATGCGTGTGTCTCATTAATTATTTAAAGAACTTACCCAGCCTTTAAAAAAAAAGCTGATGTACTTAATATCCCTTTTATGTACTTTGACGATCCCCAACTATGCCGATGATATAGAGCACAACCCTCAGTGTATCCTTTAGAAAACCTCATACAGCATACCTACATCTCGTTTAATTGCGTCCCTTTGAAATGCGACAGCAGACCTTTAAGGAGCACCTAAAACCCACACATAGTAACAACATCAGCACTTTTGCATATTAAGTATCTGAAGGATATTAAGTGTGATGACAGCTTTTCAAAAGCATCTTTCATATCAACATCCCCCATAAACATGGATTTACAAAACATGTCGAAATCACAATTTAGAGCATCATTCCTGCCGATCCATATCGAAGGACACAAAGGCCAAAGTTTGTGCGAGGAGCACCACCCATACCCCACCCAATCACACACATAACACAAATCGTTCACTGTCACAGACAGGAATAAAATCAAGAACCCCATGCGACAATATGGACAGAGGGGACATTGGACATCTGAAAAGTTTTCGTAATTTTCTCTGGTCATGGCACGGACGAGAGAAGGAGAGATATCTCACAACAGCCATCATTGTCGTTATTTGAGTCAAACTTTAGTTGACAGCTATGCAGGACGACACCGAAGAATCGACGACGGAAGACCCGCATAGACTGGTGCTATTTTGTGTGCATCAGAATTTTGCTTTCGCTGTTAACCACATTGCACTCTCGTCGTTTGTCATCTGGCAGTTGTACGTACGTAGACGTCTATGCAGAGGTACTCGTACATGAGCCTGGGCAGTTGATGTCCTTTTGAATAACCGGACAAAGATGTATACGATGATAAAAAAAAAAATTGCATAGAGTGACAAGGCTAAAGGATGGCCAAAGGATTTTTTTTTATTATTTTTGTTTCCAACATCTCTTATCAAAACAAAACTTTTTGAATGACCCTGTGAGGGATGTCAAAGGACTTAGAAAAGATCTTTTTTTGGATTTCTGATTCCTCTGAATGTTGGTTTTTGCATTCAGGATATGGTTGTTCCTTTATTCGGGTTTATTGTATTAAAATTGTGTGTGTATCTTTGAGAGAGTATTCATCGTTGTGGTTTTTGATGGAAACTTTTCGCCTTTTGTTCACTTTTTGACGGCAGATTTCTGGCTTTTGACAAGTTTTAAGTGTTTTTGACATAGAGAGACACATTTCAAATGAGATAAAAAGTGGAAACTTTGTATGGTAAGAGGAGGTTTGTAGATGGAAACAAAAGTATATGCTGGTTTTGGGGAAATTTATTTAGTGGAGGGTACTCCTATATTCTTATTCCAGAAAGAAGGAATGAAAGGCTTTCTGTCGAATAAATGATCCTTCTAGGATCCTTGTGTTTGCAAAAGCCAGTGGTAGATTTCAACGGAAAATGGGAAATAGCGTTCACTATACGATGACTTTCAAGGAAAATACCGTGCGTCAGTTTGACAAGTGGGATCTGACCATTGAAGTTGCAGTGAAGAAGTACCGCTGTAGTTATTGCCGACCAAAGCAAGGCAGGAAGACATCCTTGTCAAAATTTCCAGCGGAATTTGACAACGAAGAATTACTACAAGTATTGGCTTCATTTGATGTGAAGTGTCTTAAGTTTTCGACCACCTGACAAAGCTAAGCGTATGGTCCATATAGGGAGGCGTTAAACCACGGGCAGGGTAAGCAATCTGAAGCAAATGGCAAAAAAAATGCAAGGACTAACGTATAAAGGGATAAATGGTGCAATAAGATCGACGAGAAAAGCTAAGTTGGATATGACTTAATATCAGCTTTTTCCGGACCTAAACATGTAGGAATCTGCGGCCAATACTGCCTCGAGGATCAGCAAAACGAAATGATAAATCCCGAGCTTCTTTGGACATGCGCAAATTCTGCAAAAAAAAATGTGCAGGAAACGACGTAAGCTCTGATTACATATCACCACCACACCTAGACTTTGAAACACCATTACGCTGTTCCTTTCCGAGGAAAGGTGGACACGAATGAGGCAAGAATGATCCCACGAAATCCAAAAATGGATAAAAAAAAAACGATGAACCAGTTTTAGCTGGTTCACCGAGGAATCGATAATACAGAGAGCACTCAGTCTTCCCGGTCATACCAATACGTTCCATGCTGAGATGCTGGTAATCCATAAATGGCCTGAATGATGTTAATATTCTTGATGCCATATTCGTAAACAACCAAGTGGCCATTAATAGGAGTATCAGCTAATAAAATAAAATCCAGGCAGTCCGCTAAAAGTTGATCTCCCATAGCAAAACACCGATCTTTGATATGTTCTTGGTCAAATATGGACACCAATAAGACAGCTGAGGAACTGGCAGGTGATGTATCTATAAGAGATCCTGTTTCCTTTTCCAAATGTTTTGATTTTCCGTGTCTCCAGCTACCGTTTACCAAGCTCGGACGAACAATGAAGGTACAATGGCTAGGAAAATCTAAGAGTCAATCCTCCTCAACTGGTCTTGGGATAGGCCAGGGAAGTGTCAAAAGAGTTGCATTCAAGTGACTGGCAAAGATTTTGAGCCTTTGCTTGCTGTAGTTTTTGCTCCGAAAGACACTGGTGAGCAGATGGCTGAAGTCGTTATTCAAGAAGTGGACAGGTATATATTTTGATGCTACAATATCTAACACCTACATAGCTGATCCTAGAGGCAGCACCAGAATTAAAAGTGTATTTGGACGAACTTTGCTGCTGCTGGCTTGCCGTCATCACACCCATAAACTCATATTGAAGAGAGTACTTGAGGAGTGGTCCAGATATCCAAATTTTTCGGAAGATCAACTTGACAAGAAATCATATACGACAATGCTGGATCAAGATAATCCACATCAAGGCTCTCAAGAAAAACAACGGATTAAAGTGACTGTTAACTACGTCGGGAATGTTTTAAAAGACCGAAGTCATCCAAGAGTAGACTGCAGAAAGTTAATGCAAGTGTCACAGCTGTACCTAGGAGAATGCCAGGGCAAAGGCACTTGAAATCGTCCTCTTTGTTAAAAGGTTGAATATTCCTCAACAAAACTTGAAAGGAATGAAGCAGATTGCACGAGGCAATTGGAAGTCGATGGGATCCAAAGAAAGATTTGAATTTGCTGCAGCTTTCGAACATTCACCCAAATGGAGAAGGAGATGGAGATTGTCTATCAAGCCGATTTGAAAAAGGAATCCCGATTATATCTCTATAAAATACGGCGAGTTCTACAAATAAATGTCTAACTGTTGGGAAGATCACTGTCAAGCATTTTTCAGTGAAAGTTCAACTTGAGTTCCGCGCCTTGTTGTTTATCCGAAGACGAATTCCATTCGATCTCATCGAGAAGCGGAAGGAGCGCAACAACATCAAGCTGTATGTACGCGGTGGTGTCTTCTTGTCATCATCATGAATAATCGCGAGGACCTCATCCCATTTGATCTCCTTGAGAACCAGAAGGAGCGCAACAACAACAAGCTGTATGTACGCTGGGTCTTTCTCATGGATCTAGCTGTATGTATTATCCGTGTCTTTATCATGAATAATTGCGAGGACCTCATCCTATTAGATCTCCTCGAGAACCAGAAGAAGCGCAACAACATCAAGCTGTATGTACACGGTCTTCATCATGGATCATCATGTATGTATTATCCGTTTCTCCATCGAGAACAATTAACAGCTCCTCATACCATAGCATAGGTGTCTTCGATTCCGGAGACCTTCCATTGAACACAACTCGTAAAATGTTGCAACAGAACAAGGTACCCAAGCTCAAAAAGTGCATGGAATTGTTCCAGAAACTAACTGAAGACATGGAAAACTAAAAGAAATTCTCCGACAAGTTGGTGTTGAATGGTGTTGGGTGCCGGCTAAACTAAGATGCCATAGATCTGCATATGATGACGACTGCTGTTCTTAGGCAGACTACATTAGCCGCAGAAAGGAGAATCAAAAATAAGTCTACACAGGAGATTCCAAATCTGATTTTATCGAGCGTGTTAAGAAAGCTGGATTTGATGGCGTAAGTCAGTAAGAAGTACAAGTGGAAGCAACTGGAGTCAGTGACCAAAATAGAATTGGAATTGCCGGAATATGACGAGGACAAGAAAAAGCGCGAGGAAAATAAGCCCAAGTTCGAGACCTCTGGAAAGTCATGAAATCTATATTGGGCAACAAAATCGAGAAGGCCGGCGTGTCCGATGGTTACACCTCAGTTTGGTTGGTCTGCCAATATGAATCGAACCATGTCGCGACATGACTTGGAGAAGAAAAAGCAGGGGGAAGATGAGCACAAGTTCGAGAACCTCTGCAAAGTCATGAAATCTATCTTGGAGAACAAAATCGAGAAGGCCGTCGTGTCCGATGGTTTCGTTGAACCTCCGTTCTCTATAGTTACACCGCAGTTTGGTTGGTCTGCCAATATGAATCGAACCATGCCGGGACATGACTAGGAGAAGAAAAAGCAGGAGGAAGATAAGCCAAAGTTCGAGAACCTCTCCGCAAAGTCATGAAATCTATCCTGGACAACAAAATCGAGAAGGCCGGCATGTCCGATGGTTTTGTTGAATCTCCTTGCAGTATAGTTAGTCCACAGTTTTGTTGGTCCGCAAATATCAAATGAAGCCACTCATCCACAATGGGGCTGTCTCTCATAGACGTGGGCAGAGAGATAGCCATAGGAAGTGTTTCGGAACATTCGAGTCTTTCCCAATAGCAACCAGCATATTATGGGATCGAATCCAATCTATACTGCTGAGGAAGACAAGTTTTCCTAGCAGTTTTTCCGTTGTATAGACAAAGGTTTTTGATCAATTCCTTTCAGCTTTTTCTAGAATCTATCCTTTTAGAGTCCTTATAGTCCCTCCGCGTGGTCAACATAGAGTAGCTTTCTTCTTATTTGATTCTGGCACGAGCAATAATGTTTGTTGAGTTGGGATGTTTGGTGAGAGGGCAAGAACTACCCCCGTTCAACAAATTAAGCCGAGCAATCACAAGAGTGCCGTGACCTTTTATCCATAATCTAGGATGCTTCCGTTGCCTACCGTGATTCACAACAATGGCTGGTTAGAAACACTTGGAAATCATTCCGGACCAAGCCATCAGCCCTTGTGGATAAGAACTATAAATCTTTTAAGGTTATTCTCTTAATGGAAACTTTCATCTGGGTTCTTATTAGATAGCTCACAAGTACACTACCCTGAATAATTTTTTTAAGAAAAAGGAAATGCTCTAAATAAAAATTAAACAAGTCGGTCAAGGACGAACGACAAAAACAATTCCTGTTGAGGGTAGTCGAGTGTCACAGGAAGCCCGATTGCTTAAGCAAAGTCTCCCAAAATGTCAAATTTTAATAATTTTGCTTTGTAAAATAAAACAGCCTTATGATCAGGCACTTCAAATGGTCGAACTACCACTCTGCAACCCCAAAGTGCGAATAGTTTACAAGATCCGAACGAAAGCCAACATCACAAGCTTGTGGCATATCACGGAAGATCTACCCGGAATATAGATAAAACCCGAAAAAACATGCATAATATGACAGACCCTGGCTGTCTATGTTGGTAGGGGCTTTATAACTTCCAACCACACAATGAAACTAAATCTCATAGATGACAACATCTGTAGGGACTATGGAGACGAAGAAGCACATGAAGGTACACCTCACGTCTTATGTCACTTTCCATGTCCCTGTCACTTGAGAAACACACACGCAACACGAGAGTATAAATTACTTAAAGTCCTTAAACTGTTTTAAGTGACAAAACTATGTGTTGTCTAGGACTTATTATCCGTCTTTTAAAACTCCCATTGCCTGATTACACACTCAGAAAACGACAAATGTAAAGTTTAAAAAAAAACATCTCTTCCGCTAAATTGCAGTCCTATCTGGATCACGTCCAATTCTTAATTACTCAGACAGTGGTAAGCAATTAAGGATAGACTGCAGAAACCCACACAAAAATTCAGCACAAACAATTTTCAAGGAAAACTTTTATTTTCCACAAACGAGAGAAATCCACTCGAGTAAACCTTCCGAAAATGTACTACCACCAGTCCCCTTCGAGATAAGGATACCTCGTCATATTCTTCATCCTAGAAGAAGAAGAAAAAAAATCAACTCTGGTTAATAAAGAAAAGGGAGAGGAAAAGAAAAACTTATCCTTTCCCAAGCAAGCTTATCAGCACTACACTGTACTGCAAAGCAAACAACCCCACACACAGGCTGAGGCCCACCAAGAGAGTAATAGAAAATAAAACCAACTACTGAGCACATCCTTACACAGGAAATCAGTTGGTTTGGTGTACTCCCAAAACACACACTCACACAATGAAAAGAGGTCATCAGTTATTGTTCATTTAAAAGATATTAAAACGGAAAGCCTTGCTTTAGTGGAGAACAGAAGCAAAAAAAAAAAAAAAAAAAACTCGAGAAACACAAACTCCTTTTGTTTGCTTACAGGAGGATCCTTGTTGCGTTCATATCTCGTCGTCATCGTCGTGTAACAAACTTTCAAGATTACTTTCGGGTTGTTCGCTTTGCAAAAGGACCAAGTAAGAACAAACACACAAGACATAAGGAGAAGTTCACATTTTGATTCTACACTTTGGCCAAGCGTCCAGGCGGCCAAAGACGAGTTCAAGGTTTCATCCTTGTGTTTCGCTTTAACTGTGAGTTGCACTAATGACTTTTTCACCAGTTTTTTTTAAGGATACCACGAAATAAGGAGACTTTTTCAATGGCAAATACAGTGTCACCGCAAACACACACTATCACACATATGAGTGGGAAGAAGCTCCAAGTTAACTTTAGTTTATCAGTGAAGGGGACAAAATTATAAAAAAAAAATGTACATACGACTTGAATAAACAGGATATCCTTGATGCAGCACAGCAGCAGCCACGCTGAGGGACATGTGTTAAGGAGAACATTTTCGATGTAAAATATACATGTGAGTATTTTGTGTACTTTATTACTTGACATAGAAAACGGGTCAACATAAGAAACATCAAGTTGCCGCCTCTCTTGTATAGATAGGAAGGGACTAAGGACTAAAGTATAGGAAGGACATGCAGAAAAGCATGTTGCACAAGTAAAGTTTTTAGGAAACCAAGTTTCCTTCTTTTTCTGTGTGTAAACATTGTTAGGACATTTTATTTGACTTCTGCACTTACAAGTCATGGTTAGCAGGGATGTGGTGTGTCCTTGCAGGGATGGTTTTACTCATAAATGCAATATTTTTATGGCAAATGTGTAAACGAATCTTGTAAAATGTATTTGTTTGTCGAAAGGGGTTTAGAAGCAAGTTATTCTTTGCTTTGTAAAGTAATGAATGCGCTTTGCATAAAGATTGACAATATTGACAGAAGACGGGTGTTCGTGAGATTTTATTTTTTTTATTCCGAAAAATTCAGAAATTAAAAACAAACTCGAGAAAACTGGACTAGGTTTCCACAAGCAAACACTTGGTGAAATTCCGCTGTATCAGCCACCTTGATATAAGGAACCATATTGGAGCTTTTATGAAATTACGTCCATGGACGGTTTGTTACGATAAAATTTACCGCAAAAAGTCTCATGCTCTATTACTAATACTTTCGGTCCCTCTTTTAATTATGGTCGCTAACCCAGAATCTGTAGGAAGTGGTGGGCAGCCATGATCCCATCTGCCAATGGTCCACTACCTTCAGGACCTTGCAACCCAATATAGGTCTAACGAGTGCGACACAGGAGTCCATTAAGGATGAAGAAGTCCCAACTCTGTTCGGTGCAGCCCCGGGGAAAATGAAAAAAGGACGTGGGAGACTCTCGAGGGCCAACATCAGACAGGAGCGGTCTGAACAGTTCGATGGGTGAGGGAGGACGATCCCTCGTCGACCCCAACATGATAATGACGGGTGGGGGAGGACGATCCCTGGAGCTTACAACCCAACGCAAGAGTTCCAATTGTAAAAGAGTTGGAGCAACGGAGGAGCAGCAGAGGTGTGGGGCGGACAACATAAAGGACACAACAAAGACGTATCACTAAGTCCGGATGGAAGGCAAAGAGAGGGCGATCTCTTTCCCCCACTGATGGAGCAACGGAGGAGAAAGCCAGGTATTTAGGCGGACGGCCAGAAATAAACACCCTCGCCACAACACAAACACAACATTAAATACACTTTAGGAAAACTGGGGTCTTCGTTGAGAACCAAGAGGTTATGTTGAGAAGCGTTCGCTCTCGCCGGCAATAATTGGACCCAAATTGGAGAGAATGAATGTAGTGTGACAGGTGGCGATAACACGAGTCAGGAAAAATCACGAAATTGATGCGCAGGAAATCGCAAAGCTACGTGTGAACGGGGGTAACACAATAGTAAGCGCGAAACACACTCTCCAGCTGGAAAGCGAATAATTCGCAGTTAGGCTTACTAGTGCTGAATTCCAAGAGAGACTGTGAGAGCGAATGAACAGGATCGATGCTGGACAAGGGAAGCCACTTTTTGGTGATCTTAATTGTGGAAATGACGTGCACAATTTTTTTCGGAAAGACGCGGAAAAACTTTTTTGTGTTTTTGTGAGTTTAATTTGAGAGTTTGAAATATCGAGTCAGTTTTTTTTATACTGCAAGCAGGATAATTAGAGGACGGAGATATTATTTTGCGATATAGGAGGCGGAAGAGCGTTGAAAGGCGAGAAGAAAGGCAGGAAAAAAAGATAAGCTGACTGTATTAATTAGAGCTAAATTGAGCGGTTGGTTGTTTCGCAACCGAATCTTTTATTATCACGAGAAAAGACGGGCGCTCCAATAAAATCCTTTGATAAAATTTAGGGAGAAAACTTTATTCGGGTGGTCCACCATTTTTCTTTTGTGTCCCCATAAAAATTCAATTTAAAAAAAACAGTGAGCGCACCACCGCCATTTCGTAACGTGGTAACAGTTTGGTTTTTTATCAGTGTTCACTTCGTTTCATACATTTTGCCAAAAAGGGTTTCGTAATCTATCAACTTTTTAAGTCTCGTGTAAACGCGAGCCCACCCCACACGCTGAGTGAACCAGGCTCTCGTACTAACGAGAAGAACTACCTTCTACCGTGTGTAGTGTATGATATGTGTGGTTGGTGACATATTGATAACGCGGGAAAATCGATAGCAGACATAATTTTGAAGGTTTGTCCTATATTATGGGTGTCCCATAATTCAAGCATAATTTGAATTTTGCGTAATTTAAGATAACTGTGTTGCCAGCGGAAAAAAAGAAAACAATGTGACAGCTGACAGTTCAGGGTTAGTAAAAAAGGAGCGCTATACGAAAGAACAAAGCATTTTCACTGTCGAGCAATATTTTAAAAAAATAATGAAAGTTTGTCAGCTAAAATCCGCAATTTTTGTACAAAATGTAATATGGCCGCCATAGTAATTTAAAACCATCAACTGCGAACAAAATAATTGAAAAATTCAGAGAGACTGGATCAATTAGCGACCTTAGACATTGTGGGTCACATAAGTCGTTCAACAGAAAACATCGAAGTGGGTCGCGAGAGTATTGCTGACAGTCCAGGAACATCAATTCGGCACCATAGTAAAGAATTGGAAATTTCGAGAAGCTCTCTATAGCGAATTCTGTCGAAGGACTTAAAATTTCATGCTCACAAAGTTCAATTGACTCAAGAACTGAAGACTACTGATCATGCAGCGCGAAGAGAGTTCGTTGAAAAGATTTTGGAACAACAACAAGTGGATGCTGATTTTTCATACAAAATCTTCTTCAGTGACGGAGCTTATTTTCATCTTGGTGGCTTTATAAATCGCAGAAACTGTGGCCTTAAGGTACTGAAAAACCCACATGGAATTGTTGAAAAACAAGTGCATCCACAACGGGTGACTGTTTGGTGCGGATTTTGGGCTGGGGGCATTATCGGAGCATTCTTCTTCGAAATTGCGGCTGAATACTTACAACAAATGGACATAACTATTCAAAGAACAATGAGCAAACGATACCAAGATACAAAGAAAGAGACATAACGTCTACAAGATCCTACAAGATCCTATCTGCGTAATATGTGAACACCTGAAACCGTTTACCAATAACCTGATCAGCCCTTATCAGTGTGGTTTTAGCCAAGGAAGTCCACAATCGATCAGATTTCACACTTCGGCAGATCCTCGAAGTCCAAATCGATACCCACCACCTATTTATCAATTTCAAAGCCGCATACGACAGCCCGATCTCGTCCGTTTGTGTAGGATGACGATGGAGAATTCTCTCAGCTCCATCAGGGTCAGAAACGACCTCAACGATACATTCGATACCAAAAAAGGATTTAAGCAAGGCGATGCGCTGTGATGTGAATTTTTGAATTTGATTCCTGAGAGGATTTTGCAAAACTCCCGATCCAACAACAGAGGCAATTTTCCAAAAATCGGTGCAACTAGCATACGCCGACGATATTGACATCATTGATAGGACTCAACATAGCCACGTTTGCTAGTATAGAGAAGGAAGCGGTGAAAATGGGTTTAGCAGCAAATGAGGGCAAGACTACGTATATGCTGTCAACACGAAAGGACACACAACATCGACGAATTGGACAGAACGTCACCATTGAGAGATACAACTTTGAGGTAGTACGGGACTTTGTCTACCTCGGCTCAGCTATTAACTCTGACAGCAAATCTCGTCAGAAATCAAACGAAGAATTACTCTTGCCAACCACTGTTTCTTCGGGCTAATAAGGTAATTCAGCAGTAAAGCCCTCACTCGAACTACTTAGGAGATCCTATATAAGACCCTGATCATTCCAGTCCTGCTCTACGGCGCTGAAGCATGGACCGTATCAAAAGCGGATGAAGAAATCCTTGATCGATTCGAGAGAAAAATTCTTCGAAAAATCTTCGGTCCCGTTTGCGTTGACGAGCTATGGTCAAAAAAAACTCCGCATTAGACGTTTAAGATGGGTAGAACGAATGGACAAGAACGGCTCGAAGTCAGACGTTGGACGCAGTAGAGGAAGACCTCGCCTTAAGTGGCGCGCACAGGTAGAAACCGACCTCAACCAACTTGGAGGGGTAACTGGTGGCCGTTAGCTAAGGACCGGGCTAATTGCAGAGGCATGTTGGATGAGGCCCAGGTTCATCCCGGACTGTAGCGCCACTTAAGTTAGTAAGTAAGTAATAAAAAATCTGTATTTCCTATCAAAATTACATTTTGCGTGAATTATCGAACATCTATACATTTAAAAATCAAATGTCGTTCGCTGAGAACCGCATCACTTGAGAACGGCTGCACCGATTTGGCAAATTTTTTTTTTTTTTTTTCAAAAATGTTCATCATAACCCAACATAGGTTTTTTTTCAAAAAATTGAACACGCCCGCTTTTTGTTGATTTGTATAAAATCGGAGAACGGATGGACCGATAACTTTTTTTAAATGTTTGTAATAGTCAACTATTTGTCACCGTTTGTGGCCCAACCTGATTCCAAGATTTGCTCGTACAGATGCGATTGTTAGAGACTGACACTCATTGGGATTACACCCTCGCAGATGATGTGCTTTCGTCAAATCCTCATCAAATACAAACAGTGTTTTCGATAATAATTCACCCCAATCGAGGTATCCTTTCAGAACTCAATTTTCTTTCGAGGTATCCGTTGCGGAATAAAATAAAAAAGCATACAATCGTCAATCGCGGCTACCAGCAAGAAACCCCTGGTTCGATGAGGAATGCCGACAGATGCTCGCAGCCAAGAACGAGGCCTACAAGGCTAAGCTGCAGGTGAAGACGAGAACATCGGCTTTTCAGAAAGAAGAAAAAAGAGCAAGAATAGCGCGCGATCGAGGATATAGAGAGGTGCCACTCCAGGAACGATGTTCGCAAGTTTTACCAAAGTGTAAAACGTCAAAGCCAAGGCTACAAGGCTCGAACAGAATCCTGTCGAGATGAACAAGGAAATATCGTAGTTGAGACACAGTCGATGCAGAACGATTCATTCAATATTGGCAACGACAGCGAAAACTGCCAACCACCCGACCTAAGTGAAGTGAGGATAGCTATATCTAAACTCAAGATTAATAAGGCCGCCGGAAATGACGGCCTTCCTGCTGAGCTTTATAAAGCTGGCGGAGATGATTGGTAAGCAACATCCACCAACTCATGAGCCAAATCTGGTCGGTTGAAAGCATGCCTGACGAATGGAAAATCAGCATCGTTTGCCCGATCCACAAAAAAGGAGACCCTCTGAACTGCGCCAACTACAGAGTCATAAGTCTCCTCAACATCGCCTACAAGATCTTATCTGCCGTAATATGTGAACGCCTGAAACCGTTTACCAACAACCAACCACACTGATAAGGGCCAATTATCAGTGTGGTTTGAGGCCAGGTAAGTCCACAACCGATCAAATTTTCACACTTCGGCAGATCCTGGAAAAAACTCAAGAAGTCCAAATCGATACCCACCACCTATTTATCGATTTCAAAGCCGCATATGACAGCATTTATAGAGACGAACTATACAGAGCCATGTCTAGTTTTGGTATACCGCCCAAACTCGTCCGTTTGTGTAGGATGACGATGGAGAATTCTGGCTGCACCATCAGGGTCGGAAACGACCTCACCGACACATTCGATACCAAAAAAGGATTTAGGCAAGGCGATGCCTTGAGAGGATTGTGCAAAACTCCCGAGCCAACACCAGAGGCACAATTCTCCAAAAATCGAGGTATCCTTTCGGAAATTCAATGCAAAGCTGTCAAAATTGTTGACCTAACGCATATCACCGATGCGCCATCATGTGCGTTAAATTTTATCGGAAGATTTGTCCGAAATGCTAATCGGAAGGAGTACCTCGTCAGAAAATTCTCCGATTTCGACCTTATCTGAGAAAATTTTCTTCGGAAAGGATACCTAGATAGAGGTGATTATCTCCACATGCTTCCCATCCAAACTGACTAATTTATGGAGCAAATACAAAGATGCCATTTGTGTTGATATTTTGCATCAAATGCGTATTTCAACATTAAATCTAAATTTACAACTAAGCAAGGAAATTCACAGTTATATCCGATACTGTAACATGTTGTGCTCTGCAGAACATAGAGGCTTTAAAAAGTCTCACGGAATTGCCGATCTCTTTAAAATCCTACAAGAAGTTGACCGAAATGTTCTTAAATCCAAGGATACACAAAAAAGGACAGTGACATATGAAGTGGGCAGTGCCCTAATGCACCTCTTTGCCTCCACGCCCTGTGAAGATGACGATTGAATTCAGATTAAGTTTCCTAGTGTAGTAAGAGAGCATATTGCAGCAACTTCTCTGCAAAAGTTTCGCGGTTTTAAGCTTGCTATAGGATCGACATAGTTAACTTGATATTGCCCTAGTTCCCTTGTTCCTAATCTATTGCTCAAAACTACAAATTTTGTCATCCCCAGCTAGTTCGTTGGACACCTTTGCTGCTTGGGGCTCAACGTAGTTTGATATTGTACAGTGCCAAGCACCTGAAGTACTTCAAGACATCGTTTACAACCACACCTGGTTAGCCTCTGTTATCCAAAACCGCTCTGTTTTCATGTCGAATTGGCAAAAGCACAGGAGGAGTAGTAGAAATGCACAGTTGAAAGGTGAGATCAAGCAAAAGGTCTTCGTCACTGTAATCCCCATCATCCCTAAACGATACCCTTGTTTCAGTTATTAAAAGTGAAAACCCAAGGATTGTAGATAATATCCTCTCTGGTCAACAACAATGATAAGTTAGGTTGAAACAAGACTTGAAAATCTCAGTTTCTCTTCCTTTAAAAAATATCCTTCAACATTTCTTTTGGAATAATCTGACTTTGAATAATGTGGACTATTGCCACCAGCAAAAAAAAAATGACCATCTGCTCAAAATCACATTGGCAAACCGCATAAATTGTATCCCATTTCCATAAGACCCAAGCACCGATTGCCGCAACGATTCAATTGGAGTGTTTTCCACGGGATTGGATTATCCCTATTTGACGTCAACAACAACTCATCCCACTCCTTCCTCCCTTCCCAATTTTTCCAGTAACTCATTTTCATTTTTATGGCTCCTCATTTTCTCGGCAAATTGTGTCTCATCTCAGCAGCAAACACATACCATCGCATTGATCCGGACCAAGCACAAGTCTTTTTCATTTTGAAGGACTTCGTATGCGGATATAAAGAAAATCCTTTTTATATTAAATTTATACAGCAAACACAAATATTATTGCGGCGGTGGTGTTCCATTTTATTGAGAACACAATCCTTGTTTACTTTTCTCGCATACGCTCGGGTGAAGGGGGTGGCGTTTTTATGGTGTCTGAAGGACACAGGTATCCTTCATTACTGACTAGCTTAATCGAATTTATTTCAGATGGTTGTATATGTTGGAGTTAAAGCCTCGACAGAAGGACATCCAATTACCGTAAGTACTGTCCACCTAACCGTGTCCGATTGACAATGCGAAACAAGTCGTCCTTTTTGTGCGCTAATGATGATGAAAATGAAGATGAATTCTGTTTACCATTACCAATTTCGCAAAGTAATGTGTCAAAGGACAATAGTTTCACGTTTGCAATCTCGCACACTTAATCAAAACAAACTACTTACACCATCATTGGGTGTGTCCTTGGAGCCATATTGAGATGATGATGATGATTCAGTCGACGTTTGCCTTATGCTGGTAACATAGGTTCGCACTTTACATCCCCCCCTTTGGAATTCGATTTTGTTTTGTTGTTATTGTTGGTATATCCCTTTTTGACCACAATCCTAGGTAAGGACAGACGTCGTACTAAAAGCCATCAACAGCAAGGAGTTTTATGGCAACTTTGAGACGACGATGCGATGGTGTAAGAAGGCCAGTGTATCAACCCCGAAGGTATCCCTTTTTTTGGTTATGTGATGACCAGTCAGTCTAGCTCTCAAGCTCCTTGTCGTGGACGATATGAAAAGAAATGCTGATTGTTATTTATAGATCTTGGCCATTCTCATTTGGTATGTGTGAGGGTGTGTCTGTGTTTGGGCAAAAGATTCCTTTGTTTCGCTTGTGGGCGAAGACTTTGATTTTATTTGGTGGCTTCTCCATCTACTGGCATTTTCCAAATGGACGCACGTCCCTGCCTTTTTTGTGTAGCATATTCGATTTAACTGGTTAAGGGGTCAAGATAAGGAATTCCGATAGGGATGGGCTTGAAACGTTGTGTTGGTAATGGAATAGAAACACGGATAGCGTGGGGATAAGTGGAAGGTTTGTTCAACGATGTGATGCGTAATTAAGTGAAACTGTCTTAAGTGATTGCCTGCCATGTGAATGGTGGTGGGTTTCTTTCTAGTTTCTGTTGCTCATTGGGGGTGGACATGTGGTAGCCATTTTGACAAATTCAATTTGGGGTTGGATATAATTAATTCAGGTAATAGAGTCCGGGATTTGAGTAGCAAAAAAAGGGATTAAGTTGTGGTGGCTTTGAGGCTTTTTCTTTATTTAAACTATTGACGTTCGTTAAGGGGCGGATTTAAAGAGTTTTGGGGTCGTTAAAGTAACCATATGGAAAGGATTTTACATGATTGGAGAATGATCGAAATGAGAATGGATTATGGACCATATGCTAAATCATTATTTACCGAAGAGTGTAGTCTTATTAGACTCTGAATTAACTTTCTGCTGATCAGCACTAGAAATTTCATATTCAGTATTCGAAGCAAGAAATGTCCAAACTTGAAAAACTTATTGAACTTTACTTTTGTTAGCAGCAAACCCCTCTAGCTAGCTCAATGTCTAGCCAGCCACCTCTAGTTTGCACATAAAGTAGGTTGATATAGCTCTCCACCAGCTATGCAGGAATTGCGGAGACCCAGACGTCGGGGAGGACATCGTCCACCTACTGTGTCACTGCCCCGCGATCAGCAACAGCCCTTACAAACTCCTAGGCGTCTTTTACTACGAGGACTTGACGGAGCTAGCTACAGGCCTACAGCCCCCATAGCATAGATCGTCAGCTTCAGCTGTAAGTCGGGATGGAGCAATTATATCTTTGAAGCTAATAGAGCAGCACAAATCACCTAAGTATCACTCTTTTCAGTAACGCAGCATTCTTTTCAGGTACAATAATGGGTACCGCTATGGAAAGAAGTGGGGACTTCAACCAAAGATTACCTTGAGGATGTCAGTGGTACGTCGAATTCTCACACACGGCTCACTACAACCTCACAAAACTAAAAAGGCTGCAAAGAACAGCCAGTATAGGCACCACGGGCGCACATCTCTTGCCTCTCGACCCACACATTAAAGATATCGCTTTATGCAGCTCAGTAAGACTCAAGGAGTCAGGATGCTGGTATTCAAGGCCGTATGGCCACAGTAATATACTGGACTCATTATCAAACGACATGGTCGCGTTTCCAAACGAACACCTATACTAAGCTTCAAGAAAGGCTTCCACGTAGGATTTTAGGGTCTTAAGCCTAGCTTCACCCTATATTTGTGTGTACGAAGTTATTATTTCTGCCAAAAAGAGGAACTCCAGCTTGACGCCTAAAACGAACGGCAAATTTGAGAAGCTTCTCCTTCTGCAAGAGGTGGAGCAGAGAGGTATTCTCACTTTCGGGATTTGAACCAGGGACCTCTTACTTAGAAGTCCATCGCAATAACCTTTGTACCTAAGAACACGTAGAGTAATCAAAATGTGGTCCAAACTATCGACTTAATGATTGCCAACTGGTCTATCTGATTAGGAATCATTTTCGTACAGGATTGGTGAATTCTCTATAAACGGTGGAGTGCCGCAAGGATTAATTCTCTCACCCAATCTATCTCTACTGCTCATTAATGATCTTTTGGAGACAAAATTGTAAAAGTAGTTGCTCCACAAATGCAAGATCACAGTAGGTAATCGTCCATAATAATATAATAAACATCGAGATTGACACTGTGGTCTGGCAAACCTCCAAAGTTCAAGCCTATAAAGCGACAACGCACAATTCAGCTTATATTGTCACGTCTATATGCCAAAATGCATGGCACTTCAAGATGGCTCCTAAGATCTGAAGCAACAAAATATTTACGTAGATACACGCTTTTTAAGACGTTAAACATACCATAGCAACATGATAGGAGCAGCATTCTCCCATCATAACGAGAACCTTTCTCCTTCACAATTAATCACCTTCCCAACTATGTCCTTTTAATTCAATTAAATATTCAAACCCACCCCTAGTGGACCATCTCAAACCTTAATGTACCGCCCCTTGCAAAATTGATTCCAATTTATTCTGAATATTTGCCAAAAACTGAATTCCATTAGAGGCAAAGTGCCTCAAATTGTTTGCGATTAAAGTTTCCTTACACGAAAGGAAATCCTTCTAGGGCAAACCCTTTCGCACATCAAATACTATCGATTCCCTAAAGGACTCAAGGAGAGGTGATAAATCTTTTGCTAACATCACCGAGAGCAGTCCTTCTTCGCCTCTTAACCAAGCTCACCAAAGTGTTGGTTACTATGGCAAATATTACTTTTTTTTCTTTTGCATTGCTCCCTAGTGTAGGTCCTTTCACGTTCCTTATTTGTAAACCCGAGTAGGGAAGTCTAAGCCATCGCTGTTAATTGAAATTTCAACACTTGCACAGCTTGCGGGTGAGAAAAGGGTGGTGTGTGTGTATGTGTGAGGAGTATGTATCCATGCTATCGATTTCTTTTAACTCCTTGTGTACTGTACAAGCATACCCGCCGCCGCCTTCCGGTCTTCCGCTCATTAATCTTTTCAACACGTCTAATTACCTAATCCTAGCCACAGTGCTAACCCACGTACTGAGTCCTGCCGCCCCCCAGGCAAAAGTGTTAATTCTTGAAGTTCACACTGACGTGTGGGTACGTGTGGTTTAATGGTAGTGGTGTAGCGAGTTAAGTCCTTATTGTTCTATTGTTAGTGTCCGGGGACGGCAGTTAGTCATTCGACTCTCTGTTTGGATTCGTCTCTATTCAGCAATTCAGCAATTTTTCTCGGTAAATGAATGCGAGACGCTTTGCAAAGGAGTAACAATGACCGCTACGTGATTATCCCGAAGTACAGTGCAATGGGATTTGCCAAAACAAAAGGTGACCCTGGGTATCCATGAAGGTGTGCAGCACGTACACCTCGTAAAGAACATTATTGTGGTGGGGTTTTAGTAGAGCCACTACAAAGGGGAGGTTGGGATGCACTTGGTAAGTTAATGCGTTGAAACGTTGCATAAAAATGGGCGTCATGAGAGATGGTGTGCTGAGATAGTGAATTAGGAACAGTGGTCCTTTTTATTGAATCTACGTGCAGTTTCATTTTTCTGGTGAAAATATGTGCGAACAGAAGGTAATCGTCGCAATTAGATTGATAAATGCTAACGCATCCTTTTACAGAAGACAGCGGATGTATTCCGTGCATGAAATCGACAGCGCTTCCATTTTTTGAGATTATAAAGGGCCATCAAATTAATGAGGTGTTAGTTGAGCTCTAGGAAACGCAATGTTTAATTGCGGACTATTGACTCCAAAATAACCAGGCCCGCGTTCTAGAAATACAAATGACCACCAACTCTATGCCCTGTAATTGAATGATGTTTACTAGTGCAAAGATCCTTGTATGGATTATGCCGAAATTCTATTGCTACTATTTGAATCAGGGACCCCGCGCTTAGAGGGACAACGTACTTACCACTAGGCCACTGCTTCTACTAACAGAAAATAACTTCAACTTGGAATACAGACAGCGAAACCCGGTCCGGATAGAAACGAGGTGAATCAGGTTGATGTCCTCCACGAGAAGTCTATCTTGCATTTTAAAAACCGCTCTAGGACTGCTGAAGGAGTCTGCGCTAGTGAATAAGTCTTTTGCAGTTTCAAGACAAAAGCGAACGCATTGTACAAATCCGCATCAAGCTCAGATTCGCCAACGTAAGCCTTATATGTTCTCACGTTCCAAGGAAAGAAAATATGATACAGCGAAAGACTGCTTCTACGAGCTCCTTGACAAAACTTATGAGCGACTACCGAAGTACGTTAATATCGTGCTGGGAAATTTTAACGCAAAGGTAGGAAGAGAAGACATCTTTAGCTGTATTGTCGGAAAACTCAGCCTACATGACATCTCGTCTGGTGACGGACTTAAAGTAATGGACTTCGATGCGGATGAAAATGCCACTATAGCAAGTACACGGGGTTTACTCACCTTGATATCCATAATTGGACATGGCGGTCTTTAGATCAACGAACGGTCAATCAAATTGATCATATACCAGCAAGCCTAGATCAGCCGCAACTGATGTGCTAGGTTTCTTCTTGCCCACCAGCCTTGGTTTAATAACCCTTAATTTAATAAGGAATGCCAACAGATGCTCGCTACAAGGCTCGAACAGAATCCTGTCGAGATGAACAAGGAAATATCGTAGTTCTGACACAGTCGAGGCTGGAGATATGAAAGAACCACTTCTTCCACGCTATCAGACAGAACGGACCACTCAATATTGGCGACGACAGCGAAAACTACCAATCAGGATAGAAAGGAGACTCTCTGAACTGCGCCAATTACAGAGGCGTAAACCTCCTCAACATCGCTTTCGAGATCCTATCTGCCATAATATGCGAACGTCTGAAACCATTTACCAATAACCTGATCGGCTCTAAGCAGTGTGGATTTAGTCCATGATAGTTCACAACTTCGGCAGATCCTGAAAAAAACCCTAGAAGTGCAAATTGATATTCATCGATTTCAAAGCCTCATACGACATAATTTATAGAGACGAACTAAACAGAGTCATGTCTAGTTTTGGAAAATTCTCGCTGCTCTCCATCCAGGTTGGCAACGACCTCAACGACACATTCGATATCAAAAAAGGATTTAGGCAAGGTGATGCACTTCCATGTGACTTCTTTAATCTCATTCTTGAGAGAGTTGTTCAAAACTCAAAAGCCAGGCACAATTTTCCATAAATCGGTGCAACTAACGGGTGATTTTTTAGCTGGTTTGGTTTTGGCAACACTGGTTTTGACAGCTGACGTGTGTTTAGTACCTTGTGTCACTGTCAAACAGCTTCAGTTTGGTTTGCAATTTAACCATGGATCGTCTTACAAATGAACAACGCTTGCAAATTATTGAATTTTACTATCAAAATTCGTGCTCGGTTCGAAATGTTCATCGCGCGCTGCTTCCATTTTATGATCGGCATTCTCGACCTTCTGAGCAGTCTATTCGGAAGATTGTGACCAAATTTCGCACCAAATTTACTTTGTTGGACATTAAACCACCAACACGTTTACGTACTGTGCATAGTGAAGAAAATATTGCGGCCGTATCAGCTAGTGTGACAGAAGACCGCGAAATGTCGATTCGGCGCCGTTCCCAGCAGTTAGGCCTTTGTTACAGCACTACGTGGAAAATTTTGCGGAAGGATTTGGGCGTAAAGCCTTTTAAGATACAGCTGGTGCAAGAACTAAAGCCAGCCGACCTACCACAACGCCGAATTTTTGGTGAATGGGCTCTTGGAAAGCTGGCCGAGGATCCGCTTTTTTATCGAAAAATTGTGTTCAGCGATGAGGCTCATTTTTGGTTGAATGGGTACGTAAATAAGCAAAATTGCCGCATTTGGAGTGAAGATCAGCCAGAAGCATTGCAACAGCTACCAATGCATCCCGAAAAAGCCACTGTTTGGTGCGGCTTATGGGCCGGCGGCATTATTGGGCCATATTTCTTCAAAGATGATGCGAATCGCAGCGTTACAGTCAATGGTGAACGCTACCGAGCGATGATAACAAACTTTTTTTTGCCCGAAATGGAAGTTCTTGACTTGCATGATATGTGGTTTCAACAAGACGGTGCCACATGCCACACAGCACGCGAAACAATGGCGCAATTGCGAGGCGAGTTTGGTGAACAGTTAATTTCACGTTTCGGGCCGGTCAATTGGCCGCCTAGATCGTGTGATTTGACACCATTAGATTATTTTTTGTGGGGGTATGTCAAGGCTAATGTCTATAGGGACAAGCCCGCTTCGATTGACGCACTGGAAGCCAACATCCATGCATTCATTCGTGAGATACCGGCCGATATGTGTGAAAGAGTATGCCAAAATTGGACTCAGCGGATGGGCTACCTGAGACTTTTTTTTTAAAAAAAGTTCTAAACCTCTTAAAAAATCACCCGTTACTAGCATACGCCGACGATATTGACATCATTTGTAGGACTCAACGTGATGTCATAGCCACCTTTGCTAGTGTAGAGAAGGAAGCGACAAAAATGCGTTTATCAGTTAATGAGGGTAGGACTAGGAACTAAGCCTAGAACATCGACGTATTGGACAGAACGTCACCATTGACAGGTATAACTTTGAGGTAGTACAGGACTTCGTCTGCCTTTGCTCTGCCATTAACTCTGACAACATTTCATCAGAAATTAAATGAAGAATTACCCTTGCTAACCGCTGTTTCTTCGGGCTAAGAAGGCAATTCAGTAGTAAATCCCTCACTCGAACTACTATGGATATCCTATATAACAGCCTAATCATTCCAGTCCAGAAAAGTTATGACTCAGGGCAGAGTAGTAGAGAAAAAAAATTGCTTCAAGAAGCGCTTCCACTTACGCTTTCTTACCAGAATAGAGACAAACTGTGGTGTGGGGTCAAGAGTCTACTACCGTATTTTGCCGGCGTATTCCAGGCGGAACAACTGGCTATCACAGAGGCTTGCACGCTACTGGGGTGTGACACTACGAAAAAGCAAAATGTTGATATCCTCATAGATAGTCAAGCGGCCATTAAGGCTATCAACTCCGCTACCACATCCTCCAAGCTGGTATAGGAATGCCGGAACGAACTTGCCCACCTGGGCGAACGCTTCAGGGTCACAGTTCTCTGGGTTCCAGGGCACAGTGAAAACGAAAATGATCGTGCGGACAAGCCAGGTAAGGCTCAGCTCTACACGGCTGTCTTGCGACAAGGGTCCATAACAAACGATCTACTGAATAGAACCCGAATCTGAATCGCAAGAATTACGGCGATAGTCACGGTGCACTGCCCAATTGGAGACCATGCGGCCAAACTAGGGATCCAATACAACCCCCATTGCCGCAATTGTGGGAACACAAATGGGAGAGAAACCCTCTCCCATTTGATCTGTAAATGTCCGTCACTAGCAAGAGCCAGATTGCGTGCATTAGACCAACAATTCTTCGACAACCATAGCGATATCTCGGGTAAAAGGATACAAGATCTCATCCGTTTTCTAAACCTCAAAGGCTGGATCTCTAGAGACCACCTGGATCACATCCACAAAAATCATAATAAAGGTCACACGAGTCGTGGTAACGAAAAGGGACATAAGTGCTACTTGGGTTCATGCTAAAGCCAATAGTAACCAATGAATCCCAGGTTTCTCAGTCAAAGTCTTTATAAAGGTAAAGGAATTAAAATGGCAACACATGTGCTCGCTACTCAAGTCGGAAGCTCAAAATATAGAAACGGGAGCACCATTGAAGTACACGCATTCAGGGCAGAAGCTTCAATCATACACAGACTACGCCAATGGTACCCTGCCTAATTTTTCGCACAACATTAATCGGATAGAAGGCGAACAAGCCTTCGTCAGTGTACTAAAACTAGAACTGAGATTTTAGAACAAAGGCTTTGAAATAGTTATGCAAATCCTCGACCAAAGGACTGTAAGTATATAGAAAACTGGTCTCAAGCATCGGCAATATGTGAATATCAAGAAACAATTGATGGAGGTTTAGCCTCGTTGCGCAACTACGATGTGACCAAGAGTATTGTACAGAATGCATAAAATATCCCGCTAAAACATTGAGAAGGCCGAAAAGCCAGAATTGCATTGGAACTCAAAACAGCCAACTACAAGGACATAGCAAACCTTGCAACCAAAGGAGAAAAGACATGATGTCAACCCTGCTTGGATATACAAAAAAAAAATACATTGCTAGTAGATACTAAATTGGGCCACATGAAAGAGAATATATCCATCCTCCAGCATACGTATACAAAAGCACGAAAAAAAAATGTACCTATCCACTAGAGGCCTGCTAACACCTCGTTACAATTCAAAAGACTTAACAAATGCTATCCCTACGTGCTGATCCATCGATTTGCTCTAGGATACATTTACAATTACCGTCATTCCATCCGCCGTCGTCATTGTCATTGTCATTGTCGTCCGTTGTGTAGTTGCAACAAGAATACAATCACGGCGATGTCGAGGTGTACACGAACACACGACCAGAGGTAGCTTTTACTCAAAATGCCACTGCAACAAATCTCTCCGCGATGTTATCCCAGTTTGTCTATCGTTTATCCTCCAAGTTGTGAAAGTCTGACGGAAATTCCATAGAGGATGTTCCCTATCCTCTTCTCTGCCTCTCTAGATACATATCCGTTGCTTTGGCATCCGGTAACTGACAGGATAAGGAAACAACGAAACAACAAAAAATAAAAGGAATGCAAACACAAAACATCACAAAGTCGAGTTATTTTTCCTTTTTTATGCAATCTGGCCGCCATCGATCCTGTGGAATGGTAATATTTGATTTTCACTGAAAAAAAAAGGAACCATCTACGCATTGGTGTGAGGAGTGGGAAAAGTAATCAACCGATAATGGAATGAACGGGGATGCAGTCAATAGTCAAAAAATTCAGATATCCTTGTTGCAAACAAATTTTTCTGATTGCCTGAATCTGAGGAATTCAATTAATTAGCCAATTGTCTGCCTGGAATTATTCCATCTATGGAATTGTGATGAATGAGCGAAAGCAGCAAGTCAACGGAAAAAATATCCTCGAGGCCAACAAAAAAAATAAGGAATCGCGTCAGAAGCCAATTCTAACATTATGGTTGTGTGATGAGATGGTACAGAGATGAGATAATTAATTGATATGCGAAAAAAACACAAGTTATCCTTGAAAACATAGCTCTGGGACTATCTGAGAAAACAAATTAAATTGCCTTTGATGAGCGATGCGTGTTGCTTTTCAATTAATTTAATTCCCACATTGGGAGTCAGCATTGAGGAAGGTGAATTGTAACGGAAGGATGTGGAAGACTTAAAAATCGCCTAAATTTCTGCAACTTCAAAGGTTCTTGTCACTGATGTTCCAGCTTCTGATGTTGAAAAATGTTTGTCCAGTCAGCTTCTGATGTTTTGGCTCACAAACAAATTTTATGAAGATTAACCTTGAAGGATCACACGTTTATATGCTCTATGAAATGGGAACTTTTTTAGTCAGCCCAATCAAAGATCATGTATCATGTGTCTCGTTAAATTAACGGGACAAAAAGAGTTCGCCTACACTACCCCAGATCCAACTTTTTTTCACTTTTCTTCTTCCCGTTGCCCTTGTTGAGACGAAACGAAAGAGACAGGCGGTCTCAAGATGCAGAGGAGAATCCTAGCAGCCAACAATGGGTAAAAAAAACACCCCAACGATAACCAACAGTCAATAGACTTAAACAAACGTACAATAGAATGCCAGAATACCCCGATGATTCAGTTTATCAAAAAGTCTATGGCCAGGGGCCCACCCTAAATAAATATATAAAGGAAACATATGAGTAGGCTACAATCCCCTAGGCGGATCGTTGAATACCTTAAAACTAATATCCCCAAAAAATGGGCGTGGCTAACAACTTTATGGGGATAAAATTAAGAAATGACATTCTGACAACATACTGTTCACACAGTTGATCAAAATCTTTTATGGTTCGACATAAAACGACGTTTTTCTATTGCATATGCTATGGGGTAGGTCATAAAAATCGTTTTGTTAAGAAAACGCCCCCAAAAAGTGGGCGTGGGCTAAGATGATCTGTAGACGAAATATTCATGTTAATATTACCAATGGTTTAGCATCAAGTTTTTTTCAAATATTTTAAAATTGTTCTGCTTCGTCGGACAGAGAGTCTATATTCCAAATTTCATCACTCTAGCTCAAAATTTAGGGACCAAAAATCGGTGATACACAGACGGACAGACAGTGGGATGTTTGACGCATGGAAATTTCCCAGGGTACAAGCAAATTCACGAATGAATACCAGACCATGTAAGATAGAATAGCGGGAAACGGTAGCCCACTCCAGCAAAGTAGGGAATGGCGTATAAACTAAGTCGTAAGTTGGGCCCGCTATTGGCTGAATGTGAGAGAGAGTGTGACCATTTTTTTAGAAACAAAGAAAGTGGTCATAGAAAAACCACTTTTTGGTTTTGATTGTGCCAGAACGATAATCGAAGAACAGCTTAGCCGAGGAGTTTTTTTTAGGAATACATTTTGATTAAGATAAGTCCGGGAGTGAGGTAATTCCCGTAGTGGTCGGAAAAATTGTGACAGTTGGAAAAGGGATAGACGGGATAGGAGTCCCAAGGAAGAAGCGGCAGACGAGACCCCGAAGTGACTGGGGGAAAATTAGAGAACGCCAGAAAGGGCGTAGAGGCTATAGCAGCAGGTAAGAAAAAGCTAAGTATAGTGCTTGTGGTAGATTTTTGTTCAACATAGTGAACCCGTTTTGTTGAGAGTTGGTAGAAAAAGATACGTTTGCATTTCGTCTCGAAAAATCCCGGAAACAAAATATACGGGACACGCGACCCCTTTGTTTGACGCCATTTTTGGTTAAATTCTCCGGATAGACGCGATAGTGGGCCATTTTGAATTACAGGTTTTTCTTCCTTTCTTCAAATAATTCTTCTCTTTGCTTTTGTTTCGGCAATAAATAATTCAAACGTCACGTAACCCAGTGTATGATTTCGATCGGAAACTTCTTTTTCAGAAACACCGTCAGACAGCTACAAAGGTTTCACAATTCCTTAACAAAAAGATTGTGTTTAATTCAACCTAGTTGAAATGAGCGGTCGAGCCGGCGGCAGCATCTAACCAGCTGCTTGTTATACTCTCACGGTGCAGTGGTGACTGCAAAATTTGGCTCTCGACCCCTATTTTTGTTTCAAGCAGCAAATTCGTTTTCCCGTGTGAAAGTCTAACACATGGAGTACTTATCATATCAAAGTAAACAGGGAAGTGGGAATTATTGGAAACGCTGACGATATCGCAGTAGCAGTAATGGCCAAACCTAATGGCTCAGAAGGTATATTTCATCTCATCAGAGTATTGAAACTAGAAGAGCATAGAACGGAGACCGTACGCAAAAGGTGGGAGAACACACAATATAGACGAAGCTCTAGGTAAAATACACTTCGACAGCAGGCTGAACTTCACCTAAAGCTGAAGAGTAAGTAAGCTTGGCAACAAGGAGGCGTTATCTCACCTCTGTTGTGGAACATAGTCATCAATGAGATACTCATAAAGCTACAGCGAAATAGGGTAAAAGTCATAGCCTACGCAGACGATGTAGCGATACTAGTTAAAGGGAAATTCCTTCCCACTATTAGTGAACTACTCGAGCGGGCATTGAAAACTCTCAACGAGTGGACAAAACAATGTGGGCTTGGCATCAACCCCCAGAAAACGGAACTCGTTCTCTTTACGAACAAGAGGAAGATACCAATATTCGACCTACCGGCTATCGATGGGACTACCCTCAAACTAGCCGATAGTGCAAAGTATCTGGGTGTCATTCTTAATAGAAAACTCAACTGGAACCTAAATGTGCGCGAGTGCTTTAAAAAGGCCACAGTCGCTTTCTATACGTGTAACCGAATATTCGGAAAAAACTGGGGTCCGAACCCCAAGATCATCCTATGGATGTACACGGCCATTGTGAGACCTATATTAACATATGGGGGGCTTGTCTGGTGGCAATCCACAAATAAAGTCACCCATCTGAAAAATATGACAAAGGTACAAAGGATAGCATGTGTGGGCGCTACTGGCGCAATGAGAACCACACCAACAGCGGGACTGGAAACCATCCTTAACCTGCTACTGCTAGACCTTTATATGCAAGAATCTGCAGCCAAAAGTGCTCTAAGAATCAGCCAGTTCAACTGCTGGAAATCGAACTCAGGAGGACATGCCCAAATTCTACACAGATATCTGGGCTCAGCTGTATCCTCTGACTACATGCTGCCTCACCATGACTTTCAAAGACCATTCTCCTGCATCCTCCCAAGCAGAGAGGAGTGGGAGAGGAACGAATTGGGCCCCGAAACCATATCCATCTACACTCATGGGTCAAAAATGGATGTAGGCGTTGGAGCTGGAGTGTTTTCAGAAACACTTAAGCTAAACAGCACCTTTCGTCTCCCTGAGCACAGCAGTGTCTTCCAAGCCGAAATATTGGCAGTAGCAGAGGCGGCCAAAGCGACCTCAATGCTGGCGATACCACCAGATGATATCACCATCTTTATTGACAGTCAGGCTGCAATAAAAGCCATCTCTGCTGTCGAAATAAAATCTCGGCTTGTGAAACGTTGTCGTGAAGAGCTAAAGGTTCTTGGCGTCCAACATAATGTTAAGCTCTGCTGGGTCCCCCGGATACAGAGGCATACAGGGCAATGAAATTGCTGACGAACTGGCAAGAAAAGGATCTGCCTCCAGCATTGACCACGCAGACCAGTCTGTCAAACCACCACTTTGTGACCTCAAATCTCGGGTGGGACAGAAAACACTGATCACTGCCAAAAACAGGTGGAACTCCCTTCCCACCTGTGAAACTTCCAAAAGGATGTGGCCTGAGTATGACAAAGCCAGAACCCATAAACTACTTCGTAGAAACAGGAAATCTGTCTCTACTTTAGTTGGGATTCTTACTGGGCACAACTTACTAAAAAGCCACAAACTGAAAATGCATCTCATAGATGATGACCTCTGTAGAGGCTGCGGTGATGAAGAAATACACGAGGACACCCTCCACTTTCTGTGCCACTGCCCAGGCCTCAGCCAATTAAGAATGAGAACCTTAGGAAAATACTTTTTCCATGACCTCACGGATCTATCCGAAATCCCTCTCCCTAATCTTTTCAGGTTTGCATCAACATCTGGATGGCTGGAAAGAGGCTAACAATAATGGACAGTAACGGGACAATGAATGAACCAACCACACAAGTGGACCCCCAACGGGCATCACAATGGGTCTTTATTGACCTGAGTGCGATGAGGGAAGACACACACCGTCTGCCTCATCAACCCACCAACCTAACCTAACCTAAGTAAGCTTGGCGAATAGTCGCCTCAATCTCAAGGCTAATGCCATAGATTGGAGGACCAAGGCAGGCAAAAAGAAACCTGCTCACGCAATTTAACCCTCACAGAAAAGCATCACTCGGTATGATGTATATGCAGAACTGTTTCTGGAGACGTCATATAAGTAATAGCAGGGTGAATGCCTATCAAGCTGCAGATGAACATCTCATCTTCAATACATAATGACGAAAATGCACGATAGAATGGCAAAGAAGATGGAACGCAATACTTAATGGACGTAAAAACTGTTGCCGAACATTGAAAAGTGAAAAAGCTGAAAGCATGGTAAAGTTAAGTACCACAAACAAATCCTAACAAGAAATGGAAGTTCCGGTTGCATATGACCCTTTTGGTAGTTGTTACATGTAATAGTCAAGTCCAAAACGCCGAGTAAAAAGTATGAAACTGCAAGAAATGCTTTAGAATGTGCCTTGACTCAGGTTCTCCGCAAGGGAAGTATGGGACACTGCCAATAGCATAATGCATGGCCTGTGGAGGGCAAACCAAACGAAATTAAGATGATGAAATTAAGACCTTAAGAGGTAAAATACATCATGCCAAAACCTGCACCTACAAAGAAATGTCATGTCAGGATGGCCGTGGTGTAGTGGTAATATGTTCGCCTGTTGAGTGGAAGGTTGAACGTTCAATCACAGCCAAAAATTTATGAAACTTTTATTCAATGAAATAAAAAGAGGTCGGTAGTTACTCCTAAAAGTATACACCATATTGAAGGCTCTACGAATTTAGCGAACACAGAAACAGTGACTCCCCGAAGTTAGTTAGGACACCACCCATGGAGTAAGTCTCCACTACATCCAAAATTGTTCCAATCATTCTCTTTCTTCGCCTTCTGTAACGATCGTACTGTGGTAAAGCATTTAAAGTTTATTCATAACCCCTTGATTGCGCGGAAATTGTAAACAAAAGGAATTACGAGGCAGGAGAGGTCTTTTAATCCCGTATATATGATATACCATGGAGTCGGGGATCATTTGTACCACGGACTACGGAGTAACCACAAAAGATTTCACCCATTTAGACAGACTCTACATTCAACAACTTTTGCTCTTATGAAAGCCAACTCGACCTTACCTAACCATGAACTTTCGAGAGCACACCAAGTTCGGCATAAATATCTATAATCACAATGTACCCAACCTCTTAGTCTTGTCAGCTGTGGCGACGTCAATCAAACCTTACTTAACCATGAACTTTCAACTTTCATGAAATCAAAGGACAAACCATAATTCCCTGAATTAACCTCACAACCTCTTAAAGACCTACGCTTTATTCCAGCTTAACATTATACGCCTTTAAGACTTTGATGATTTTTATATCGTCCAATTACCTTCGGATGCCTTGGGATAAAGGTAATTAGTTATTTTTCAAGCTTTCCTTGAAAAAGGACTCAACAAAAAAATCCATTGTGCTAGGATGTACTAGCCTCAGACACATGCAACCTTTCTAGATTAACGAGAAACCAATACCGAAAACCGAATGCCCTGCAAAAGATAAAAATCCACCCCATAAATATCCCCTGTGGCTGTGCGGACAAAGGAATTTTAAAATGTGAACACAAAAATCCAACCTCTCTAATTCCGCAGCACATATCCTTAATTACATCTATCATAATGGACGATTTTATCCCGTAATTTAGTACCTTACTTTCGCATATGTAGCGGAACAAGGGCAACCTCCACGCCAGCACAAAGGGTATGGTATGGCATGGCATTTGGTAAAACAATTCGCCTTCTCGAGAACCGGACACACTTGGGTGAATATTTCCATTCTTGGTGCGGTAGGTATATTGTTTCGGGACTTAACCGACCAACGCCAAACGTATGTTTCGTACTGTTACCCTGTTTCAGGTTGACCTGATACACAAGGATTACAATGGTGATTTATACGATTTTAACCGCCACCGACCGAAACTATGGTCTCCTCCCAAAAAAAACCGAGGACAAAAGCAATTTTATATATTATCCTCTGCCTTTTGCACACAACCATCGGAAGTCCGACGCGACCAAAGATGAGAGTTGACATTAATTAAATTTGTAAACCTCTCCATCATCCATTTCGGGGGCATCCTTTTTATTCTGCTCTGGACTTTAATTACCCCCCCACCACATATACACAAGCTGAATCGTTTTCTCTCTGTCAGTATGATGAAAGAATTCCTTTATAAGAAAAAAAAAACAACAGGATCTGGTAAAAGCCCTTGACACAGCTTGATGGAGAATGCAGAGAAAGGAGTGCAAAAAAATAGACTTAATAAATGAGGATCATCAAGGATGTGCGATGTAATTCAACCTTGAGGCACACGGAAGTTGGCAATTAAATGCAACGGTTTATCCGTTCAAGTGTCCTCTACCACACGTTATCCTCGGGTTCAGAGGGCCATGATGAATGATACTATAATGCGAATCACATACACTGTTCTGCGAATGAAAGGATATGTGAGAGGATTTTTAAGAGCAGAAGCAAAACTTAAGGACTTTGGTGTTTTTTTTTTTCTTTTGTTCCACAACATTGATAATGAGTATCCTTTGACCAGTTGAGTGTGGAATTTTCATGATGCCTTTCAAAGGATTCGCTTTTGTTAATGAATTCAATTGAGGAAGAGTGTGAGCGTGTAGGAGAACTGAAACATGAATGTCTCTGAATCTGAAGCGTTTAAGTGTCTGAATGAATGAAACCACGATAAAATGAATTACAAAAGCATTTTCCCAACACACACTCACACAAAGAGCAATAAAATAGAGAAAGGAAGTCAAAAAAAAAAGAAAATCCAGCATTCAATCGTTGTGTGCAAGAAGAAACAGGTGGAAAAATGCGGTTTCAAGTGAAAGGATAACAAGCGGATACGGATACGGGCTATATGGGTTACACAAAAGTGGCGTAAACAGTCGTGTATCTATGAACATGCCCCGACATTCTCTAAGGGGAATTGCATTTGGTTTCAATTACATCGCGTGACCGGTATCGAGTTTTTTACGTTCGCTTTGTTAGAGGGTTGGCGTGTTGAAGTGAATGGATCCAAACAGGACGACAGTTGGCAATACTGTTAGCACACCTTTCAATTCAATTTAAGAGTTGATTTTGATTGATTTATGGGTGTTGACAACAGTTCTCGATATTGGTCAGGTATGCAGGAGTAGGTGCATCCATAATCAATTTGATTCAATTTGATCTTTGTCACAGGAGTGTGGCTCCTTTCAATATGTAGGTGTGTCATCCAATTGGATGCTGACCAAGCTCTAAAAATCGATGTTCGCAGATACATATTAGCGGGGATCTATGCAAAATTTGTGTGGGCCCTGCGTAGTATTTTGTTTATTTCGGCTGCTTTGAGGATCAAACATATGTAAGGCTTGTCATTGAAGTCTATAAAATATTTATATTGAATCTGATAATGATGCATAAGACTTTCTCTATGAGGCTAAATTGACCTAGACCTCTAGCATCATCGTAGACCTAGTTTTTGCCTTCCACGATAGACAGGTCGAAGTAACAGTTCTTTACCAATGATCAGGCCACAGAAGGAATATTTTCCAACAGTGCACTAGGCAAATAGGTTGGACACATTTTTGGAGAAAATCAAGGGCTTGGCCTCTAGTTGAACATTAAATTAGGGCTTCATCTACGTTTTTGGGTTCATACGCGAACCATGCTTCGTATTGTTTGACTGCTAACTACATAAGACAATTCTGAGAAAGGGATATTGACCCAGATTGGGTACGACGAAAAAAAGAACAGTGATATCAAAAGTAAAGTAAACAGAACCTAGACAGATCGAGGGCACGAATTTTTCTAACCTACCGATGAGCTCCTTTTGAGAATTCTTGTTTTCAGTAGGTAGGTAGGTTACTTTAGCAACACATATGATCAAGTTTCTGTCTCGGTGGAGAACGAAGAGTTAGGCTGAGTATTCCAGTTAAAAAAAAACAAGACATAGTTAGGTTCAATAAGGGTTGATTAGGTTGATTAGGTTGAATAATTTACTACAAAGAAGACTTCATTAGAAAGTAGCACGGAAGAAGCCGAACAAAAAAAGGATGCAAATCAGAGGATGCGCCATCAAAGTCTGATTATCAGCCCTATCGAGGTATCCGTCGGAGCGAAATATTTTCCCCAACGCATACTTCGTCGGACGTTCAAATTCCATTGACACATACCATCGGAAAAAATACTACACAAATGCGACGGCTTCAATTCACTAGAATTCGTAAATAAATTCCGCGAAGAATTTGTATCGGAGGAAATCGGAAAAAATACACTTAGCTGTCAAAAATTTCACGAAAAATGCTCCTGAATGCACTTCAACGCAATTGCCGGGATGAGTTAGAGAATGACGGAGAAATATTCCGGACAGCTTTTCGGAAGAATACCTAGAAGCAAAAATCCTCCGAATTTTACAAAATCGGAGAATTTTCTGACTCGACGGATACCTCGATAAGGCTGTATAGCTTGGGCTTTCTTTGTGGGGGGGGGGGGGTTATATACAGATGCCATTCGGATCTTTTAAATGACTTGGGTAGCAGAAAATAAGTTTTTATCACCACATATACTTAACAGTGCTTCTTGAAAACTCCTCAAAAAAACTCGTAATAGAGTCCTTAAAAGTCCGAACCTAATCCATAGCAACTACAAAATTCTAAAATTAATTAACTTCAATGCAAAAATCGGTAAGGAAAGCATCTATGGATGGTTGGTTCGACTAACAGACTTCGCCTCAGCATGTAATACTTCGAATCCACAAAGCAGCCTGGTGATCTTCAGATCGACCATGTGCTCATAGATGCAAGAAACGCGTCCGATATCCTGCATGTACACAGATTCAGGGGGAAAACGTCAACTCTAACCATTTTCTGGTCGCAGCCATATTCATAGCCAGACTCTCCTACGAGAAGAAGCTGCCAATGGAGAAAAAAAAGAGACTTCCCGTTGAACCTCATATAGAGCTGCAGATTGCCAGAATCTACAAACAAAAACTAAGTGAGAGACTCCCCCCATATGCCCTCATCCACCACCAATGTCAGCCAATGGATACAGTATCGCAATATCATCAAGGGCCTCGCGACAAGGAAATATTCGTCAATTCTACAAGAAAGCCAAACAACTGGCACTTGGCTTCAAAGTAGGAACGCAGGCTCTACGAAATAACAATGGCAACCTAGTCACTGACGCGCAGGGAATTTTGAGTTATTCAGGCAGCATTTCCAGCAGCTGCTTAATGGACATATTGTCGAGAGAGTGATAGAGCAAGAAACCAGCCCACCTCCATCGAATGTACCTCTCCCTATATTGAAGAAGTTATTAGAGCATCTATCAAAAAAACTGAAGAACAACAAGTCAGTCGGTTCTGACGGATTCATCACGAGTGCGATATCATCGGAATACTGCATATTTGACGCAGAAAATCATATTCAGTGTGCGCACACAATTCGTACTACCGCAGTCTTCATACGTTTACGTACGATACAAATTCGTATCCAATGTGCGACTGGCCTTAATCGATTTATTGAGGGAAACGTTTGAGGAAACCTCATCCAAAGAAATGGTCCTGTCAATTGGCCACCAAGATCTTGTGTTTTGACACCATTGAACTAATTTCTATGGGGATATGTACAATCTCATGTTTACGTCAATAAACCCGAAACGATTGAAGTTTTGGAAGCCAACATAACTCGTGTTATTCATGGAATACCAACCGATATACCTGCAAGATTTGTCGAAAATTGGACCCACAGAATGGACCATTTAAGAGTTAGTCGTGGGCAACCTTTGAAGAAAGTTATCCTTAAACATTAAATGTCATGAACCAAACTAAGGCCTCAAATAAAGATTTTTCTCAATACATTGATTTTGTTGCATTTTATTTAAAAAAAAAGTCAGGAAGTACTTATTGGATCACCCTTTATATCAAGAAGATAGACACGCCTTGCTTTTCCTACAATGGTATTGATCTTATCCATTTAATAGAGGAAAAAAAGGACCAAACTGTGTACGCCAACATATTAAAAAAAACACAAGGCTACAATACGCCAGTTGGGAAAATGACCCTAAAATGGACATTCCAACAGGATAATGATCCAAAACATACCAGCAAAGACGCGAGGAAATGGTTCGATCGGCAAATGGTTGAAGTTATGCTATGGCCACCTAACTTACCGGACTTGAACCCATTTGAGAATTTGGGAACCGCCAACCAGAGCAGAGCTGTCCCAAGTAATTCAAGAAGCATGACACGTTACAAGGACCTCGTTGACTTCATTCGTTTTCATTCCATTTTAGACTCAATACGTGTAGCAGATTGCATCAAAATGTCACACTGCTCAGGTAATCTGCTACTGGCAGATTTTGGACAAAAATTATATTCTTAGCAACGGAAAATAAGTGCAATCACCTCAATGAGTTAAAATATGGATGGATATGGAAGAACCACTTCTGCAGACTGTTAAACGGCGATGACGAACAACATTCCGCTGTCAGGCAGAACGAACCATTCAATATTGGCAACGACAGCGAAAACTGCCAACCACCCGACCTGAGTGAAGTGAGAATAGCAATATCTAAACTCAAGCTTAATAAGGCTGCCGGAAATGACGGCCTTCCCGCTGAGCTTTATAAGGCCGGCGGAGATGACTTGGTAAGTAACATCCACCAACTCATAAGCCAAATCTGGTCGGATGAAAATATGCCTGAAGAATGGAACCTCAGCATCGTTGGCCCGATCCACAAAAAAGGAGACCCTCTGAACTGCGCCAACTACAGAGGCATAAGTCTCCTCAACATCGCCTACAAGATCCTATCTGCCGTAATATGTGAACGCCTGAAACCGTTTACCAACAACCTGATTGGCCCTTATCAGTGTGGTTTTAGGCCAGGAAAGTCCACAACCGATCAAATTTTCACACTTCGGCAGATCCTGGAAAAAACTCAAGAAGTCCAAATCGATACCCAGCACCTATTCATCGATTTCAAAGCCGCATATGACAGCATTTATAGAGACGAACTGTACAGAGCCATGTCTAGTTTCGGTATACCGCCCAAACTCGTCCGTTTCTGTAGGATGACGATAGAGAATTCTCGCTGCTCCATCAGGGTCGGAAACGACCTCACTGACACATTCGATACCAAAAAAGGATTTAGGCAAGGCGATGCGCTGTCATGTGACTTCTTTAATGTGATTCTTGAGAGGATTGTGCAAAACTCCAAAGCCAACACCAGAGGCACAATTTTCCAAAAGTCGGTGCAACTACTAGCATACGCTGACGATATTGACATCATTGGTAGGGCTCAACGTGATGTCATAGCCACGTTTGCTAGTATAGAGAAGGAAGCGGCGAAAATGGGTTTAGCAGTAAATGAAGGTAAGACTAAGTATATGCTGTCATCACGAAAGGACTCACAACATCGACGAATTGGACAGAACGTCACCATTGACAGATATAACTTTGAGGTAGTACGGGACTTTGTCTACCTCGGCTCCGCTATTAACTCTGACAACAACATCTCGTCAGAAATTAAACGAAGAGTTACTCTTGCCAACCGCTGTTTCTTCAGGCTAAGAAGGCAATTTAGTAGTAAAGCCCTCACTCGAACTACTAAGGAGATCCTATATAAGACCCTGATCATCCCAGTCTGAAGCATGGACCGTATCAAAAGCGGATGAAGAAATCCTTGGTAGATTCGAGAGGAAAATTCTTCGAAAAATTTTCGGTCCCGTTTGCGTTGACGGGCTATAGAGACGAAGATTCAACCAAGAACTATACGAGCTGTACAGCGACATGCCCCTGGTCAAAAAACTACGCATTAGACGTTTAAGATGGCTAGGACATGTAGTCTTGTAGTCGCAGAGTCTTCGATTCCCAGCCAGACGTCGGACGCAGTAGAGGAAGACCTCGCCTTAAGTGGCGCGCACAAGTGGAAACCGACCTCAACCAACTTGGAGTGCGCAACTGGAGGCAGTTAGCTAAGGACCGGGCTAATTGGAGAGGCATGTTGGTTGAGGCCCAGGTTCATTCCGGACTGTAGCGCCACTTAAGTAAGTAAGTATGGGTAAATTATGTTTTGTTTCCTAAGCATCTAAGAGGGAAACCCCCTTGATCAAGGAAGGGAACTATACAAAGTTTTTTTTTTATTTAGGATGACTACTCAAATTCTTTGGAAAGGACTTGAATGAATAAATGTTTGGACACACAGTTCCTTAACTATACCTAAGTCTAAAAGTTCAGTTTCTAAAGGGATATGTTCATGAAAAATCAAAATACAAATAAAAGACTCACTTTGGAGGTATTTTCCAAATAGCTGTATGGGGATGATTGGTTTGATTCTATTCCCACGTCGGAATCCGCCTTCATAACTTAACACAATAGTCTTGGACAGAATGCACTATCGTTTTTGAATTGATCGAAATATTATGATTTACACACACACTTTCATTGAAATTTTATTTTTTTTTGTGACAGTAACCTTGCACGAAAATTTCGACATTTTTTTGCAGGCATTTACAGGATTTCACTTGTTTATAGTTTTGACTAAATGCTGTGCACAACAATGCAAAGTAGGTAATACGCGAATATTCTCTGGTTTTGATAACTTCATCCGCCCCAATACTTTCTCATATTAAAGGGCCACTAGCGAACGCGCTTATTTCTCGACAAATTCACTTTAAGCCGCAATATGAAGGTAGATATCACATTTCAAAACGATTTTCCATTACTTTTCTGCTGATAAATTACAGCCACCGTGCAAAACAAAACAAATTACAAGAGCAAAACTTGAAATGCATTTTTGCATGAAAATGGCGACATTTTATTTTTTCGCGCACTCCCGCACTAAAATGTCATTTGCAATCGCGCACTACTCAAATTTCAAAGGACATTTTGATTTTTTACAATCGCCGGCTTAAAATACAACTTAAAAAAATATTTTGGTTGAAGTGCATTGACTTGGTAGAATGACAGTGACAGTTGCTAATGGCGCATCGCCAGGGAGGTAATGAGGAGGTATGGTGATGAGGTGTTTTGTTGTGGTAGGTTGTGTTTTATGGTGAAAACTAGAAAAAAAAAAAAAAAATTAAAATTATTTTAAAAATTAAAATTAAATTTAAAAATTAAAAATGAATTGTACAAATAACTGAAACTAAAATGATGTGTTCACACTTCACACAAATGATATGTTAAAAAAATTAACAATATTTATGTCTCATCAAAAAAGACACGAATATATATTTTTTTAATTTGCTCGGTCAAGGGGTTATGAATGTTTTTTATATATTTTAACACTGCGAGAAGTTAAGGAAAGAAGACACCGATGAACATTAGTCTTAAAAGAGATTGGCAGACCATTCCATATTCGTATTGTTCAGTTTATGTACAAACAGCTATATTTCAGCTACGTCAGAAGATAGGCTTGATGCTAAACTGATTTGCATTCAAAGAGTAACAAGTAATGCCGTAAATTGTTTAATAGGAAGAATGCAACTGGCAATTTCATTTGTTATCGAAGTAGCGATAACACAAAGTAAGGCAGCAGAAGTGTCTATATAAAGGGTGATCCATTTCGAGGTTCCCTACTTTTTTAAAGAAAATAACACAGAAAATTCAAATTTAATGGAGAATGTTTATTATCATTTGGAAGAACATTCTTTGGCATTTATTTTTTGAAGATTATGTCTATCAAATGTTGGCCGTTGCTACGTCGCAGATGGTCCATCCGTTGAGTCCAATTTTCGATCACTCGTTCGAGCATTTCGACTGGTAACTGGCGAATGACACGCGTGATGTTTTCCTCCAAGGCCTGAATCGAAGCGGGTTTGTCGGCATAAGCTTTTGACTTTACATATCCCCACAGGAAAAAGTCTAACGGTGTAATATCACACGCTCTTGGTGGCCAATCGACCGGCCCAAAACGTGAAATTATGTGCTCACCGAAATGTTCTCTCAATAAGTCCATTGATTGATGCGATTTGTGGGAAGTGGTGCCGTCTTGCTGAAACCAAATGTCGCCGAGATCACGAGCTTCAATTTCAGGCATCAAATAGTCGGTTATCATGGCACGATAACGGTCACCATTGACGGTTACGTTCGCACCGGCATAATTTTTACACTCTCAGCTACGGCCGCTATATTTTCTTCACAGCGTGCTGGACGTGGTCTATTCGGTCGAATATTATCCATTAATGAATGCTGGGTCTCAAAATGGGTGATGGTGTTGCGAATAGTACGCTCAGTAGGCCGATTATGTTGACCATAAGTTGAGCGAAGTGCACGAAACACATTCCTCACAGAACGTGAATTTTCATAATAAAGTTGAACAATTTGTAAACGTTGTTCACGCGTAAGTCTTCCCATTATGAAATGCCAAACAATAATAAAATAACATGACAGCATGACACGACTCACACGTGATCTGTCAAAAAAGGCTATTGAAAAAAGTATCTCTACTTGGATCACCCGTTACAAGCAAGTGCTAAAACCGGTTTGGACATATGGTATACAACTATGGGGTTGTACCAGTGAAACGAATCTAAACATTTTACAAACTTTTGAAAACAAAATGTTAAGATCATTCGTCAATGCGCCGTGGTACGTAAGGAACGAAGATCTACGCAGAGATCTGGGTATTCCAGCGGTTAAAGATGAAACAAAAAATTTTGCACGAAAACATAAAAAACGTTTATTAGGACACGTTAACACAACAGTCCTCCAAATTCTTGACGAAACAAATATATTGCGGCGTCTTCAAAGAACTAAACCCTTAGATTTGGCCCGATAATAACAAACCGCACTATAAATTGCGGAAAAGCAGGAACTCTCAAAGGAAAGTTACCTGCCAAATATACAGGGTGGCGCACGAATCGTGCTACAAAAATAAAACGTCATAACTTTTTTTCTGTGTGAGTAATCGGCTTATTTTTTTTTTTTTATTTTGTAGGTTACTATTTAGATTTATAAAAATGGATGCTTGGGATACGGAGAAAAGAATTTGGATAGTGCAACGGTAACATGCTTTGCAGTCCGTCATTTCCGTCCAAAGGGAATTTAGGCGGGAGTTTGGCGGTAATCCCCCGAGTAGATGGACCATTATGAGGTTTGTAAACATGTTTGCCGAATCTGGAAGCATCGCACGAAGGCCGTACAATCGAGTTGCCAATGTTCGGGTTCAGGATACAATCGCAGCAGTATCATCTGCAATACAGGCCAATCCGAGCGTTTCGACCCGAAACTTATCGGGGCAAATTGGAGTTAGTAGACGGTCATTACAACGGATACTTCATGACGATTTAAACTTGTTTCCGTACAAAGTCTAAGTTACTAGCAAGTTAAACCCTCAGGATTTGCCTGTTCGCCTGGAATTTTGCCAAAAAATGATATCAATGGCCGAAGAAGACAACACATTGATCAATTGTTTGTTCATGTCTGATGAGGCCCATTTTGATCTTAACGGCAATGTAAACAAGCAAATTTGCCGTATATGGAAAGAGTCTAATCCAGAAATGCTCCATGAGACGGAACTGCACCCAGAACGAGTCACTGTGTGGTGCGCAGTTTCATCAAGGTGTATTGTCGGGCCGTACTTCTTTGAAGAAAACGGTGTAACCGTTACTGTCAATGGGGACCGTTATTTAAAGATGTTGAAGGAGTTTTTTTACCCAGAACTGCGCCGAAGACGTATACCATTCAACAGCGTTTGGTTTCAGCAAGATGGAGTAACTGCACATATAGCCAGACCAGTTATGGCGGAGCTAAACAAAAAATTCGCAAACAAAGTCCATAACGACAATAATTGAGGCGATCCCAACTTCAACTCTTCAGGCCGCAATGAATAATTTTTTGATCAGGTGCCGCATATGCGTGGGAGAGCGTGGAGGTCATTTGCGATCTATAATCTTTAAAAACAACTAACTATTTAAAATAAAATTTAATTTTCTAACCAATTTGAATTTCGTATTTAGCACAATTGGTGCGCCACCCTGTATTATATACTCGTGATAAAAAAAATTGCTGGATAAGTCGAATACTTAGTTGCAATAGAAATACAAAATGGGTGGTGGTTTTAGTGAGTAGAAATCTCACACTACTTTGAAGATTTCTATGAAATCTATTTCTATGAAGATTTCCACCAGCCCACGGAAAAAAAACTCATAAGTTTCACCACCTTACTCCATTTCAATATTCCTTTTCAGGTACCTAACTCTTCAACAAAGGGTATCGCTATGGGCCCATGTAGGCCTATGGAAACTCATACTTTTTTTTAAATTTTTTAGATAATCAAAAACAACCTACCTGATCGAAATTCTTCAGCTGAGTTTGCCCGTTTAAGGTACTAAATACGACAGGATCACTATCTTACTCTAATGTTTGTACACAGTTCCCCGCGTGTTCGTTATTCGTAAGTAAAATTTTGGCATCCAAAAGGACTTTTCCCAAGACATAATTTTCCTCGAATAGGATAAGCAGTCGACCTCTAGTATTCGAAAATATATTCACCTTCAATTTAAGGTGTGTGATAAAATAAAAATAACCTTTTCCCCTCCAGCAAAAGCAGTTCACATTATTTTCACAAGGGTACTTCTTTCCAAGGATAATACACAAATTATCTGCAAATTAGTTTATCGTTAAGTTTACATTTTACAGGCGCTCTCCCCAGTAACAAGCTCATTCAAGGTGTTCCTTTCCTCTCAGCAATATTGTTCCATTCAATTGGACAGGTAATGAAGTGCTCCTTCATTTACGCGAACTTTACTACCACTTTCGCGAGCGCATACCTCACGGACGGCGCGACGCCTCCGCTGCAAAAAAAGGGTTGTATACGACTTGATTTCAATGGAATGTCCATTTGAATACAAAATAACATCTTTACAGCGATAATAATCCTTCTCTTCACAGCGTTACGTTGGATATAAAAAAAATGCACATTTCGTGATTCCTTTTTATTTTTCGAGTTCATCCTGTGAAACGATCGTAAAACAGTAAATAGGGAGAATCCTCACGAACGTTCGGTCCATCCATTTATAGCTGATTAAAATGATAATTTGTATCCTTGTCTTGTTGAAATTACACCATGAGAATGCGCACCAATTTGGCGGGGATAAGAAGCAGGAACCCAATTGGATTCTTGTCGGGTGAAATAACACACTTTGGAATTGATTTGGGGAATGAGCAGTGATCCTGACTTTGTGTGAGATAATAAAAGTTATTGTTGCCAAGGATAAACCCGATGGCGCATAAAATTTTCGACTTCGAATAATGACATGAAAAGCTATTTTGATTATGCCCCAGCGGGTCGGACAAAGTCATGAACATAAGTCTGGCAAAAAGGCGTAAACTGGCATGTCCTTGTTTTCGGTGCTAAAAAAAAATACAGGATTACTCGCAATAAAAAAATGAACAAACACCATTTCATCGCTATGTAAGCTATTTCATTTCCATTACCCTCGCAGTGGAAAGTTAATAGCGCCATTTGCAAGGATATGTAAAATAGAAAGGATATACCTACACCATGTTTTTTTTTTTTTTTTTTTTTGGATGGGAAGACAATCACCTTCTCCACATGAATGGAATCTCAATTGAGATGATTGGGAACAAAATAAAGAACAAAAAAAAACAGAGAAAAATGAATAAGGACCGGCACTTTTATCCTTATTGCTTGTGCAATAAATTCTCAGAGGAAAAATAAGTCATAATGAGTGCACTTGAGAAAGTGAGGTTAAATTTTTTTTTTCTGTTCGCACGACTGTTGCGAGATATATTATTCGCAATAAAACTTTTGACTCCTGGCTGGATGGCAACTGTGTGCCAGTTGAGCTTGTGGTTATTCTTTAATTTCTTAACTTCCTAGTTGCTGGTTGCTGGTCTATGGGACTTTGCCTCTCAGTTTTATTTCGGTACGTGCTATCATATTTTCCTTTTTCCTGTTTTCAAATGAAGATGAAGATGTGCAAAGTTTTTTTTTTTTTTTGCCAAAAGAACATTTATGAGGGCCAATGTTTTCGAAGGCGTGTAACAGATAGTTAATCAGAAATATTAATGGAGTTTGGAGTTTTATTAAGCAAACGATGCAAGTTTGGAAGCAGTTGGGAAAAAATATTTTCCCTGACGAATGTGAAAAGTTTCTGATCGTTGGTAGTAATGTTTTGGAAAAAGTGTGTGTGTGTGGGGAAAAGTTGGCAATAACTAAATTGGAATCGTGCATTTTTTTTGAGCTATTTAAAGGAGCGGAAGATAATTTGGTTAGGGGAATAATTAAGTTGAAAAAGTTTCAGAGGGTAATTGAGTGCAATCTGATACTCGAGAACGGGTGATTTTTTAAACTTTATTGCTCCAAAGTAGGCACATTCGGTTGAAGACATGATGCGTGAGAATCAGTGAGACAAGGCATATGAAGGGAGACAATTCATGTGAGTTATACGAACACTTTCCAAATATAAACCAGCTTTTTTGTTACTAAGTGAAACATAGGCAGTGGTGAATTCCGACTTATCAGAATTAACCCTATCTGGATATAATTTAAAAAAAAATTAATGTCAGAAGACTGCAATCGCAAGAGACCGCCAAGGTCTTCGCGCAACGCGCAACCCTTAGCCTCTCGATTCACACCATACCACACACCGGCAACTAATGTCGAAGAACAATGGCAACGATGCCAACAAGCCATTAGATCAGCCGTAACTGATGTACTAGGTTTCTCGTGGCCACCAGCAAGAAACCCTTGGTTTGATGAGGAATGAGGAATGAGAGCTGCCATTGAGCTCTATAGGCAGGGAAGAAGGGAAGAACACCGACTTTTCAGAAAAAAAAAAGAGCAAACAAAGTTTGCGATCGAGGATAAAGAGAGGTGCCACTCCAGGAACGATGTTCGCAAATTTTACCAAAGTGTAAACCGTCAAAGCCAAGGATACAAGGCTCGAACAGAATCTTGTCGAGATGAACAAGGAAATATCGTAGTTGAGACACAGTCGATGCTGAGGATATGGAAGAACCACTTCTGAAGCCTGTTAAACAGCCATGACGAATAACATTCTGCTGTCAGGCAGAACGAACCACTTTATATTGCCAACGGCAGCAAAAATTGACAACAACCCGACCTAAGTGAAGTGAGGATAGCAATATCTAAACTCAAGCTTAATAAGGCCGCCAAAAGTGACGGCCTTCCCGCTGAGCTTTATAAAGCAGGCCGAGATCATTTGGTCAGTAACATCCACCAACTCATAAGCCAAATCGACCAGATCGGTCGGATGAAAGTATGCCTGAAGAATGGAACCTCAGCACCATTTGCCCGATCCACAAAAAAGGAGACCCTCTGAACTGCGCCAACTACAGAGGCATAAATCTCCTCAACATCGCCTACAAGATCCTATCTGCCGTAATATGTGAACGCCTGCAACCGTTTACCAACAACCTGATCGGCCCTTATCAATGTGGTTTTAGACCAGGAAAGTCCACAACCGATCAAAATTTTCACACTTCGGCAGATCCTGGAAAAAAAACCCAAGAAGTCCAAATCGATACCCACCACTTACTTATCGATTTCAAAGCCGCATACGACAGCCCAAACTTGTCCCTTTGTGTAGGATGATGGAGAATTCTCGCTGCTCCATCAGGGTCGGAAACGACCTCAACGATACATTCGATACCAAAAAAGGATGTAAGCAAGGCGATGCTCTGCCATGTGATTTCTTCAATTTGATTCTTGAGAGGATTTTGCAAAACTCCCCAGCCAGCACCAGAGGCACAATTTTTCAAAAATCGGCATACGCCGACCATGTTGACATCATTGGTAGGACTCAACGAGATGTCATAGCCACGTTTGCTATTATAGAGAAGGAAGCGGCAAAAATGGGTTTAGCAGTAAATGAGGGTAAGACTAGGTACTAAGACTAGAACATCGACGAATTAGTTAGAACGTTACCATTGACAGGTATAACTTTGAGGTAGTACCGGACTTTGTCTACCTCGGCTCCGCTAATTACTATGACAACAACATCTCGTTAGAAATCAAACGAAGAACTAATCTTGCCAATCGCTGTTTCTTCGGGCTTAGAAGGCAATTCAGTATTAAAGCCCTCACTCGAACAACTAAGAAGATCCTATATACGACCCTGATCATCCCAGTCCTGCTCTACGGCGCTGAAGCATGGACCGTATCAAAAGCGGATGAAGAAATACTTGATCGATTCGAGAGAAAAATTCCTTGAAAAAGTTTCGGTCCCGTTTGCGTTAACGGGCTATGGAGACGAAGATTCAACCACGAACTATACGAGCGACATACCCCTGGTCAAAAAATCTCCGCATAGGACGTTTAAGATGGCTAGGACATGTAGAACGAATGGTAACTAATACTCTGGCTCGCAGAGTCTTCGATTCCCAGCCAGACGCCGGAAGACATCGCCTTAAGTGGCGCGCACAAGTGGAAATCGACCTCAACCAACTTGGAGAGCCCAACTGGAGGCAGTTAGCTAAGAACCGGGCTAATTGTAGAGGCATGTTGATTGAGGCCCAGGTTCATTTCGGACTGTAGCGCCACTTAAGGTAAGGTAAGATTCATCCATCTACCACACTGTTAATCCCAAAAAGACGGTATGGCAATACGAGAAAGCCAATTGGGAAGCATGAAACAGTTGTTTTTAGGAATTTTAACTGTCACTATATATCCTCGACAGTGACGTGGATGCTGCTTCTGATATGATATCAAACATCATTCTCCTTGGTATGAGATCCTTTATTCCCAACAGAATAAAGAGTTTCAAACAAAATGGTTGTATGGACTTTAGCTTCAAAGAAGCTATCGGGTTAAGAGAGACAAACTTTCGGTTATACAAGACCAACCCAAGAGAAGAAAACCGAACAAAATTCAAACAAAGCCAGAAAGGACTATAATTCCCATTTAAAACGCGTCAAAAAAAAATTTACAATGTCCCAGAGGAAGGGAAAACTTTTGGTCTTTTGTCAAAAATATAAAAAAATTCGTCTCATTCACAATGACATTCCAGCTGTGGGCTTTTAGACATTGCCAGATTGTGCCCAGTCTCCTCCTGTACTTGAGAACGTAGATCATTCTATGGGACACTTTCGTACTCGTACAGTTGCAAGAGTTTTATTTGATCTTGACATTCACAAATCCGCTGGTCAAGATGGTATTTCCCCAATTATTCTGAAGAGGTGTTCTTCCACGCTAGCAAAACCACTGCGCAAGCTTTTCTATTTATCCTACTCATCCGGACTCTTTCCGAGTAGATGGAAAACTGCATTTGTCCAGCCTCTACCAAAAAAAGGCGAATCTTCTTCTCTCTCCAACTACCGACCAATTGCCCTTACGTCCCTTCCTTCGAAGGTCATGGAAACGCGCTGATAAATCGTCAGCTTATGAAATATCTTGAAACACGAAAACTTCTCAATGGTTTTCGCAGCAACAGGTCTACTGGTGATTTGATGACATATCTCACCGAAAAGTTGAACCAATCAATACACCATGGTGGAGAAAGCAAGATTGTTGAACTTGACAGCATTTGACAGCGCTTGGCATCAAGCCCTTTGGTCGAAAATGCGTGCATTTGGAATCGATGAAAAACATCTTCTATGGATTAGAAATTATCTTTCGAAACGTTCAATTCAAGTTGTTTTGAACGGTTTCAAGTCTGCGACTCACCAAATAAATGCTGGTGTCCCTCAAGGCTCAGTTTTGTCTCCGACTCTCTTTCTCATTTTTATAAATGATCTCCTGTCTGCAACTTCTTATCCAATTCATTCTTTATCTGATGACAGGGCTCTAAGCTTCTCATTCGTTTTCAGGTCCACATCCCCCATCTTGGAGCGTGGACTCTAAACGACAAAATATGTTAAGCTCATTGAATTCCGAATTTGACAGCATCATCAAATGGGGAAAATCCAACACAATGCTGTCTTCTGTCGTTTAAGCGAAACCAAAATCTAGAGCCATTATCCATGAATTGCACTTACGTCGAAGAAACCAAAAAACTTTCCATGCTAGGTATGTCTGTTAGTAACGTCTTACGTTAGAACGACCACGTATTCCAAGTCGCTAAAACGCAGCGAAATGTCTAGGTTTCCTTAATCGATGTAAAAAAATATTTCACCTCTTCTGATCGCCCTAAACATGAGTTCAACGCCCACGTCTAGTCGGGTGCACCAAAAACAACATCGCACCTTCTAGATCGGATTCAAACGTGTGCGAAAAAAACTTATAGGAGACATTATAATAGCGAACTTTTGAGTTTCGCTCGAATACCGTCGAAATATCTCCTGGCTTACATTGTTCTATCGCTATTTTAACAACCAAGGCTCAAATGAAATAGCCAACTGCATTCCTTTCATTCAACAATTCAGCCACAATACTCATTACGCTATGAATGCAAATCAGTTTACCCTCAAGCCTATCTTCGGACGAACGCTGAAATATAGAGATTCGCACATAAACCGAACAACACGAATGTGGAATGCTCTACTAAACTCTGTTTTTCCTTTCCATTATAACTTGCAGGCATTTAAAACCAATGTGCATCGGTATCTCCTTTCTTCTTATCCCGAATTTCCTTAATCCCCGCACTGTGCTTAAACAAATTTAAAAAAAATTGATTTAGACCGTTAGTCTGAAAACACGGTAGTTAGACTGGATGGCTGGAAAGGGACTAACAACAATGGAAAGTACGGGGACAAATGAAGGAGCCACCCATACACGTGGACCCCCAACGGGCATTAAAATGGTTCAACATATATTGACCTGAGTGTGATGAGGGAAGACGTACATCGTCCAACTAACAATTATTCCTCTATAAGGTAATAAAATTTAATTTCCACAAGCAATTACTTCTGTAGGCCTTATATAGTACTTCTGAGCGGAGGTTGAGCATTTTTGCAGTCGATTGTTTGGGTAGAAGCCTGTTAAAGATATTATGCAGGAAAAATCATTAGCATAACCGAAGTTATGATGGTGTAACCTCTGTAAGGTTGTTTTTAAGCTTCCGTAGTCGTGTGTACGTGTACCATACGTTAAGATTTTTCGGCAGAACTTCGCACGAAGTTTAGCCGAAGTATAGCATGTAGAAGGCTTAGGAATGAAAGCTTAAAAAAGGTTTCGGCAGAACTTCGCACGAAGTTTATCCGAAGCATAGCATGTAGAAGGCTTAAGAATGAAGGCTTAAAAAAGTTTAAAAGATCGGGAAAAAGGTGAAAAGATCGGGAAAAGGTGAAAAGATCGGGAAAAGGTGAAAAGATCGGGAACCTAATGGAGTATGAGTCAACACGATTGAATACTTCGTTTTACTTACTCGTCTTTCATGTTCCAGAGTACTGCCTAGTGGCGGGATCTCCTGTTTTATGACCAATCGGGAAAAAGGTGAAAAGATCGGGAAAAGGTGAAAAGATCGGCAAAAGGTGAAAAGATCGGGAAAAGGTGAAAAGATCGAGAAAAGGTGAAAAGATCGGGAACCTACCGGAGTATGAGTCAACACGATTGAAGTACTTCGTTTTACTTACTCGTCTTTCATGTTCCAGAGTACTGCCTAGTGGAAGGACCTCCTGTTTTATGACCAATCGAACGACTAAGTTGAGATAAGCTTTTCTTGACAGTTGGTACAACCCGGATGATTTGTCAGATCATCACGAGAGGAAAGTCAGTGAAAAATCATTTAGGTGTTGGTTTGGCTGGGAATCGAACCAGACCTCCATCGTGCCACTAAGCCCTAATCTAAAGCCAATTAAAAGAGGAGTGGCTATGTTAACATTCAAGTAAGCCTTTGCTTCTTTTTTTGTTAGTGTCAAATGGTAGCCAATGCGATTATATGAAGCCTGTTGACATATTCAACATCGTAATATGTATCAAGTAGAATACATGTAAATCCGTTTATCGACACAACTGATGATCACCGATTTCGCTGTATATTTGGTTAACAGTTCTCCTATCCTGCTATAATTTTTCACCTCTGCAATAGTAATGGAACATTTTCTGTCAACTCAAACTACCCCAACTCTCAGCTAATCAATCGAAATAAAGACAATCGCATTTACATCCCCCTATTCAGCACATTCAGTTGACAACTGTCTTTCTATATTCACACAAATTTGTAATCACATACTGCAGCCTTTTTCCCCTTTTACAAATCCCCCTTATCAATCTTATAAGGAAGAGAAAATTGCCATCCGGGCAAAATACTGTCAGTAACTTCTAAAATCCCTCACTCTTTACGTTTATTCAAATGGAGACATCTATAGTTGGCCTGCCTGTCTGTCAATAAGACCACAACGTTCGACAAGAGTCGTTCATTTTTCATTCGTAAAATTGACAGCAGCTGATCCTATGTCGTCGTTGTCATCGTCAAAAGCAGCAACATGTAGTTAAACGAATTGAAATCCAAGGCAAAAACATGGGTCGAATCGGAAAATCCTATTCGTTTTCCCCATTTAAAAGGATTCCTGTACAAATTGCAAAGGCGAAGACATACAACATACATACACGATATGTGCGTGACTTGAAAGGAAGCCTTCCTTCATTCTTTTGTAAGGACAATTGTGTATCGGGAAATGATATGCAAATATTTCCTCAGCTAACAAAACGTGTTCCGTAAATTTGCATAAAATGAAGGAGATCCTTTCAACCTCTTCAAAAAGGATATGTAACTCAACTGGCAAGCTTTAAAATATCCTGAAAAAAAATTACCAACTCCAATTCAATTTAGATTTATATCCACTCTCGCTGAATCAACTATACATATTCAGCACTACAATTCAGCACTCTTCACTTTTTCCAATTTTGTAAGCAGATAACTTCGCCAATTGAGAATGAGCCCCTCAACAGCATTAGGACTGCTGAAAATAAATTACCAAACAATATCGATTAGCTGGAGAGAAGCAAAATTGGAAAATCACTTTAAAACGCAATATCCCATCCTACACCCCAAGATAGGCGTCGTCGTCGTTTTGTGCTTCTGTAGGCAGAAAATCAACCGCCTCAGCCTCGTGTCTCCTTTCAACTAAATTTCCATCTGAAAATCCTTTAATCAGTTGTACGTGCAGTGAAAGTTGCTTCTGTTTCGCTGGCAGGGTAGATAGCAGTAGTACCTAATGCGTAATGCTGCTCCTTTCTACCCCCTTGGGCCATAATGAGATAACATGCTATTCTCTGCGTCTTCATGACATTCAATAGTCAGCTACACCGAGTCGATTTGGAGTCCCTTAGGCATGTGAGAACCTTTGTAATGAAGACCCTACGAGCGGCGAAAATGCCTCCAGTAGTAATGTAGCACCAATTGAATGAATACCAGACAAGTTGGGCTAAACAGTGACGACTTATAGGTTATGCACGTGTCTTAAAAATATACTTCAGCTGCCTTTATGCCTTGAAGCGACACGGCCTAAAATAACACAAATTAAGCATCCACTTGAAGGCGTCGCGTCGGTCGTTAGAAAGATTTCCGCCTTTTAGTGAGGAATCGTGTAAAACTGCTTAACGATGTCATTTAGCTGTCAGTGGATATTTTTGGCGCTTATCTCGGAAAATGGAGACGTCAAGGGAGGCGGTGTTTGCGGGCTCTGAAATTGGTTGTCGTGCCAAAGAGATATTTCGCACTGGATTGGGGTAGTTTGTGTATTTTTTAGCTCGGTCCTCTAATCGATGGAAATGAGCTTAGGATAAGGGTAAACAGGATTTTAATAGTGTGTACATGTGCTTAGGCTCGTATGTGGATGCCGAAAGGTGGCAAATAGAGTGTGAGAGAGATGCTGGTGGAAAGGTGTGGAATTTAGTGGGGTTTTGGGAAACATTTTCGGCCGGGTTTTGTTGAACGAAATTTGATGGGATGTAAGTTGCCAATGGCCGTGAAAGGTTTTGGGTCGTATGATGAACTTAAATTAGGAAAACTTAAGTTTTTATTTAAAATTAATGCAACTTGGAAGCAGAAGAGAATGGAGTCTTAAATTATAAATGGTAGACCAAAGTAGCCCTGATTGGATTTCGAAGGATACAACTTTTTAAGTGCTTTAGCATCAAGGGAATGCCGAACATAGGTTACAGATGTGGTAATGAACATCGCACAAAAAAAACTTTCAGAAAATACCAGTTACAAAGTGGAGATTTTAAATATCTAAGGGTAGCAATGTGATGGATTGCCATGAGGTTTAGAAGAAACTGTAATGCATATGACGAAATGTTCTGGATGGAGCATAATGCATTCGGACAAAGGCAGAGAAAAAGAAATTCGAAAACTTTGAGTGTGTATCTAGTGAGAGTCCTTCTTCTCTCAAGTAGACTGATGAAGAACCAAGATGCGTTTTCCAAGAGGATACATTCCTTTGTTTGTCAAACCAAATATGTCGAACGGTCGAAAATACTAGCTAGCTAGATTCCTAAAATCCTAGCATTAGATTCCTAAACTCCTAGCAATAGATTCGTAAATATACATTTTTGGCGCAACAGTATAGTTATGTCCCAAGGGTGTACTAGGTGGACCTCCAGTTTGATGCAGAATATGAACGATTTTTTTGACAATTAATAACCATCGAATCCGTGTGGAGTTGCTAGTCTCCCATCGGACGCGTCCTCGAGTGGCAGATAGAGGAATTCTCTGCAGATATGTGGAAAAAAATACCACTCGTGGACCAAAACTAGCTAGGAGTTAAAAAAAAAAAAACAAAAATCCCCAAATGGCAGCAAAAAAAATCCAAGGATATATCAACTGTTCCATCTGCAGTCCCAGTTAGGATGGACGAAGTAAACAACCTATTTCAGCTGCTCCGACATTATCGGACAACAGGTCATCTAGGAATCTCAAGGGCTAGGTCAGGTCCTGAGGCCAACGGCACAATACCGTAGTGGATACCGAAGTCTAATAAATTGGAGGTGGCCCTCAAGGTTGGCGGTGGTGATTGGGATAACAACCCACTCACGGAAAAAAATCAAGAGGCTAACATCGACTCGGACCTTTAAATTGTTGTAGATAAGGTAAATATGAGGATATCTACCACGTCACAACAAATACTTTGAACAAAATTAATTTCGAAAGTCTGCAATCGAAAGATACCGCCAAGGCCTTCGCAGAAAGCATATCCTAAACTTACTACCAGTATAAAATGTCAAAGGACAATGACAACTATGCCAACAATCCATTATATCGGCCGCAACTGATGTGCTAGGTTTCTCGCGCCCACCAGCAAGATATCCTTTGTTTGATGAAGAATGCCGACACTGACAGATGCTCGCAGCCAAGAAAGAGGCCTATAAGGCTAAGCAGCATGTGAATACGATAGCTGCCATTAAGATTTATAGGCAAAGAAGGAGGGAAAGACCACCAGCTTTTCTAAAAGAAGAAAAGCAAGTGAGGACATAGAGAGGTTCCACTCCGGGAATGATGTTCGCATTTTTATACAAAGCGTAAAAGACAGTGATATAGGCTCGAACAAACACCCCTTTCAAGGTATCCGCTCGAATCAATTTCCGAAACGAAAGTCATTTTAATCGGAACTCAATTAGTTTTGGACGTGTCCGGAACAAAATAAAAAAGCTTACAATCGCGTTCGGTTGATTCCCCAGCTGTCAAAAATTGTTGACTTAACGCATATCGCTGATGCTAAAAAAAATCTCTTCCCAACGGCTACCTTGATAGGGGTGAGAATCCTGTCGATATGAACAAGGAAATATCGAGGTTGAGACTCATTCGATGCTGAGGATATTGGTAATGTGGACATCTAAAGACTGTTTGCCAGCGATGAGGAACAACATTCCGCTGTCATTCAGAACGGACCATTCAGTATTGGGGACAACAGGGAAAACTACCATCCACCCGGCCTAAGTGAAGTGAGGATAGCAATATCTTATCTCAATCTTAACAAGGCTGCTGTTCCGCAGAGCTATATAAAGCAGGCGGAGATGACTTGGTAAGTAACATCCACCAACTCATAAGCCAAATTTGGTCGGATGAAAGTATGCCTGAAGAATGGAACCTCAGCATCGTTTGCCCGATCCATAAAAAAACTGCGCCAACTACAGAGGCATAAGTCTCTTCAACATTGCCTACAAGATCCTATCAGTTGTACACCTTAAACGTTTGCCAACAACCTAAACTAATAAAATATTCATACTTTGGCAGAAAATGAAAAAAAAAAAAACAAGAAGTCCAAATCGATACCCACCACCTATATATCGATTTTAAAGCCGCATACGATAGCATTTATAGTGACGAACTATACAGAGCCATGTCTAGTTTTGGTATACCGCCCAAACTCTTCCGTTTGTGTAGGATGACGATGGAGAATTGTCGCTGCTCCATCAGGGTCGGAAACGACCTCACCGACACATTCGATACCAAAAAGGATTTAAGGAAGGCTGTCATGTGACTTCTTCAATTTGATTCTTGAGACGATTGTGCAAAACTCCCGAGCCAACATCAGAGGCAAAATCTTCTATAAATCGGTGCAACTACTAGCATACGCCGACAATATAATCATCAGTGACAGGACTCAACGTGTTGTCATAGCCATGTTTGCTTGTATGGAGAAGGAAGCTGCAAAAAAGGGTTTAGCAGCAAATGAGGGCAAGACTAAGTATATGCTGTCAACACGAAATGACACAGAACATCGACGAATTAGAGAACGTCACCATTGACAGATACAACTTTGAGGTAGTACGGGACTTTGTCTACCTCGACTCCGCTATTAACTCTGACAACAAATTTTTGACGCAACAGGCTCGTTAGTATCCAGGGCCGAGCTTTCTCACAACCATTCATGTGTGCGTGTGTAATTCTTGCACAATGGCGGCACCTCCTGTTTTATGCCAAATCCGAATAAGATAAGGTATTCTTGACAATTGATACTACTCGGATGATTTGTCAGATCATCACAAGAGGAGGGCCAGTGAAAAATCATTTTGGTGTTGCTACAACTGGGAATCGAACCCAGATTTTCTGCACGGCAGTTCATTGCACATAGCGCCACTGAGCCCGCCTCGTCAGAAATTAAACGTAGAATTACTCTTGCCAACCCCTGTTTTTTCGTGATAAAAAGGCAATTCAGTAGACGAAAAGACGAAGATTCAACCAAGAACTATACAAGATGTACAGCGACATACAGAGGGAATGGACACCAATACTCCGGCTCGCAATCTTCGATTCCCAGCCAGACTTCGGACTCATAAGAGAAAGACCTCGCCTTAAGTGGCGCGCACAAGTATAAACCCACCTCAACCAACTTGGCATGCACAACTTACAGTAGTTAGCTAAGGACCGGTCTAATTGGAGAGGCATGTTGGTTCAGGCCCAGGTTCATTCCAGACTGTAGCTCCACTTCTAAAGCTGCATAACATACTAACATTAGAAAAAAATACTGGGTACTCATTCCGTAAATTTCAAAACGATAATCGTTGACGATAGTGAAGGAGACTTTCTGGGTACGTAACGTGTAATTTGTAATTTTTATATTGAGTGTGTGCAGATGTGATATTCAAATTACACGGAACGTCAACGATTATCGTTTCGATAGTTACGAAATGAGTAGCTTGGTTTGGTGTTTTACTCCTAAAAATGGCATATAGAGATTAAAGATTTTTTTAAATAATTCCACGTAAGTGGGGACTTATTATTTTCAAAAACGTAGTACCACACGAAACACAGATGTATTGCTTTTAGTTGCAAAACATCGGTGGTTTTATTGTTCCATCTTTAGGACGTGCGTTTAAATCACTTAATCATTCAATTGCTGAATGATGTTGGAAAATTCCTTGCCCAAGAGAGGGTGACTAGTTCAAACACTAAATTGAAAATCACAATTTGTCCGTGTGGTTGTTTTCAACATCAAATAGGAAAATATGTCCTGACTTTGTAGTACGATGCAGTCCAAAGAAACTTTGCAAAAAGTAATTACTGTGTCCATGTCTATCTGCAAACACCATCTGCAGTTTTCCCCCCTCTTATCACATTTCCATTCTTGTATTGTACTTTCATTTGAATAGAAGAGAAATCTTTTATATTTGGTCATTCACCTGGCTAGCTCTTGCAAAGGCTGCTTCCATCTCCCGTGGTGCATCAACTTGAACACCACTCAGCCAGAAGCAAAGCCAACATTCAAGCTAAAATGATCTTCTATTTGAATGCAAAATCGTTTCTACTTCAAGTGAGAAACTGAACTAAGTCTAAGGCGTGCAAAACGAGAAGAAGCAGGCGAACTTTTCAAAGGCCTGACAACCCCTCCACCCCCAATCCGTTTTGTTGGATGGCACAAAAGCTGGATTAACTTGTACTCGTACACCTATTATGCATCCCTTTCGGTATTTGCATATTGGATGGTGATTCCCATCCTCAATAATAATGTATGTACATCATGCCCCAAAAAAGGGTTGCCAAGTCAGTGGTTTGAGGTCGATTTGAATGTTTTCTTTGGAGCATAACTATTATTTGGGAAGTTTATTTTTTTAATGCTATCAAGGCACAAGCCGGAATTATAAGAAATTTTGCCTTATCGAGTTATAGTTCCAATGAATTTCAGAAAAAAAAATTTAGTTACAATCGGAACTCAGTTTACATTCCATTGCTGAATAAAATCAATGAATCAATGAATTTGCCCAGCGAATAATTGTTGGAGCTTTAAAAGAACGCGATTGTATGCGTCCTTTTAAAGCTCCAACAATTCTTTGTTGGACAACTTGGGAAGAAACTCAACACGTAGCTGTCAAATATTGTTAAACTGACGTTTTACGGCGCTGTGTATTATATGCAATAGATTTCTTCAGAAAATCGTTCGAAATGCTAATTGCAACTGATCCGTGGTAGAAAGTTCTGCAAAAGAGAAAATTTTGTTCTGAAGAGATACATTTTGTCCACAGCCAATTCTAAGGGTTTAAGGCTGGAAGAGTTGCATACAATTCACCAAATAAATACTTTTTCCTGCAACATGCGTAACGTTCCTATCTTTGTTTCTGCAAATAGCCAAAGAAATCTTCGATCTATAGGCCATATGCAATTTTCTCTAAAGGATCCTGCCTCGTTTTTGAAAGGTGGTTACTTGTATGACTAATTTTCTGACATTTGCGTACATCCATGGACGAAAAACGAAATGGTATTTATTCCCAAACTACGACAGCTAACGTGTAAATCAGAATGATCTAAAAAGGTTAATTGGTCGACACAAGCGTGGCAATATCGACTCCGCTGCTAAGTACGAAATGGAACCTACAACAGAGCCTCACTAACTGCGAATAAAGGAATATGGATTCTCGGCCCTATCGAGGTATCCGTCGGAGCGGATAGTTCTCCGATTTTGTACGATTCAGAGGAGGTATTCTTCCTTCGAGGTATTCTTCCGAAAAGCTGTTCGGAATATTTCTTCGACATTTTGTAACGAAGTGCGTTCAGGTGCATTTTTCATGCAATTTTTGACAGCTAAGTGCCATTCTTTTTCCAATTTCCTCCGACACAAATTCTTTGCGGAATTTATTTATGAATTGTAGTGAAGTGAAGCTGTCGCATCTGTGTAGTATTTTTTTTTTCGATGACACATACCTCGAATTGAATTTGAATCTCCGATGAAGTATGCGTTGCGTTGCGGAAAATTGTCTCCTCGACGGATACCTCGAAAGGGCTGTCTATCTGGACAAAACTTATTTAAAGCCACAAACTGAATATGTATCTTACAGATGATGATCTTTGTAGAGGCTGTGGTGATGAAGAAATACACGAGGATAACCTCCACTTACTGAGCCCAGGCATCAGCCAATTAAGAAAGAGAACCTTAGGATAATACTTTCTCCATGACCTCACGGATCTATCCCAGATCCCTCTATCTATTCGTTTCAGTTGCAACAACATCTGGATGGTAGGAAAGGGATAAACAAAAATGGACAGTAACGGGATAAATGAAGGAAACAACCGCACAGGTTGACCCCCAACGAGCATTGGTCTATATTGACTTGAGTGTGATAAGGGAAGACGCAAACCCGCCAACCTAACCTAACCTATGTTTCCATAGCTGCCTTTCTCGATATAGAACCTGATGCAGTCATTGACCCGATTTTAGACCTTTGAGTTAATGCTTCTCTAAAAATTTAGCTATTCATGGTGGAAACGCTTTGCTTTTTGTCTCCCCGAATATAAGTAATCTAGAGCTTAAAAGCTAGCTGGAAAAGGAAAGTGAAAGGATGTAAGATGGTTCATTGTAAAAAAAACTAAAATAACTGCATACAAAAAAGTATCTGTGCTCCACAATGGGTCGAAAGATCTAAACCTCGTTAAACCATCATAAAACCAAGCTGAACTTTGTATTAAAGTGTCAGAATCACTCAAGTTCTTGGGTATAGTCTTGATCAGGTTAATGGTCTATGAAGCCAAAATTCTCGAACACATTTAAAACCAATCGTAGAGGATTTTAGAAAGCTTATTAAAAATAACTAGATTGTCTGAGGCCATTATACCAAGGAGCCCCTATGAACTCCGCCAACTACTACAGAGGTATAAGTCTTCTCAACATCCCGTACAAAATCCTATCTGCCGTAATATGTAAACGCCTGAAACCTTTTACTAACTACCTCACCGGCCGTTATCAGTGTGCTTTAAGGCCAGAAAAGTCCACAACTGATCAATACTTTACAGAGCCTGAAAAGAAAAACAAGAAGTCCAAATCGATACCCACCACCTATTCATCGATTTCAAAACCGCATACGACAACATTCATAGAGACGAACTATACAGAGCCGTGTCTAGTTTTGGAATACCGTCGAAACTCATCCGTCGTTGCAGGCTGACTGTGGAGAATTCTCCAATTCTGCTCCATCAGGATAGGAAACGACCTCACCGAAGAATTCGAGTCCCAAATAAGGATTTTGGATAAGGTGACGTATTGTTGTGTGACTTCTTTGACATTATTCTTGAGATGATTGTGCAGAGCTCCCCAGCCAACACCATAGCCACAATCTTCCATAAATATGAGAAGAAACCCGCTTTAAAGGGGTTAATGAAACAAAAATGGGGATAAGGCTAAGTATATGCTGTCAACAAATGGCGAATTGGACAGAAAGGCACCACCGACAGCTACAACGTAGCAAGGGACTTTGTCTACGTCTGTTCAGCTTTCAACTCTTACAACGACATCTCGCCAGAATAAAACGAAGAATCGCTCTTGTCAACTGTTCCCTTGGACTCTGATCATGCCAGTCCTTCTCTATGGCGCCGAAGCATGTACCGTATCAAAAGCTGATCAAAAGGGGATGTGCGAAAAATTCTTTGGTCCCGTTGTGTTGACTGGCTATAGAGACGAAGATTCAACCAAGTACGTTTGACGTTTAAGATGGATAGGACATGTAGAGCGAATGATACTCCTACTCGCAAAGTCTTCGAAAAAATACTACACGATGCGACGGCTTCACTTCACTACAATTCGTAAATAAATTCGGCGAAGAATTTGTGTCGGAGGGAATCGGAAAAAGAATGGCACTTAGCTGTCAAAAATTGCACTGTGAACGCAGTTCAACGCAATTAACCGTGATGCGTTACAAAATGTCGGAGAAATATTCCGAACAGCGAACAGGAAGAATACCTCAAAGCAAAAAATCCTCCGAATCGTACAAAATCGGAGAATTTTCCCGTCCTACCGATACCTCGATAGGGCTGATATTTCAACTCAATTCAGTTTTAAGCGCATTTTCCTGGCAACCATTCCTAGTTGTTTCCAATGGAAATCGGATTACGCTGGGAATGATAATTCTATTCCCTTCAACACAGATTGCACAAAGACCAATTCTGAGATGGCTGTAAAGCGCTCAAAAGTCTATGCTGACAAAATTGCACATCCATACCATTTCATGTGTTCTAAGAGGTCAGGGTATCGTATGCCTACACGAAAGAAACTTAGTGAGGAAGAAAGACAAGGCATTTCCAAGAGAAGTATGTTCCGCTGAAAAGCATATATCTTAGCGATCTAGCTAGCAAAGCATTCGTAGATCCGCTTCTTAAACGGAGGCATAGAGGTCACTCCAACTGTCTTGCTATAACCTATAGAGCCTTATTAATTGAATTGTCTATACGACCTTGGAGCTTATTTTTTAAAACTCTCTACCACCCTTCCCATCTGCTCGAAAACTAAAATTCATCTCCACCACCCAGAGCTTAAAATCAGAGCCAAAGATTTTCATCACCATAAAGATTCAAAAAAGTCTGGTAACACTGTTCCAGTGTGATATAGAAGGAGAGACAAAGGGAAATATAGTCAAGGAATAACGAAGATATCAAGGGAAAGTTGAATGTAAAGGCGGAAATCTTTGATGGAACATTTTTCGTCCTTATTTCGGTGAACTTGCCTTCGAACAAAAGTTGGGCAAATATCGAGGGGAAGCGTGTGCCAACGTTAAACAGAAACTTTTCGTTTACCATAAAGAAATACACAAAGTAGAGGGAATGGTTTTGCAGGCGTAAGATTGGAAACGCTGTTAAGGTGTTTAGCGTAAAAGTGCACACACACGCATTCCATTTGCTGTGTCGGCATGTCCTTAAGCATTTTGTTGTCGTTTTACTTACACCGAAAATCAACAGACAAATATTCACGGATTTTGATAAATGCCTTTGAATTCCAACACAAGTTCGTGTTTTCCGGGGGAGGTTCTGGGGTGTAGGGGTTGGGTTTGTATAAAGATGTGTCGTAGGATTACAGTTGAAGGATGATGGGATATCAATTCAAGAGACTTAAAGTCATCTGTCATATTGACAACCACGAATCGAAATTGAGATGTTCTTCTGAAGGAATGGCAATGAAGATACGTATATTCACTTAAGGATTGTTTAGGGGAGTTTATAATTTTTATTTGTTCGAAAGGAGTTTGGGGGGGGGGGGGGTATTTTGCTTGATGGGTTAACTTTGAGGAATGTTGATGTAGCCTTGGGGCATGACAAATTTCATTTGTAAAACATGAGCGATGCTTAATCATCAGATTAAGAAAATAGGATTGACTTTTGGGGTACCAGATGCTTTGAGACAGACCTTGATACGACAGGGTTGAGTTATGCAAACACAAAAAAAACAAAAAAAATATGAAAGATGAGACAAGGTGAACTCATACTTTGGTTTGTTGACAGAGCTTACTCGTATGGCTTAGGTCATCCAAAAATATTTACTTGCTCTATGTATTCTAGCCTTAGAGTGGCAGCTTCTAGTTATTTAGTCCAAACGCCATGCCTTCCGCCGTCTTGGGCCATAAACCGAAGGTCTTTCTTGTCGATAAATCAATTAATATTTTCAGAAGAAGATTAACATTTTTTAACTCAGCAGTTGGACGTCAGCTTAATATTGTGAGTCCCGCCATTGGTGCAAGAAATACAACACGCATGATGTCTGATGGTAGGGTTTTCTGATCTCCTCTGAAATCTGTAAACAATATTCGGCCAATATATGAGCCTCCATCCCGATGCTGGTAAAAGAATCTTATTTGCTGGAGGTTCTCAATAGTTTTCCCCTAATATAGGAGAATAGAGTAAGACAGTGTCAGTTGGAAGCTCTTATATGTCTATCTTGTACCAAATTAACTCAAGTTGTAGTTGAAGGAATACGGCATTTTATGGTTGAGGAGATTTTTCACGTATTTCGTATTTAAAAGTCGGAAGTCATCAACTATATTTGCATATCAGCCCAAGGTATTTGTATCCGCTTCAGAGTAATTGGCTGTCTTATAGTTTCTAACTAAAGATTAGATCAGGTGAAATTAGAGTCGATTATATGAGTTGAAAAGGGGGAATCTATGCTTTTTTAAGGCAAACATACATCAATGTTCCAGATCATGATGTCTTTATGGTGCGAGCTTCTCAAATCCATATCCTGAGGTTCGAGGTACCACCCAGAAGCTCTTAAGTATACCTTGCTTTGCCTCTTTGGCAAGAAGTTATATGTATTGTAGACGGTTTTCCAATAGGCACGGGTCTTTGTATACACTCTGTGCCTGCCATGTTGTATTGGCGGCGCCTTTCAAATCGGTTGCATTTTATTCATTTGTTGATTCCAGAGTTTTGCGCCCATTTTACGGCAGACTTGGTGGCCTTTCTATGTCATCTCTCCGAGAAGACAACCGATAGCTAGCACTCGTACTCGTCAAAAGAATGCCAGATTGGCTGAGAAAATTGCCGAGGTGCGTGAAAGTGTGCGGGAAAACCCGAGGAAGTCAATTCCTCTCCGTGCAAAAAAACTCGCCCTTTCACAGACACAAATCGATGAATCTTGATTTGGTATCCGTACAAAATTCAACTGACCCAGGAGCCCGAAGTTAAGGACCATAGAACACGCCTCTTCTTCGCTGGAAGAGGACCCCAATTTTAGGTGTATTTTTGGATGAGTGGCTATGTTTACCACTAAGATTGCCGCATATGGGATGACTGACAACCCAGATTAGCTTCACCAGGTGGCAATGCATTCACAAAAAGTTATAGCTTGGTGCGGATTTTGAGACGGCCAGCGTCATTGTTCCTTCATCGAAAACGACATCGGTAATGCTATCACTGTTAACGGGGAGCGCTACAGATCAATGACAACCAAGTTCTCTTAGTGCCGTATTGAACAATATAGACTTGGGCGACATGTGGTTCCAAAAAGGATATTCTACATCAACGATTTAATTGAAGAGATATCTTCTGCGGAGGTGACGTAAATTGGCAAATACGATCTTGCGATTTGATCCGGTTTAGACTTTTTCATGTGGGGTCGTTTGAAGTCGCAGGTCTATGTCAGTATGCCGCAATCGACTGATGCCCCTAAAATCCACGTAACACAAGCTTAAATTAAGCCGGGTCTATGCGTTGAAGTTGTTTAAAATTGGACCGCTCATGCTACGGTGAAACACCGCGGGGAACATTTAAACCTTTACCTCACAAACAGCTTGTTTTATACAAGTTTAACATCAACCCGCAAAATTCTTTAAGTGAGCATATGAATGTCATGATCCAAACTGTTGGAGTATAACCGAGTGCGACTGTGGTGATTTGTCAAAGCAGGTTGAATAGGAATTTCAGGAATTAGTAGGGCTCTTTGAACAGAGATGATGGCGGAAGAGCGGAGAGTCCAAAGCCAGCGCTCAATCCCGTAGTGAATATTTATGAGCTCGTGTCCTATCTAATGTATTCGAACCGTCTCTCAAGGTTGGAGTTTGTACTTAAGTTAACTATTCATTCTCGAAAAAAACCCAATTGTTACAAAGAAACTTAAAGCCACGAAAAGTATTGATTAAACTAATCTAAAGGAAATAAGGACAACTAAGCTCATGTATATGCCTGGAATGTTAGAAAACTTAAAGATGCATCCGAACAACTAGCTGAAGGCGTAAACTGCTACGAAGCAGACATTACAGCCATCTAGGAAATACTATGGAATGGACCGTCCATCTACTACGGTCCGTGTTATAGTGAGCTTAAACAGCGACTTTTAAGATGTGGATTTGTTAAGTACCAGACTTAGGCAAGAAGTCTTATGTTTTGAAGACATTAGCGAGCACCTTTTAACAATCTTCACTAAGGCCAAATTTGAAAACATTAGCCTTATAGGTATAGAGGTATTCTTCCGACAACTATTCGGAATATTTCTCCGACATTTTGTAACATATCCCGGGGAATTGAGTTGCGTTCAGGTGCATTTTTCGTTCAATTTTTGACAGCTAAGTGTAATCCTTTTTCTGATTTCCTCCGACACACATTTTTCGCGGGCTTATTTACGAATTGTAGTGAAGTGAAGCCATCGCATTTGTGGAGCATTTTTTTTTCGATGACACATACCTCGAATGGAATTTGAACCTCCGACGAAGTATGAGTTGCGGAAAATTGTCCGCTCAAACGGATACCACACTAGGACTGGATATGAGAATAATGCGAAAGACTATTTCTTCGAGCTCCTATAACCTATAGGACACCACGTCTGGCAATGGAATTAGACAGATTGACTTTGCTGCGGAACCAAGTGCAAAGATAAAGGGGCATGTTGATCTTCAGATCAACAAACGGTCAATCAAATTAATCACTTCGCGATAAAAAAAAGAGGCACGCATCCCGTATTTTGGATGTCCGTGAAGTCCCTGATTCAAATCCCGAAAGTGGCAACACCAAAGTTTTTTTACACAGCACCACCTCTTGCGAACGTCTGACAAACATCCAATAGTAACACTGTCATGAGAATCAAATTTTCTGTTCGGATGCAGGGTTAAACATTTGCTCGCGTCCACCAGCAAGAAACCCCTGGTTTGATGAGGAATGCCGACAGATGTTCGAAGTCAACACAGGTGAAGACGAGAGCTGCCATTGAGCTCTATAGGCAAAGACGAAGGGAAGAACACCAGCTTTTCAGAAAGAAGAAAAAAGAGCAAGTAAAGCGCGCGACCGAGGATGTGCCACTCCAGGAACGATGTTCGCAAAGTGTAAACCGTCAAAGCCAAGGATACAAGGCTCGATCAGAATCCTGTAGAAATGAACAAGGAAATATCGTAGTTGAGACACAGTCGACGTGAGGATATGGAACTTCTGAGACTGTTAAACAGCGATGACGAACAACATTCCGCTGTCAGGCAGAACGATCCATTCAATATTGGCAACGACAGCGAAAACTGCCAACCACCCGACCTAAGTGAAGTGAGGATAGTTATATCTAAACTTAAGCTTATTAAGGCCTTCGGCAATGACGGCCTTCCCGCTGGCATAAGTCTGCTCAACAAAGCCTACAAGATCCTACCTGCCGTAATATGTGAACGCTTGAAACCGTTTACCAACAACCAGTGTGGTTTTACACCAGGAAAGTCCACAAGGCCTCACTCGAACTACTAAGGAGATCCTATATAAGACCATGATCATCCAAGTCCTGCTCTAAGGCGCTGAAGCATGGATCTATCAAAAGCGGATGAAGAAATCTTCTGTGCCGTTTGCGTTGACGGGCTATGAGGACGAAGATTCAACCGAGCTGTACAGCGACATACCCTTGGTCGAAAAACTCTGCATTGGACGTTTAAGATGGCTAGGACATGTAAAACGAATGGACACCAATACTCCGGCTCGTAGAGTTTTTTTTACATCAACTGTTGCTTGTCCTGCTTTATGCCACCGAAACTTGTCAATTATCCTTTCAATAAATCTGCTAGTTAGAGACTTTAAAGGCTTAAAGGCTTTTTAATTAAAAAAAACAATCTACCAGCAGATTATTAACATACAAAGCCAGATGCTTTGAAACCAAATGCAAATAATTACCCCCTTCAGACTCGATAACGAATAGTCAAAAGGTTACTTCCCTACCTCTAACTACCCATGTCTTTAATCCAATTAAAATCAAATAAGGCCTATCCAGGTTTGCAAAATCCACAACTGCAATTGTTACTTGTTACCCTTCACCCTCTTCAGGAGAGTCTGCTCAATCAAACACTAACATAATAGTACACGTTCAAGTGTAATAAGCTCTCAACATTGAAAATCCATACCAACATCTGCCAGCAAATTGTGTTTGTGTTTGTAAAGCAATAGAGAGGGAGAAAGTCCTTTGTTCAGGATTTCGTCTGAACAAATGTTACGTATACGCACCAGTGGATGTGGAAATGAGTTGCGTTTTACTCGTTATATTGTGGTTATTAGAATAATTGAATGGAAAATAGAAATGAAACATCCTGTAAACGCTTTCGGATGGTTTGAGGCGTAATGCCTGTGAAAACGATAGCCTCGAGGATGTTTTTGTCTATAAATTCAAATGGATGGCTCTTTAGACGTGAATTGCGTGTTTTCTAGTGAATGTTAGTTTCCATGGAGTTTTGAAATATCAATAATGATATGGAAATGGCAAAGCTTAATAAAGCTGTGATTGAATGAACAAGTGGAGTACCTGGAAAATTGTTGTTTATTAGTGTTTCAAATTGTTACTAGAATTTGAGACGGATAACAATGAAGAGGATTCCAGGTAATGAAATTCAAGATTTTCATCATAATTTTATGAATTTTATGCACAGTGCTATCTGTTTGGGAAAATCTGAAGAAGTGTTGGCAACTCGATTTGGTATCCGAACATGCCGGACACTTGATTCATGCTGTATTCCAAAAATATTGCAAATAAATTGCTAAGAACCAAATTAAAAAAAAAATCCAGTCTGAGTACACACTCGGTAAAAGTGAAACTGGGGTTGAATTGCCACATCAGTTATTGCGTGACTGGAAAATGTTGACCCCGCTAACGACCCGTTGACGACCGACGCGACGCTGCTTGGTTTCGGTGATCAGATGACAACCGATATTTTGTTTGATATCTTTTTCGTTACTAATTCACAACGTTCCAAAAGAAGTTTCACTACAAAAATACAATCATCAAAAATACAATATCACCATTAATCCCTTCTGCAAGATTTCCAGTGTGACCGCGTTGGCACCCACCTTATCCTTAAGAAATTAAGGGAATGGGGAGTCGGTCCAAATATTTTTGGATATTTCAAATCATTCCTAACCAACAGAAAATGCTTCATAAAAATTCGAAATATGTTTTCAAAACTGATGCCACTCGAAAACGGTATTCCGCAAGGATCACCTCTTTCGGTCATCTGTTTTTTAATAGCTTTTAACCAACTTAGTGAAATTATATCTAAATATAAAGATCTTGATCAAATGTAAATTAATCCACATCTGCAGGAAAAAACGAGTGGTGGGTGCACGACTGGGTCGTACGCATCTTTCTCTTTCACAGCGAGTTGGGTGTTAGATCAAATAGTACGCATTTTGATTATTAATGCTTAAAATGATATGAATAATGTCGAAATGTGATTATACGAACGTTTACTACGAAATTTGAAGGAATCGGTGTCTATGGGAATAGTAATGATTTTTTGTTATTGGCCAAAACTGAAAATTCCGTTTAGTGATAGTTGGGCTAAAACTAGTTATGTGGAATTGCTTCAAGCTGTAAGAGTAGTATATATATTACATTTCATTCAATTTGACATAATAGTTTACGAGAAATTATCAATTTTCCTTATATGGCCTAAATGACAAAATCCGTTATATGGATTTTCTCGAAAAAAAACTGGGTATGCAGTTTTGTTGGAGCTAATATGGTTATAGTATATATAAAGTTTAATCAAAATCGTTAGAGCCGTTTTCGAGAAAATTGAGGTTATGTGTAATTTTTATATGGCCCTTATTAACATGGCTAAAAGCAAACAAAAAAAATGGCCTAGAATTATGACTAAAATAAGCTTGGATACGAAGTTTGAAGAAAATCGGTCTAGCCGTTTAGGCTGGGGAGACCATCACGGACAGACGGACCGACGGACCGACGGACGGAATTCCAAAAACCACTTTGTTAGGCTCCGCTATCATCGTAATGTTAGAATCAATCAAAATCTCGAGGTCGAAAATTTTCACGAAAACAATATCTTTCTCTTTGTAAAAGAAAGTTAAAAATTGTTCAAACATAGAATTAGTGATTAATAATGCTAAAGTAGAAACAGTAACTAACCTTAATTTTTTAAGACTAATAATAAATAATAGATATAATTGGAAACCTCACTGTATAAACCTTAAGAAATCATTAGCAGCAAGGCTCAATATCATTAAGTAGGTATTTATCATCAAGAAAAAGTAATGTTCATGTTAATACACTCTGTAATATCTCAAGGTTGTTAGTTTTAAGTAAATTGGATTACGCTTTGGCCATCTATGGTTCCTGCCCAAAATCAACCAAAAATATAATAGCACCTACGTATCACCAAGCAGCAAGGAGAAGCTGAGGCGCTTTCCCAACCACACGGATCAAAAATTTACTCGCTGAGGCCGGGCTCCCGTCATTAGAAGAGCGTTACCTTGAAATCATTGCAAGTCTCAATGTTAAGCTTTACTTCCAAACAGGATCGGTAATAGATAAAGATGCTAATAAAGCTTTTGCCCACACACGCGTCAGAAGGATTCCTTCCGCAATTCATATCATCCTGGAATCTGGTAATAAGCTAAATATACCTTCCAAAAAAATAGCCAAATACACCCCGTCTCACCCACAATGGGCAATCCATATAGATTCAGTGGTCCTCCAATTACAAGAGTTTCGCAAGGACATTACCTGTAATGCAACGTATCAATCACGATTCCTCGAAATCTCAACGGACTTAAAAGGTAAAGGCTGGAACTTCATATACACAGATGGCTCGAAAACAACTACAAACACAGCTTTTGCAGATGTAAAGCAAGATGGTTCTTTAATTACGCAAGGAGTCCTACCAAATATTGCATCCATTTACACAACTGAAGCACTGGCTATACTGGAAGCAGCAAAGAGAAGCTCTCAAATAACCGGTAAATGGGTCATCTGCTCTGATAGTCTGTCTGTACTGAAAGGCATCATTAATCCTCATAATGACACATATATCATAGCCAAAATTAGGGATATCTTAAATAAATCAAGACTAAAGATAAAATTGATGTGGACACCAGGTCACGTTGGAATTAAAGGCAACGAGTTCGCAGATGCTGCAGCAAACTCCGTGCTTCAGGCTCTCACCTTCACCTGCTACACCTTCTCACGTCTATATTTAAAGAAACACATACACCAAGTATGTCACAACAAACAGATACTTCAATGGGGACATTATTCTCACCACTATAAAACAGTCAACCCAAACAGAGTCCAGCCGAAGTTCCCAACAGATATCCCCATAACTGACATAAAGAGGTTTATCCGACTCCGACTTGGTCACACTGCATATACCCACCAGCACCTGCTCAAAAAGGAATCCCCACCAACCTGCCCAAAAAGGAATCCCCACCAACCTGCCCCACCTGCTTCACGCCGATAACGGTAACGCATCTACTCTTATCATCGCATCTATCACCCTTAAACAACTATAGTTCAAATCAAAATCTATTGGACCTACTCAGAGAACCAACTCAAAGCAATATTCTTAAGATAATAGACATTTTAGAACAACTAAAAATCGATATATAAATATAATTAATACCAAGAGCCGAAAGCCGTTGCTGCTAGTTTGCTCTTTCTAATATATTTGTAACAATTTTAAATTGTATATTAATATTTTAATAATAATAATAATAATAATAATGATATTCTCTTTTCATTCATTTGTTGCCGTCTATCGGCAATAATGCGGCAAATGTTGTCTTCCAAGTGGCCAATCGTTCCGGGCTTATCGGCGTAGACTACCGACTTCACATATCCCCAAATAAAATAGTCAAGCAGCGTTTAATCGGAGGCCAATTCACAGTACCAAAACGCGAAATTATGCCGAACGTTTTTTTTTTCAACAAATCAATTGTGGCACGAGTGTCAAGTTGTGTGACATGTTGCGCATCTTATTGAAACAACAGCTCCTGCAAATCATGGTTGTTCCACTGATGAACGTAAAAGTCAGTAATCATGGCTCTATAGCGGTCACCATTGACTGTAACATTCTGGACAGCATCGTTTTTTAGAGAAGTACGGAACATTTATTCCACCAACGCATGACTTTTTCTGTACGCACTGTGTACGACGTCTCTGTGGATGTGTATTATCATTTAGACTAAACGTGGCGCGAAAACGTTTCATTTAATCGAATTAATTGCTCTGATGGGCGATTGTGTTTGACCGTGAAATGGACTTAGTGCGCGATACGTATTTCGAACAGAACCATGATTTTCAAAAGAAATTTGAACAATTTGGGCGCGTTGTTAAGACGATAGTCTATTCAATCAATATAATAATACAATCCTTTGAGATAGGGTATAAAAATCAAATCCAACAAGCAGACAAAAAAGAGGAATCACTTTCTGAAATCTGACATTGAAAACTGAAAATGCTAATCGAAAACGTTATCATATCACTGCTTATGGACACCAACGATATGTGGTTTTAACACGATGTCCCTACTTGCCACACAACTAACGCCATATTGGAAATTCTCATCGAGCGATTCGAGGCCACGGTCCTCTCACGTCGAGGTGGTATAAACAGCAAACAGTACACCGAGATCGTGCGAGTTGTTAGAGTTTTGCGAGTTTTCTGAGGCCGCAGGTCTATGCGAATCATAGCGGCCCTTAAAGTCAAGATAACCCATGCTTTCGGTCAAATTCATCCTGATTCATGCACCAGTAATGAAAAATAAAAAGGTGACTGAAGGTCACTGAAGGTCTTTCACTGGCCCTCCTTCGTGATGATTTTACAAATCGTTCGAGTAGTATCAATTATCAAGAAAAGCTTATCTCAACTTATCCATTCGGAGTCGTCATAAAACAGGCATAAAACAGGTCCCGCCATCGTGCAAGAAGTACACATGAACACATGAATGGTTGAGAGAAACCTAAGCCCTGTATTTATATTTGAGGAAGGCCTTAATGAGAGACCGTTTACTTGCAGGACAACAGAGACACAATCTCGAGTAAAGCCATAACTTTATTCACTAAAAAGATCCGTATCAGCATTATTTAAACAACCTACTGATCGACACTAGTGCACAATGATTCTTCTTCAACCCCGCTTATGCCTGGCGGCTTTTACAAGTTGAGTCTTTATACAGAAGGTTCAACTATTAACAACACGAGCTCTAGGTACAGCAATATCAAGCGAATGTCTGAAATCGGGAGGATATGTAGAGCAAGGGCTCCGAAACCAAAAGACTTCGACTTCCTAACAAATGGTCGACACAATAGAGGAAGACCTTTCCTTAGGTGATGCGACAACGATCTGAACCCAATAGGTGGACGTGTTACAGGAACAATTTAGCTAAATCTATGTTGAGACGCGGCATCATACCAGACTATTAGGGCCCCATGATCACAACGATCTATGGAGTTCAAAAATGGTAGGTTTCCAAACACTGCCAGGGGGGGGGGGGAATATAACAACAACCAGTGGCTTGTATAATCGGAAAACTATTTTTTTTTCCATAGATACGATCGATGCATTGTAAAGTGTTGAATTTTAACGAATTTCGGGAAATCTCCCACTCAAATCAACCCAATCCTTCTAATCATTCCCAAATTGCCTATTAGTATTCATAAGGATGTCTTACAAAGCCACCTAAGCACACCATCCACAGTTCAAATAATCTATTTAAATCCACCCTTCCGTTCACCATGGGTATCCGCTGTTCATCTCAATTACCGGATTATAACTCCACAAGTCTATGCTCATTCACACTTTATAGCTATCCGCAGTTTTTTTTTTTTTTTTTGGTTGAATATTGCCTTACTATACGCACGTCTATCGCATTAATTCAAAGGACATTTATTGCTTTTACGCAAGCGATAGGTATGTAATTCATATTTGCAAGCTTCTGTCCTAGTCCACCACCACCCCTCCACAGAGTCTACACCGATTTATTGACTTTTCGAAAATTCGAATAACATTTTATGACAGCTCCGAATTTCCAACAAACCATTTGTGTGTGTGTGTATATTCGTTTGAAGCATTGCGTGTGTCCTTGCATACTGGTGTCGGGTAATAATCGTAAAGGTAGAAAAACGATACTATTCGCAAAACATTTACACAACACGCACATAAAAACAAACGACTCTGTTGCTCTCGCATCCGAGTTAAGTCGGATACAAAAGCGATTTCCATAGAGATGTACGCAATTTGCTAGCGTACGCGCGTTTTCCTATGCCCCGAACTCAAACAGTGAAAGAGGTTTTTGGGATTTAAGGCAGACAACGATGATGTAGGTACACCATCGTATTCTGTTGGCCCCGTACCTACGACAAGGGATGCCAGAATCTAATTTAACTCATTTGTATGTACATACTCGTACGTATATCTGTCGTAGCAAAATGGAACAACGCAATTGAGATGACAATCCCTAAACACATGAGGCCATTTTGTTGCCACATCGATTGTATCAATATTATTTTGTGGCCATTTATGTGCTATAAAATGGGCGGATGGGGGAGGGGCTGGTAAGGGTGGATAAGTGGTTTTATTCGTTTAAAGGTTTTAAATATTTAATGGTGGGCAATTCTGTTGGTGGTTCTATTTTTGTGTGGTTTCTGATTTGGCGTTCGACTTGGGAATGGTACGGATGTACGAAATCTTTTTCTAATGTTAAATTTGGATATATATTTGCTGTATACAACAGAAAATGCAATTCAAACATAAGCATAGAGTTCAGCTAACCACAAGCAAACAATGGAATAAAAATAGTCGTCGTGGACCTGAAGAAGTTTATTGAAAGCCATGCTTTTGATTTCACCTTCCGATGAGCGTATGTGTCTGGGCAGACCAAGTCGGGTTTAAAATGTGCTTAAGTTTTTATACCCTATTTCATAGGGATATAGCTATTAGTTTTGTTACACAGCTTGTAACATAGAGAAATAATTTAGGTAGGTATACATCAAAGTATATGGATCGACTCAGAATCGCTAGCTGAGTCAATTTAGCCATGTCTGTCTATCTGTTCGTCCGTCCGTCCGTAGGTCATAGGTTTTTAGGCCTAAAATTATGAGCTAGGATAATGAAATTTGGTATATGTGATCCTTCTACGTTTTCAAAATCCGCCCACTTTTTAGAAAAACTGTGCTTTAGTCAAACTGTTAAGAATTTTGAAAAAGTGTCTTAACAGCATATATCTCCGGCCCGCTGCCCTAGGGTCAAACACAAGGGCCTGGCCCTCCAGGTTGGGGGTTGTGCCGTCGGGGTAACTTCCCGACCATGGAAAAAACCATTAGCTATGTGAGAGACACAACCAGCCTCGAATAATGACACTCCTCATTATAGCAACAAGACCGGAACGTCAATGGACTATGATATGAGAGTATGCACCTGGAATGTACGAACAATCTACACCTCGGGTGCTACTGAAAAACTTGAATCTGTCCTCACGCGGTACAAGCAGATATAACCGCAATCCAGGAGATATGATGGATAGGATCAGGTATAATGAAGAGAAAAAATTGCGACATTTATTACAGCGATTGTGTGTATTAGAGTGCAGATTCGTCGTGGGAAATCGGCTTAGGTCAAAAGTCATTGACTTCAAGCCGATAAATGATAGCCTTTCTGTGATCCGCATCAAAGCTACGTTCCAAAACATAACACTAACATGTGCACACGCCCCTAACGACGAGGATAAAGATCCCATCAAGGAGGAGTTTTATGACCTTCTGGATGGAGCCTACGGAGTCACGCATTGCAAGAACTATCGAGGCATATCCCTGCTAATTGTCGCATAAAAGATCCTATACAACGTACTGTGTGAACGTCTAAAACCGTTCTGCAACACACTAACACACTGCACGTACCAGTGTGGCTTCCGGCCCGGATGATAGTCTATAGACCAAATTTTAACGCGGAAGCAAATCCTGGAAGAGACCAACGAATTTGAAGTCGAAACTCACCAGCTATTTATCGACTTCTGAGCCGCGTATGATAGCATTCATCGTCGGAGCTCTATATGGCGATGGCCGAATTCGGAATCCCGGCAAAACTGATTCAGCTGTGTCGCGTGACGCTGGAAAACACGCGCTGCAACGTGCAGTTTGGAAGTAGCTCCTCCGAACTATTCCAAACGTGCACCGGCTTTCGGCAAGGAGACGCGCTATCATGTGACTGCTTCAATCTCGTACTGGAGCAGATAGTGCGCAGGGCAGGTGTTAACACGGAAGGCACTATTTCCACACACGTCACTGCGGCGCATTTAAGTGAAATACACAAAATTCTTTAAGTGCAGACAGTATATCAGCAAGGGTGTTGACCATGAATCCTGCATCTAACCCACGCATACGGTCTACTGAATCTCAAGAACGATAAGGATGATTTTGTGAAAAGACCATTTCCAGGTTAAACTTCGATAAGAGTTTCCAGGTCACAATCACAGACAGATCGTCATGGGAAAGTATGGAACCTATGCAAAGCAGCATGCTAACAGCAAATCAAATCTCAGATGAAGTCTTTGCACGACCGCCAAAGATGGAATTAAGACGATCTAAGGTACTGATCTGGCCCTTAGACCATACATTAGCGCCACCAAAGGTTTCATTACTGGACACTGTCTCATAGGTAGGCACGCAGAAAGGCTAGGGCTTCGTTCGAATGATTTCAGCAGGAGCTGCATGGATGAAGATGGAGAATTCTTCATCTTCTTTGCAACTGTCCGGCCCTATCAAACAATGGGAACTTTCAACTTGAAACTTAGTTCTTTCAAAATCTATACGATTTGTCAAACCCGGAAGTGAGAAGTCTCCTCCGCTTCATTAATATCACAGATTGGTTTTCCTGCTGGTAACAAGGAGAAAGCACAAGACGTGGTATCACAATGGACCAAAAACTGGTCTAAGGGCGCGATTACGGCCAACGCTAGTAAGCGAGTGCGCTACAATTAATTCACTAAGATCTATCACATCCCCTCAATCATAAAGCCACTTCATGGGTTGCGCCGGAGCAGCCATTAGAACTTGTATAGAGAATGAAGCGGTACAAAGGGTTTAAGCGTAAATTAGGGCAAGACCAAGTATAAGCTATTGACAAGAAGGTACACACAACATCGACGAATCGAAGAGACCATCACAATCAACAGCTATAATTGTTAAGCACCTTGCACCTAAGTAGTTAAGAACTTTGTATACCTCGGGTCAACTACATATCAAAAGTAGGAGTACTCTTGACAGACCGATTACCGATAAATCCGTTACCTTCTTGAACTACTTATCGCTTATCCTGATAATCTCAGTCCTAATTTGCGACACTGAATCATGCCCCTTATCAAAAACGAATAAAGAAATCCTTTCAAGTGAAAAATCCTTTACGAGCTGTGCACCGACATTCAAATATCAGGTCAAAAGAAAAACTCCGTACTGGATTTAAGATGGCTAGGACATGTAGACCGAATTGATACCGATGAACAAGCCTGAACAGTCTTCCATTTCGAGCCAGATATAGAAAGACTGAATAAGACAAATTGTGACGATAATTCACGGATCGTCCTCAAAGTTAGTTCACGCTAAAATTCAGTTACGAAATTCTATCGTAAATCGGAAAAATGTACTCCTAATTGTGTTTTAATCGTTCAGGAGCATAATTTTGCAAACCCTGAAGTAGTTTCCTTCATTAGTTCCTTCATTATTCTGTTATTAGCAATTGTTATCCTAGTTCATGTCGGAATTTAATTTATTGTAGTAAATAAATAGATTACTCACTTTGTTTTTGTTTTTCCAACATCTTATAGGTACAGCTACCGTTATCACTCGCGTACAACTTCTTGAAATATTCCTTTTGATATTGCAAACGAAAAGCACTTTGATATGCAATTCGCGATTCCATTTTTTAAATATTTTCGTATTCAGCACCACTTTACGGGATTCTTCAATCCAAGACAAACTAAAAAGATACAAATCGGAAGCTTTTATTGAATTTTTATCGAATATTTTATAAAAATTACCGACATTGACAGCACAAAATAAAATAATTTATTTCATATGTCACTTGAACAACCAGGGATGGGCATGAGGTAGCTGGTGGTGAAAATCTAAAAATGTTAACAAAAAGAATGTGTAATATAAAATCAGTGTTTAGGACAAATGTTATTGCAAATAAAATAAACAGGGTGTTACTTTGAATACGTATAACGAATTATTAAAAACGTAATTATTTTAGAAATGCCTTCTGTGATTGTCATGAAAAATAGTGTGTTGGGTAATGTGATTATTTCGCATAAAATGGAGTAATCAATCATGAAAGTATTCATGTAAGGAAATATATTCATTTTGAATCATATTTAGTTGATAACAAAAACATTTCTCAAATGAGTCGAATCTATAACACTCAAAAAGAGCACGGAGATTATGTTGACAGATGTTTATTGACTCCGCTTTTTAATTGTTGTAAATTTTATATATACTGGTAGAAATCGTCTCCTGAAAGTTCGTCTCATTTTTTTTTTGTTCTGTAATAAACAAAGGGTGAAGCTCCAAACATGAGAACAGTATTCAAGACCTGGTCGTACTTGGGCTTTATAGAAAAGAAGAAGCTAGGCTGGTGTAAAATAACTCTTAGCTCTGAGAAGTTAAATTAGTTTAAACGCTGATCCTTTGGCAATTGAGGTTACATGCTGTTGCCATGATATATCTGACCCAATTATACCTAACAGATGCATGAATTCGTCTGATTAAACGACAGCATTTTCCACTTCGATTTGCGGAACTGTGGACTGTTCTTTTTGTAAATGCTGCATACTTCGATTTCTTTGAGTTGAATTGATCTAGAATTTCCTTTCCCGATTGTATAATAATTTGTAGGTTTTCGTTTATAAAGCGTCGGTCCTGATTGCGTTGTAATGTTTTGGAGGCAAAGATTTAATAAAATACTTTAACAACTACGCATTAGACGTTAAAGATATCTATGTTCCTTAGAGCACCAATGTTATGTTCCTGTAGGCAGTCTTCAATATATAGCTTTATGGATAAGACTGTAGAAAATTGTCTCGCATTGCGCATCGTACACAAATAGAAACTGCACCTAAGTTCATTTTGTGTTAATCGCCATCAAAGTACTGTCATCTACAAAAATACGGTTATTAGTTCTCGCAGACAACTCATTGGGCCTGCGCACACGAGTATGCTTCAACCGGTTGAACGTCATGTTTGTTGGTGGGACGGGTGAGGAGGGAGCACAGTTTGAGAGGCATTGGAGAGCAATTTTTCACCCAAAATTAAGTGGTTGAAGAGGTTGAATCTACCAACACATGCATGCGTTTCTGACAGTTGTGGTATTAAACATATAAAGTTTGATATATTACACAAAATTCAACCGGTTGAACATATTCCCGTGTGTTTGGAAAGTAACCATAATGACTACGGTTGAAGCATACTCGTGTGCGCAGGCCCTTTAATATTATCTTTTGAAGAGAAACAGAAACAGAAACAGAAATCATGGCCATTAAATTATAAAAAGTGATTTTTTGATAACTACAATTAAAAATTAAAATATGTTTGGATAATCATGTTCTAAAATTCATAAGCTTTGTTTTGACACCAACTCGCCAATGATTGAATTTATAAAAAACCGTAAGAAGTAAAATAAAATTTCCAATGATGTTTTTCAATGATAGCTATAACTGGGCCCTAACGAACATTTTTAAATGGCAACAAAGTGCTGCCAAATATTTTTTTTAATTCTGACCTGCCTAAGCAGTAATATACACATCGACCTAAAAGATCTATTGTGCTTGCCGTCAGATGCTTTTTAGGTTAGTAGCGCTTCTACTTTCCTAATGTAGCTGATAATACTTTCAGCCGAAGATTTCCTCAATTCTTCAGGACTTAAGAATTCCCTGAAGAAAGATTCTCTTCTCATACCGTAAAGGGCCGGGCATTCACATATGATATGCTCGGCTGTTTTGTCTTCTTCAAGACATAGTCTGCACTCCGGTGAGTCGACTAGACGCATTTTGTTTAGGTGATATCGCAGACCGTGATGACCAGTTAGGTAGCCTACTAAGTTTTTGATATCGTGCCTGCGAAGATTTAGTATCTTGTTGGCATCTGGTTTGAAGGGCTGAATAGCTCTTTTGGCCTGTCTTAGGCCTGGGATGTTTCCCCAGTATGAAACACATCTGTTTTGTTCCCAGTTTTTTATGACTAGATTTATGGTTGATTTGGGGATTGCACAGAAGGGTTCAAGTCCAATGAAGGGGGTTTCCGAACCTTTTCTGGCTAGTTCATCAGCTTTTTCGTTACCTTCAACTCCCTTATGTCCGGGGACCCACCATAGTTTGGTTTTGTTCCTGGAACTGAGTGTTTGGAGGGAGTTGAAGCAGTGTTGTACTGATTTGAAGTCAATGATGTGTGAGCTAAGGGCTTTTATAGCTGCTTGACTGTCCGTGAATATATGGATGTTTGCGCCTTTAATACCTGAGTTGTGTATTAGGTTTGGGCATTCTTTTATGGCAAGGAGCTCAGCTTGGAATACACTAGGGCTTTTTCCCATAGGTATTGAGATGTTTTTATTTGGCCAGCTCCTACCCCTGAGTCCATTTTAGAACCATCCGTATACCACTTTAGGCCGTTAAGGCTGCCAAATAAATAAATAAATTAAAAAAATATTTAAGGAAGTCCAAAGCCCTGTGATATCCTCGTTTGAAAACCTAGAAATATCTCCCTATTCTCGATGATTTTCGATGATCGCTATCGATCCATCAATTCTGATTAAGTGAGGGAAAGAGGAGTGAGTCAAGTGAAGTGACTACATGTCCGTGAGGCTCTGGGGCACGACAGAAGTTTGTTAAATACTCGTTTGTTGTAAACATTCATTGTGGCTTCTGTTATATGACTGGCTATGATTCGCTAGTTGATGGAAGCTTTCTTTTTTGTTGCTACTACTCTAAGCTAAAATTAGAGGCTGCTATTTCGATGCAATGAGGGACGGATATTTCCAAACCCAGAAAAATTATCTCTGTTACTCCTCTTCGAAAGTATTGGCATAATTTTGCCTGAAGCTGTTACTGTGCTCATAACTTGATTAAAACATTTGTATCAGAAGCTAACGCTTGCAACTTTCCTTTCAACAAAAGCAATAAAGAGCACCGCCGCATGAAACGTTAATCTAATTAAGTCATCCCCATTTCATTTAGATTTCATTATTAACTGTTTTAATATGTTGCCGTTAAAATAAAACGTATATATTAAAACTTTTTTGACATGGTTACCTGAAACAGGTTTAAAAATGGAAAAAAAAACTTTCTACTTCAGACGCAAATTATATCATAAAAAGCATTCAAATATGACTTACCCCATATGCAGATCCTTACTCTCTCCTCCTTCCTCTCTCTCTCACTCACACTTTGGTAAAATTTCATTAAAAATGAATTTGAGAGCATTTAACTGCAGACAATTCACAAGCAGAACCAGACAGCATATGCTTGAAATTCTTGCTGCCCATGGGGCTTTGGAGAGCATGCTTTCTTCTTTTTTTTTGTTCTCGGTATCCTTTTATATCTCGGCGAATCACTTCGTGTGCATCACACACTATAGAAAAGGATAAAATATATATAAGGACATATATTTATAGATAAGCATGCATATTAAATAGCAGAATATAATAATGGAATGAAAGGATGGGGGGAATGTCGTATGTACACTTCTACTCGCATTAAAATGCACAAACGAAGCAAATTAAAACGCAAAAAGGCACTGAACGGCGCTGATTTAATATTTCACAAAAAAAATACACAATCGTCCAGGAGGAAGAGGAAAACGTTGAAAATTCAGAATTTTCCACGGACGTATGTCCGTGTGTGGAATGGTTGCAACGCAACGAATGGAACATTTCCGCTAATTTCCTTCCGAAAAAGAGTTGAAATTAAAAAAGTATGCTGCCCAGACTGGTCCATAGCTTTTTTTGTTTTATTTGTTTGTTTAACATTTAAGTGTATCCTGGGGATCGGGGTTATAAAATGCAATTTCATTTGCTTATTAATTTCGGATAAAGCTCTACGTATAATGAAACGATTTACATTTGCATAATGGAGTTTTTTTTGTCTAGTGCAACTGGAGAGTGCAAGGACCGGTGATGCTAAACATTTTCGGGATTCGACCAACAAATCGAGTCAGCTGTTTGCTAACCATGGCGTTTTCCATTGGTAATTCTGGATTTTGATCTACAATTTGATCTTTTTTGTGACAATGGAACACGATTTCAGATTGATTTTTTTTTTTGGTCTCTGTATTGTTGAAATTTTTTGTCTGTGAAGTTAGTGTCGGTGTAGCTGTCAAGTTTGAAATCACACAGGTTGTTTGTTTTTGATTTCAATTTATATATCACATTATATGATTAATAATAGTTTTTCACAACCGAAATAATAATAAATCAAAACGAAAATCACCCTAGTTAAACTGACAGCTATCATTTGTATTGGTGTCAGTGCAAGGAGGGGTAAATCTGCCGAAAAATCCAGATTTGCAAAATTGATCTGAGAAGCCCAATGGAACACAACAAGTGTCAAAATCGAACTTTTGACAGATCTAGATAAAAATAAAGATTGATTTTAGGCAGCGTTACCAGATTTAGCAGTTTCCTGCGAATTTAGCAGTTTTTGATCATGAAAATGACCTGCAGCAGTTTTTCTAGCATTTTCTTAAATTTTAGCAGTTTTCAGCAGTTTTCAAACAAAAAAAAATTTATACATGTTTTTAATTATTTGGGCGCAAACAAAGTAAACACAGCTTGGTATAGGTAGTGTCGGTGTGGTGGATACCTATAGTTGTAACTGCGTAGCATTTCCAAAAGGAAAGGCTGCAAAAAGTTATTATATTCGGCCCTAGCGAGGTATCCGTCGGAGCGAAAAATTCTCCGATTTTGTACAATTCCGATGATTTTTGCTTCGAGGTATTCTTCCGAAAAGCTGTTCGGAATATTTCTCCGACATTTCGTAACGCATCCCAGCGATTTGCGTTGAAATGCGTTCAGGTGCATTTTTCGTTCAATTTTTGACAGCTTAGTGCAATTCTTTTTCCGATTTCCTCCGACACAAATTCGTCGCGGAATTTGTTTACGAAGTGAAGTGGAGTAATTGAAAAATGTATGTAATTATATAAATCTATTTATTAAAGTAATTTTCGTACTAATCGTTTGAATTTGTGTTTCCAGGGCGAGCTCAAAGGAAAAAACCACCCCTGAACAGTACGAGCTTCGTCGTCGCATTTGTGTAGTATTTCTTTCCGGTCAAATACCTCGAATGGAATTTGAATCTCCGACGAATTATGCGTTGCGGAAAAATTTCCGCTCCGACGGATACCTCGCTAGGGCAGATTATTTACATAGGCATTGTTTGGACAACGACACTCAATCCAAATTGTGTATATTTATTAAATGCGTATGTCACTCGGTTGCTCTAGCTGTCAGTCATGCCGGTAAGAAATTGCCAAGATCCATTGAGCAATTGGTCAAAGATGTCTAATCATACTTTTCTCAAACTAGTAAAAGCCAACGAGAATTTTTAGAATTCCAAGAGTTTTTTGAAACAGAAAAGCGTTAGATTTTGGGCTACTAAGACATTAGATGGCTATCGCTACATGCTACTGTATTTCCAAGGTGAATATTTAACAACAAATTCTGTCCCAAACGAATTTATTTTTAATAGTTTGAATGATAGTATAGTAATACTTTTTATGCTATGGATTGCATTTTACCTATGGTAAACAAATTCAAAATTATATTTCAAAGCGATTATGCCAATATTCACTATTTTGATAAAAAAAAATAAAAGGAAATGTCAGTACCTAAACAACAATAAGTCTCCAACAATAATTAAATTTGCAATATTTATGCTTACCGACATCTAATACTGCTTGTGAAACAATATTTTCGCAGGTAAATTCGCTAAAAACTAAAAACCGTAATCGCTTCAGTAACGAAAATGTTCCTTTGCAAGTAAAGCAGTGGGTTTCTTAAGGTGAAGGCTGTTATAACTTTGTTATAACAAATAAAATGGTAACTTCAATAAATTCAAAGATTCTCTAAAAAAAAATCCGAACGATTTAATTTAATAACTTTGTACATATTTAAATTAAAAATTTTCATCTTTTAAAAAATATCATTTTTTATAAATTATCATCTTATATAATAACATATGTAACTTTTTATGTATCTTTTTAACTAAAAAAAAAAACCTATTTCTCAAGGAAAACTCGATCGCAGTTTTTTTTAGCATTTTTTTACACTTCTGTCTAGCAGGTTTTGCAGTTGTTCGTCCTACCTTTAGCAGGTTTAAAAAAAATTATCTGGTAACGCTGATTTTAGGTCTATTCCCGCACTTTTTCAGTAAAAATTTGTAAATTCTCAAATTTCTTGGAGTGGGGGTATATTATCTCAGAAAGAGACAAAATTACCAAAAAGTAAGGGAACGCGTTTAAGTAAAAAACAGTAAAATTATATATTTTGTACGCCTTTTAAAGAACAAATGACATAAATCACCTGTCAAAACAAGCGAGTTGTCACTTTTAGATACCAACTGACAGTTTACTGATTTTTACCAACAGAAATTTCTGCAGTAAATTTTTTTACAGATTTTTATGGAGGGGTAGTTTTTTGCTCTCTCGTGAGCTGTCTGTTTTACTTATTTTTGTGTACGGGAACGGCAATAAGTATAAATCAGTAAAAATCAGTAAGAATCAGTAAATATTATTATGTACGGGAACAGACCTTTTTTAACCAATGGAAAACGCTATAAGGAAGCTTCTACCACTATATTGCCTTGTAGAGATTTTATTCTCAGAGAAAGTAAGGGCCAATAGTTGCAAAACATATGCTAAGGGTTGAAAAACACTTTGCAGTTGTTGTTGCTCCTGGAACATTTGAGCGGAGGAGTTATGGCTGAAATGAATGAAATCAATGTTACTTATCACAATGTAACTTTGCCTTGCGTTGAGTTTCAACCTCAAAATGAAAAACGTAAAAACTTAACGTAACGTTGCTGTAAAGCGCCGCGCCGTGGGCAAAGCGAAGGTTGGAAAAAGTGTGAATTGTCAAAATATTTGTTGTTGTTTTCTGGGTTATTTTTTGGGAGGGTTGTTGAGTACGATATTTTTAGGAAAGATTTTAATCATTTCCCCCATTTTTGTAGCAGAAGTTGAAACCGCTGAGCAAGTAAATATGTCAAAGCGTGCGCAAAGGAGTTGGGCGTAGCATCGGCAAAGCGAAGTTCCAAAGCGTGATTGTGTTTTAGCTATTAAATTTTTAGAAGGAGCATCAGCATAACAACCACAATCTCTTCATTGCTGTTTTCTGGCAAATTCCTGGATATCTTGGAGTAAGCAGAGGCAATATACTTAATCTACACTAGAACCTCTTTAAAACATAGTTACTCTCAGTTCCAACGATCATTCCTGTGAGTGGGTAGTGGAAGGAGTGTCATACAAATGGTCTACTTGAGCAAACTCTACACAAGAAGAGATTAATTCTGAAACTAAGTTCAAACCATCAATGCTCTTGGTGAGGTCAGTGGTGAAAGGTGAACATCACGAAAAACATGTTCAAACTCAAGGCCTTTGCCAAAATGGTTGCAAAATAGCAGAAAAAGTAGAAGAAGAAGAGGAAGTAGAAGAAGCAGAGTTAAAATCTGAAACCAAGGTTCAAACCATCAATGCTTTTGGCGAGTTGGGTGGTGAAAGGTGAATATCAAGAAAAACATGTTCCGGATCAAGGCTTTTTGCAAAATGGTTGCAAAATAGTAGAAAAAGTAGAAGAAATAAAGGTAAATTACTACAATTTCATCTTTAAGAATACTACATAAGTAGATTTCTTTTTGCAAATCATACAAAAATCAACCTCCTGACACCAGGATACGATGGAAGAAATATGTAAACAAAATAAAAAAAAGCTCAATATCAAATTAAGAAAGCGTAACTAGGCTTATGGGTATCAAAGCAATCAGTACATGACGAACTTTTAGTATACAAACAGATTTTAAACCGAGTAGAAACGCACCATATTCAGCTATGAGTGTAATTAAAATAAATTGATACTAAAGTCAAACCATGGTATCTGAGAAATACAGACTAACAATGCAGCCATAATCTAGACACCGTGAGGGAGAAAAGTTCAGAGCAGGCTAGAATGCATTTTATGAAGCTGAGATATAAAGATACAAAGACTCAAGCGAATAATGCCACACGAGCTACCTGATAAACTTTTCTAAATAAATATACATTTATAGATATTTTGCAATTAATTGAAAAATAAACAAAACAAAAATAAAAAATTCACCAAAAAAAAAACCCCCCAACAAAATCCCCCGAGAACCTATCCAATGAACTCGCCTAGAACTTTCTTCGTAAATAAACAAAAAAAACGGAAAATCCAATAAGTCATACATATGACATTTAAAAACAAAAAAACTTCAATGCCTTTATTTAAAAGTGTCTTTAATAATACGTCAGCACAAAAGACTTACCAATGAAGAAAAATCCTAAGAATGTTCGGCAACAATGTACTAGCATACCCAACTAATTTATTAACACTAACCGATAATTTATTATTAAATTTAGTATTAAAGTAAAAATAAAACACGTGAATTAATATTTAAAAAAAACCGTATTGCGCATTGGATATCACGCACCACGAACCGCACTTGACCAAATATTACGCACAAATAAATTTGTGCTAGAGCTTCATCTACTATGTTGTCCCGTGGAGAGAGAAAGTAAGGGCAAATAGTTGGAAAACAAATGCAAAATAGTTGCAAAATAAATCAATAAATGCATTTGTTGTTGCATATAACACGAACATCGAACATCTGAGCCAAGGAGTTAAATTTTTGGAAGGAGCATAACAACCATAATCTCTCCATTGTTCTTTTCTCGCAAATTCCAGGAGATCTTGGAGAAAGCAGAAGACAAACATACTTTACCTACACTAGAAGCTCCTAAAAACTTAGTCAAACTCCGTTCCAATGATCATACGTGTGGGTGGGTGGTGGAAGGAGGATACAAAAAGTTCTACTAGAGCTTAAGAGAAAGTAAAGGCAAACTCTATACAAGTCTCTGGGAGAGTCCTATCTTGAAACTAAGTTTAAACCATCAATGCTCTTGGTGAGTTGGGTGGTGAAAGGTGAATATCAATAACAACATGTTGCAAAATAGGTGCAAAGAGTTGCAAAACATTCAAACGAATAGGTTATGAGAGGGTGAGAAGAATATAGAAATTTAAAGGTGACAGTAAAAGGGAAAACAGAGACCAATATACTGTATGTTTTTAAAAACACATTCCATTTTACAAAAACAAACAAAAAAGAATTTACTTACCAATAATTTAAACTGAATATATACTCGAAATTACGATTGCGATCGCCAACCAAACGATTTTATAAATAAACTATCGCGAGGGAAAATAATAAAAGGATAAAAAAATGCCTTGATACACATGGAAGCCTATGCGCCTTAACACCACTATCATAATGATAGCAAAATTTAGTTCACTGAACATCACTAAAACCTCACTTTGCAGGCTTAACTTGACTTTATAGGCCTTAAACTTGGCGCAGAACACGCATTTCACTTGACCAAAGAAAAAACGGAAAGATACAAAAATAGAAAATACTATTCGGTTACAACGTTTCCCGCACATGCCAAACCTTCAACTACTACTGAATCAGTGCGAGTGTCCGTGACCATGACCTACATTGCTACAACAAAAGTCTGCAAATTTCCAAGAAGCTGGAATTGAGTAATCCCATGTCTCAGAGAGATTACACTTCTGTTCTCATCACTCTCCTGATATGACAGATGACTACGGAAAGTGGTGAATGGTAGTGGGTGGTTCGAAACAGAGATCGGTTGAGAGCAAGCCAACGGGAGGTGGTCAAATCAATGATCTCTTGTGTGTTAAGATCATTTTCGGCAATTAACAAACTCGGAGCGAATGCACCATGAGTAAACTGCAGAGACAATCTGTCTCTAGTCTGCTTAAAAGCGAAAACAATTTCAAGTAAGTTCGATCTCTCTAGGGTCACCTTAAATGACGCTCTATTTTTGTATGAGGCGGAACGCAAGAGGAAGCATGCATTTTTTTTGGTTTCAAACCTATGAGTATCATACCAAAACATGTCAACAAAGCTGTCATAGCACTCATGGAGCATCGGAGTAGGTGGTATTGAAATCGAAAAAAATATCCCTTCTCACTTCCATTCCAAGGAGCATGCTGGTATGAGCTAGCTATTCTTTAGGGCAAATGGAGAGATTCGATGGAATTTGGTAAAAATGTTTCGATTCTTTGCAACATTTTCTTCGGGATAATGAAGCTATCGCTTAGAAACATGTTTATCAAAACGATCAACATGCATCCATAGAAATGCTCAACATGCTGTTGATGTATGTTGAGCAATTATTTATACACAAATTGCCACACGGGAAATATACGAAAATATATGTACAGAAGGAAAAATATACGGGTGGGTCATACCCTATTATAACACTAATTTCCTTGCCTATATCATACAACTAAAAGAAATAAAGGTCAATGCGGTCTTAAAATGTTTCTTTAGGCGGCAATTTTTCAACTTATTTTCAAAATGACATTGCAAGTTGCTGCCGCCAATGTTGCTGCCCCTTTTGTTTTTTTTTATGGAATTTCCATGATTGACTCATAAATTTGGCCGTTCATGCAAGTGATCAAACTGGTAGATCGTGTAGCCTAAAAAAAACTAGCGGGAATTCAGAATGTCCGTCTTGCTGGTACCACATGGCCTCCGGGTCCCATCAATGGATTGACAAATGAAAGAGCTCTTAACGCTCAACAACGAATAGGAACCGCTTGGACTAGTCCAAGTGAATTTGCTAATGACTCCAACAGCGTTATATCCAAGGGCTTAATCCCAAACGTTATATGAAATCGACAATTCGATAATCTCCAGCTCCAGGATATCAAAATTCAAACTAAAGATTTATCAAAGGTGGTGGAAGTTACAGTCTTCCTGTAGAGCTATTTCCAGTCGTCGCATTGAATTGGTAAGGTTGGCAGGATGCACAGGTAAGAAGACTCCAGTTAATATGACATTCAAATTTGGGCAAATCCTGAGAAAAAAAACCCAAGAAATCCAAATCGATACCCACCACCTATCATCGACTTCAAGGACGCATACGACAGCATTTGTAGAGACGAATCATACAAAGCCATGTCTAGTTTTGGTATACCGGGATGACGATGGAGAATTCTCACTACGCCATCAGGGTCGGAAACGACCTCACCAAAAAAAGGATTTAGGCAGGCCGATGCGCTGCCATGTGACTTCTTTTATTCGATTCTTGAGAGGATTGTGCAAAACTCCAGAGCCAACACCAGAGGCACAATCTTCTAAAAATCTATGCAACTACTAGCATACGTCGACGATATTGACATCATTAATCGGAGTCAACGTGATGTCATAGCCACGTTTGCTAATATAGAGAAGGAAGCGGCAAAATGGGTTTAGCAGTTAACTAAGTATATGCTGTTTCATCCCAGTCCTGCTCTACTGCGATTAAGCATGGACCGTATCAAAAGTGGATGAAGAAATCCTTGGTCGACTTGAGAGGAAAAATGTTCCGTACCTTTGGTATGGAGAAGAAGATTCAACCAAGAACTATAGGAGCTGTACAGCGACATGCCCCTAGTCCGCATTGGACGTTTGAGACTAGGAGATGTAGAACGAATGGAGAATAATACTCCGGTGTCCCAGCCAGACGTCGGACGCAGTAGAGGAAGACCTCGCCTTAAGAGGTCTTCAACCTCAACCAACTTGGAGTGCGCAACTGAAGGCCGTTAGCTAAGGACCGGGCTAATTGGAGAGACATGTTGGTTATGGCCAGGTTTATTCCGGAATGTAGCGCCACTTAAGTAAGTAAGTAAGTCTTCAAATCATACTGTTTTGGCGTTTTCCTAAAACGTACGATCTGACAATTCTCAAAATGTGTTATCGCTTCTCGATTTTATTTCAGAAGGTGCAAAACGCTTCCGATAACATAAGGGTGTTCAATCAAGAGATATTTTTTTCAAAGGGGTTTTTTGATAGATGAGACGTGAGTTGTGTCATGTTGCCATGTATTCATTGACATTTTATTATGGATAGACTTATACCCGAACAACGTTTGCAAATTCAGTGAATGAGCTCTCGAGAGACTTGCTGAAGATCCACTGTTTTCGACCATTTTGTTCAGTGATGAGGTTCAATGAATACGTCAATAAGCTAAATTGTCATATATGGGCCGAAGAACAACCAAAACAACCGAAAGGTGTTCAAGAGCTGATGTAACGTCCACTAAACAACTGTCTGGTGTAGTTTATTGGCCGGTAGAATCATCGGTCTGTATTTCTTCAAAAATGAGGCTGGCGCGAACGTTTCTGTGATTGGGGCTCGTTATCGCGCCACGATAACAGACTATTTTTTACCTTAAATTGCAGCCCGAGATCTCAACAACATTTGGTTCCAACACGACGGCGCTACTTGCAACACAGCCCGTAAAGCAATGGAAATATTGAGAGACCGCTTCGGTATACAATACATATCACGCTTCGGACCAGTGAATTGGCCAGCAAGATCATGCGCATTCACACCGTAAGACTTTTTCCTTTGGGGCTACGTAAAGTTTAAGGAGTTTGTGGATAAGCCAGCTACGATTGAAGCATTATTCGCGAGATACCAACGAACATCCTCGAACGCGTCATGGAAAATTGTAACTTCCGCATGGACTAGCTACGGCGCAGTTGCGGCCAACACTCAAAAGGGATTATCTTTAAAAAATGAATGTCAAGCAATGGTTCTTACGAATAATAATAAAGATTTCGCGATATATCTGAATTTGTTGTGTTATTCGCATTTAAAAAAAACACCTCTTAATTGATCACCAATTATAAGCTATTCTAGAATATCTGCCCAAAGCTCCGGGACGAATCTCTATTTATCCGAATGTAGTTATAAAGCTGCAAAGATGCATTTCGGATACTTCCCTTAGATCTTGAAGTAAGACTAAGACCTGACCACAATCTACCCTTACTACACTTCAAGTGATCTTTTTCGATCACCGAAATCGATCAGTGTTTTTGGCATTAGTGTTGACATTTCTGGAGATCACAGGTGTCGTAAAAACAAAGACCTAACAACATAATTTTGCAATTGAGCGGAGGGAGTCATAATCCATCAACCCTTATCAGAATACTGTTGATATAGTAAATCAAAGAGCTGCAAGCTGGGCACTTACAGAAAGTAGATAATCGGCCCTATCGAGGTATCCGAACAGAAAATTCTCCGATTTTGTTATTCGGAGGATTTTTGCCGACACAAATTCTTCGCGGAATTTAGTTACGAAATGTAGTGAATTGAAGCCGTCGCGTCTGTGTTATATTTTTTTTTCGATGTCACATACCTCAAATGGAATTTGAACGTCCGACGAAGCATGCGTTGCGGAAAATTGTCCGCTCCAACGGATACCTCGATAGGGCTGACCATTATCGAAACTTTTATTCCTAGGTCAAGTAAGCTTAAGAAGAAGCAGCATTGTCGTTTACCAGACAGTAGGGGGAAAGTTAAGAAGTATAAATCCATCTTGCATGGATGCAAACTTGAGCTTCTATCATGTTCCCACGCAATTCACGCAAAGTTGTAATTTTGCTACATTTAAAAGTACAGTGTTGGCAACGGAAAAAAAGGTTAACAATGTGACAGCTGACAGTTCGGGGTTAGTAAAAATGACCGCTACGAAAAAACAACGCATTTTCGTTCAAAAAATATGGCCGCCATAGTAGTTAAAACTGTTAAGAGAATAATTGAAAAAAATCAGGGAGACTGGATCAATTAGTGATCTTAGACACTCTGGGTGCTTGTCACAGGTCGTTCAACAGAAAACATCGAAGCAGTTCGCGAGAGTTTTGCTAAGATTCCAGGAACATCAATTCGACATCGTAGTCAAGATTTTGGCATTTAGAGAAGCTCTCTTCAGCGAACTCTCACGAAAGACTTGAAACTTCATGCTTACAAAGTTAAATTGACTCAAGAACTGAAGACTACTGATCATACTGATCATGCAGCGTGAAGGAAGTTCGTTGAATGGATTATTTTGTATCAACAACAAGTGGATGCTGATTTTTCGAACAAAGTCATCTACAGTAATTAAGCTCTTTTTCATCTTGATGGCTTCGTTAATCGTCAAAATTGTCGCACTTGGGGTTCAGGAAACCAACATGTGGTTTTAACAAAACGATGCCATATGCCATACAGCCAGAGAAACAATTCAATTACTGCATGAATCATTTCCTGATCGTGTAGTCGGCCGTTTTTGCGATCAGGCCAATTCTGATCGCAAAAACGGCCAATCCAGATCTTGCGATTTAAAGCCATTGGACTTTGTTTCTTTGGGGTTTTCTGAAGTCAAAGGTGTTTGCAAACAAGCCAACGACCACTAATCCCTTGAAAGTGGAAACTGGAATTTTAGCCACATTTATACTAAACGGTCATAGACAAATTCAAAAAAGAGTTGGTACTTGCCAGCCGTGGCGGCTGTATTCCATACATAACCCCAATCTGTATACTCTATGAATAAATAAAAAAATTTAAGCTTTCTAATTAAAAATCTGTGGTGGTTGGGTGTTGTAGAACGAGGGTAGACTCTGATTGGCTTTAACTTGCCAATGCCCAGTGGTTGTAACTCTGGATACACATCAATTGTACTCATTTTAACCTGCAAGTGGTAACCTTGCTAAATGATAAGTGCCATTGTTGATAACAAGACGAAAAACAGAAACACTATAATCACCCTGCTCAGAATGGCATTGAATTAATACCCGGTCTGCCGTCCCAGGCGAACATAGATGAGATGCCTCGACATATTCGGACAACAGGTTATCTAGGAATCTTAAGAATAAGTCAGACCCCTTGAACAGAGATGGTGGCGGATGAACCGAAAGGTCAACGGGAGCGCTCAATCCCGTAGTGGATACTGATGGCCCCGTGCCTAGGGTACCTAATAAATTAGAACTGGCCCTCCAGGTTGGGGGTTGTGCTTTGGGTTAACTACCCACCCATGGAAAAAAACATTGTTACGAAGAAACCAATAGCCTCGGAAAGGAATATATTCAGCCCTATCGAGATATCCATCGGAGCGAACAATTTTCCGCAACGCATACTTCGTCGGAGGTTAAAATTCCATTCGAGGTATGTGTCATCGGAAAAAAAATCTTCCCAAATGCGACGGGTTCACTTCACTACAATTCGTAAATAAATTCCGCGAAGAATTTGTGTCGGAGGAAATCGCAGAAAGAATGGCACTTAGCTGTCAAAAATCGCATGAAAAATGCACCTCAACGGAATTCACCGGGTTGCGTTACAAAATGTCGGAGAAATGTTCAGCACAGCTTTTCAGAGGAATACCTCGAAGCAAAAATCCTCCGAATCGTACGAAATCGGAGAATTTTCCGCTCCGACGGATACCTCGCTAGGGCCGATTATTGTTGCGACCCTGCTAAACGAAAAAAAAAATGACAACGACGTTCGTATCTGCACCTGGAATGTAAGAACATTAAACAGGAAAGGCGAACCACTAGCGGAAGCTCTAAACTGCTACAAAGCAGACATTACTGCCATCCAGGAAATACGATGGGATGGGCCTGGCAAAAAGAGGATGAAAAACTGTGACATCTTCTATCTACTATGGACCGTGTTATAGTGAGCAAGAACAGCGACTATTCAGATGCGGATTTGTTATAAGTGTCAGACTTAGGCAAGAAGTCTTATGTTTCCAAGACATTAGCGAACGCATTTTAACAATCCGCATCAAGGCCAATTTCCTCAGCATAAGCCTTATATGCGCTCACCCTCCGACGGAGGAAAAAGGTGATATAACTAAAGATTGCTTCTGCGAGCTCCTTGACAAATCCTATCAAATTATATTTTGCGTGAATTATCGAACACCCTTTATATCAAAGTTTCCCAAATACCATACGTCACTAAACAGCTCTAATTAATGACAATAAACTCTGCTGTAGGTATAACCAAAATTCCGAAAACACACCACACGAACTTCGAAGGCTAGCATTCATTTGTTCGAAAAACTATTACACTAGCAGAACTTTAATTTTTAAAACAAAAAAGTTTCTGTTCACACAAATGGTAAAGTTTCGAAAAAAAAATTCCCAATATAAAAAAAATTTCGCTACAACAATAGAAAATTCGATTAGGAAAAGTTTTTCGAAATTTAAAATTTCTGAAAATTAAATTCCAATTAATAATAAACTAGCACAGCCAACCACAGAATATGCTAAATTCTTGCGTTTACCAAAAACCGGGACAAAGTTTGCTCATTCCCCCATTTGCGTATTAATCAAGAGATTTTCTAATTAAATTTAAAGTTTTCATAAAATCGCGCATGGTGACCAATGTCCATTCGCATTCCACCCAACTTTGGGAGCATACGTACAACGTTCCGAATCTAATAATCAATTTGTAGCCAGAAAGTGGTTCTTTGTAGTACAATGAAGCAAATGCAAGGATGTAGCCGGATGGTCGGTTGTGGTGGTTGCACCAGAAGAAGGATACACAAAATAGGAGCCATAAGCATACATTAAGCCCACGCGAAGTGTTTGGTCCTTTTCTCTGGCCAGCTGGGGGTAGTTGTGTGTTATGAAGGGTCTACGAGAATTTAAATATTGTTTCAATTTTTTTTTTGCCGAAAAGGATACACTATTATGGTCATGGCCACACTATGGGATAAAAGGCCTTGGGAGGGCTGTTACAACTGAGATTTTGTTAATACGGTAAGGGAAACTGATTTCGGCTTAGGACTAGTATGAACCCAAACCCATCGGCAAAACGTATATTTGGTGTCCCTTGTGTCCGTTTTTGGAAACATTCGTGCGAAAATCCAATTTTAGTTTCGAAACATCACCTTCAATTCGTTTTGTTGTTTCAGTTTCGTTGTGTCGAAGAGGATATTATGAGGGTGATGATGGGTTCTGGGTGAACTAGTGTTCACTGTCCTTAAGGGATAGGTGTGGATTTTGTCTTACTTTTATGAATGGAACTCTGGTGAAATAGTTAACATTAAGGCGTGGGTGCGAGTATGAATATGTTTGAAGTTAACTTGTGTGGGTAGGACGACGACAGAAGAGCAATAAAGAGTTTTAGTTCCGCATCCACAAGTTTTGGGGGAACTAATGTTGCTGATTTTTGATGTGGATGTCAAAAATAGGACTGACATTCTTAGATTTTGTTAACCGCTAAGCATAGAGAAGGTCATAACCTTTCCGGAAATCAGAAACGAATTTATAAAGTTACATGATGTTGGTAAAAGCCTAGGGGGTCATTCCGTAGCTTTGAAAACGATTATCACTTAGTCGGTAGTCGAGACCTCATGAACAATCGCTCAATAATCGTCTGTGAGTTGACGATTATTGTTTTAAATGAAGCAAATAAAGTTATTTTGTCGACAGCAAAAACGACTATTGATCTTACGTGATGCAAGATGTACCGTCGAAATTTTATTGTCAAACGATAATCACTTTATGGAATGAGGGCCCTGGTTACCAGTGAAGTTTTTGAGAAGATGAAGAAAAAATCCAATTGTGGACGATAACTAATGACGTCCACTACAGAAAGTAATAAAACGCCATTGACGATCATGCTAAACAAGAAAAGGATAACGACGTTTGTATCTGCACCTGGAATGTAAGAACATTAAACAGGAGAGATGCAGAAAAACAACTAGCAGAAGCTCTAAGCTGCTACAAATCAGACATTACTGCCATCCAGGAAATACGATGGGATGGATAGGGGGAAAAGAGGATGCAAAACTGTGAAATCTACTACGGACAGAATTATGGTGGCAGATGCCAGACTTATGCAAGAAGTCTAATGTTTCAAGACATTAGGGAACGCATTTTAACAATCCGCATTATGGTCAAATTCAACAACATAAGCCTTATCTGCTCTCACGCTCCGACGGAGAAAAAAACAAGAACGACTACTTCTATGAGCTCCTTGACAAAACTTATGAGCGACTACGGAAGTACGATGTTAAAATCGTGCTGGGAGATTTTAACACAAAGGTAAGAAGAGAAGACATCTTAAGCTGTATTGTCGGAAAACACAGCCTACACGACAACACGTCTGGCAACAGCCTTAGGGTATTTGACTTCGTTTCCTCGGTTGCTCACCTTGATACCCATTAGAGTATATGCCGGTCTCCAGATCAACGAACGGTCAATAAAATTGATCACATTGCGATAGGCATGCATCCAGTGTTATGGATGTCCGAACATTTCGAGGGGCTAACATCGACCGCTACGCCAATGAGAAAAAATGAGTCAAAAAAATAAATTTCGAAAGATTGCAATCGCAAGAGAGCGCCAAGGCCTTCGCGGAATGTGTACCATTAACCTCTCCATTATCACCATACCACCAGCACCTAATGTCGAAGAACACAATGGGAACAATCTCAACAAACCATTAGATCACCCGCAACTGATGTGCTAGGTTTCTCGCGCCCACTCGCGCTCGATCGGGGATATAGAGAGGTGCCACTCCAGGAATGATGTTCGCAAGTTATACCAACGTGTAAAACGTCAAAACCAATGATTCAAGGCTCGAACACAATCCTCTCGAGATAAACAAGGAAATATCGTAGTTGATACACTGTCGATGCTGAGAATATGAAAGAACTACTTCTGCAGACTGTTAAACGCTGATGACGAAAAAGCTCCCACTGTCAGGTAGAACGAACCATTCAATATTGGCAACGACAGCGAAAACTACCAACCACCCTACCTAAGTGAAGTAAGGATAGCAATATCTAAACTCCAGCTTAACAAGGCTGCCGGAAATGACGGCTATCCCGTCGAGCTTTTTAAACCCGGGCGGAGATGGCTTGGTAAGTAACATTGGTGGATGTTACTTACCAAGTCATGATAAGATAAATTTGATCGGATGAAAGTATGCCTGAAGAAGCCACAAAAAAGGAGACCCTCTGAACTTCTCCAACTACAGAGACAGAAGTCTCCCCAAGATCTCCTACAAGATCCTATCTGCCGTAATAACGGGTCCGCCATCTAACGTTTTTTTTTTCAACTAGTGCTTATTTCGTGAATGGTAATACTTAGCTCATGTCTGATTTGACAGATAATTAGTTTTATCCTTCCGCTGAACGAATATGGTTGTGTATACGCTTGAACAACGCTGGGAAATATTGCGACATTACTTTGAAAATTATGGTAATGTTGCAGAATGTGTGCGAAAATTGCGTACGGATTTTGGAAGAAGAGAAGCACCATCACCTCCGTATGTTCGTTATCTTGTGAAAAAAGTGAAAGTGAAACTGGCATCCTCATCGATAAACCAAAGCGTGAAAAGCCAAAAATAGTACGTACACCCGAGAATATTGCTGCTCTGGCAGAAAGTGTGCGTGAAGCGCCATCAACATCAATTCACCGTCGTTCTCAACAATTGAACATTTCGGAGACATCATTGAGACGAATTTTGCATAAGGACCTTGGTATGACGCCATACAAATTCCAATTGGTTCAGGAGTTGAAGCCAACTGACCATCCAATGCGTTTTCGCTTCTCTAAGTGGGCCTGCGATCGACTTAGAGAAGATGCCGATTCTGCCAAAAAAAATCATCTTTTCAGATGAAGCTCATTATGATCTTGGCGGGTATGTAAACAAGCAAAATTGTCGCATTTGGGGCACTGAAAACCCGCACGCATACATTGAAAAGCCGATACACCCAAAACGAGTCACTGTTTGGTGCGGATTTTGGTCCAGAGGCACAATTGGGCCATTTTTCTTCAATTATGAGCAAGGAGTGGCCGTTACAGTCAATGGCGATCGTTATCGGGCCATGTTGAACGAATTTTTGTTCACAAAAATTGAAGAGGATGATATTGGCAACATTTGGTTTCAACAGGACGCGCTACGTGCCACACAGCCGAAGCTACACTCGATGTTTTGCGACCTGTTTTTAAAGATCGCATTATCAGCCGCAGAGCTGATGTCGTTTGGCCACCTCGGATCTGCGATTTGACACCGTTGGACTATTATTTGTGGGGTGCCGTAATAGATAAGTGTTACGCCGACAAGCCAGCGACAATTGACGCTTTAAAGGACAATATTCGTGAAGCCATTGGTGAAATACAGCTGCACACAATCGATAATGTGCTTAAAAATTGGACCGATCGTGTAGGCTACTGCATGGCCAGCCGAGGCAGCCATTTGAATGAAATTATTTTCCATTATTAACCGGAAGGATTGTACTTTCAAATAAAAAAAGAAATTTGAGAAAATATTCAGTAGTTTTTTTTTTTATAGCATTTTCAAAAGTTTATTATTTGGCGGACCCTTTATAATATTCTGGTAGTACGGAACTTTGTCTACCTCAGCTTCGCTATTAACTCTGACAACATCTGGTCAGAAAATAAACGAATAACAACTCTTGCCAAACGCTGTTTCTTCGGGCTAAGAAGGAAATTCAGTAGTAAAGCCCTCACTCTAATTACTAAGGAGACCCTATAAAAGACCCTGATCACCCCAGCCCAGATCTACAGAGCTAAAGAAATCCTTGGTCGTTTTAAGAGAAAAATTCTTCCAAAAATCTTCGGTCCCGTTTGCATTGCGGGCTATGGAGGCGAAGATTAAACAAAGAACTATACAAGCTGTACTGCGATATACCCCTAATCAAAAAACACCGCATTGGACGTTTAAGATGGCTTAGACATGTAGAGCGAATGGACACCAACACTTCAGCTCGCAGAGTCTTCGATTCCCAGCCGGACATCGGACTCAGTAGAGGAAGATCTCGCCTTTAGTGGCCCGCACCAGTAATGAGCAACTGGAGGCAGTTAGCTAAGGACCAGGCTAATTGGAGAGGCATGTTGTTTGAGTCTTAGGTGGACTTTAATCCGACTAATAAACTCTAACCCCGACATTCTCCATGCTTTTGTTAATAGCTTGATGAAACTGCGACCAAAAGTAAAAACTGACATCAACCAACTTGGAGTTAGCAAAGGACTGTTGGTTGAGATCTAGGTTCACCATAGACCTCAATAATTTCCTAAATTCCCCAATTTTATTGATCTCGTTATATAATTCGTATTGCATGCTACAAGGAATTGTTATTTGACGGCTTTTCACTGATTCTTGAGTTCTGAAATTCGAAGGGCATTTTCACTTCCCCCTTAATATGGTTTCGAGAATGGGATTTGGTTTTTAAAAAATAAGCAGAGCCCATTGCATAAGCAAAACGGGCTCATCCACCCATCTTTTGTTTGTCAATATTTGCACAACAAAACCAAAACACAATCATTTCTAGTTTACCGTTCGTTTATACAATAATTATCTAATAAAAATGGTTTACAATTAAAACTACTTGTCTAAACAAAATAAACATAAACGACATCACACATAGGCCAAGTCCAATGTACAGTTTATCAGCCATCTCGATTGAATTTCGATTCACCAGGCGGAGCCACCCTTTTCAAAACTATATGGAAGTTCTCTGTGACCGCGTAGTCATCTTTGAATATGAACACTAAATTGATTTCAAACTCTGAAATGGAACGCAATGAAATAACATTCCAAACCCAATAGTACCATCAGTGACCCTCACCAATTTTGAAATTCTTTGTTATCAACGTGGGACACGTAAACAGTCGCGGCAGTATCATAAATATTGGAATCTCCAACTGCGGACAGACATTCCCATCGGCAATCTGTATCGTCTGAATTTCGGTAGCATCTCTGGAATAGCCCTCATCACATCCACACGTCTCCACACGCACCAGTTGCAGTTCAATTGATTTAATGGCCACCTCTGTATGCTGCACTAGTATCTAAAACACACAAACAATTATCAGCGACAATGACTAGGGGAAAAATCCATCCATCCTTACATGACCAGTAACCGGCTTTGTTACACAACACTCCGTGTCATCCAACTTGCCGGTGATGAGAAATCTTGGAATGGAAATTCTCTCTTTGGCGGACTTTTGAAGAGATTCGGGACTTATGCTGAATGAAACTTCAGTCGATGGTGCCTTCTTGACGTCAAGAACATTTGGCTTGTATTGGATACAAAATTGCTGTGTCTTTTGAAGGCTCTTGGCCAAAAAGCTTCTCTTCACATCGCATTTGAGAATATAGTTGATGTTGACGAACACACCATGATATGTTTCATACAAAATTCGAGGTTCCTTGGTGCAGACCAGGGGCAATTCAAAGTGGAACTCAGAGAGACCTTGGGCAAGTTTGCCAGGCGCACTCAACTCTAAACTGGTGTTCAGCAATTGAATGGGTTTCACTGAGTTGAGGAATGCTTCGAAAATGCCCACGTTCTTTGTACTTAATTGGAGATTGACGATTCCTTCCATCGATAGATTGATTCCATCATGCTTGGCTTCTGTTGGGCAGTTGAATTGTACAACTCCGGTGAGCATTTCCTGCAAATTGTATGCTTTAGCTGGATCTGGGGTTGGTTGAGCATACACTTACCCCCTCATAGTAGATTTTATTTTCTCGTTTTAGTTTTATTTCGAAGGATATTGCACTCATTTTCGAGGGAGGAAACAAAAATTGATTTTATGCACCGATAAAATGTCAAAATAGTTGTCAATTTGACGTTTTAATTGTCATCGGGGATTGGTTTGGTTTTGACGTTTGTATAGGGTGTGCATTTGAAATGAGTGCGTCTCACGCGGAATAAATTTCAAAAAAAATATTTTGCAAAGCATATTTTGAAAATGTGGAAACAGGAAACAGAAGTGAAAGCAGAAAAGTAATGTTAGAACGAAATCGACGCAGCTAATGAGGTAATTTGCGAAAAGAGAAGGAACATTATAAAATTCTCGAAGAGACAAAAGGCGTTTCGATGAATAGGAGGATTTTTGTTGGATAAATTCATAAACAAGACCTAGAAATTCAGGATAATTAGGATTCAGGGAATAAGGCTCTTCCTGTCAAGATATACAGAGCCTGGGAATGTAATTTGTAAGTTATGGTAAGAATGGAACCGCAACATCGACTGTCTGATTCACAAAAAAAGGGATCCTCTAAGCTGCGCCCATTAAAAATGCATCGTAGCATCGCCAGCAAGATCCTATCCGTCGTAACCGAAATATATGAATGCCTTAAACCTTTTACCTACAACCTGATCGGGGACAATCAGTCTACAGCTAAAAACACTTCGCTAGATCCTGGAAGAACATTCATTATTTTGATAAATCCCTAAACTAGACTTTATAACATGGCGATCATCATCCCCGCTACTCCATCAAGGTCGGCCATGACCCTACCAAATTATTCGATTGTTCCAATACAATGGCCAATCTTCCACAAAAACCATTTGTGAATACCTCGGCTGCGCTAATAATTTAGACAATGACACCTCTTCGCCCTTAATCGAATTACTAATTACAATCCCATTCCTTCTTTATGGAGCTGAAGCATAAACAATGGACATTTCACAAGCGGATGAAATACTTCGTCGTTTAAAGCAAAAATTCTTCAAAAATTCATCGGTCACGTAACAGACTATTAAGCGAAATATACCTTGTTAAAGGTGGCTTAGACATCCATATCGAATGGTGGATGACACGGAAAATTGAAAGCATATATGGGTATTCGCAAAATGTTTTTCGTTTTTATTATGAATGGTTCTGTTGAATGGTCTTTTGGTAAATGTTACAGATCCAACATAGTTGATCCTTTATCGTATGTACAATTCAAAGTTCCTGAGAAAAACGGAACTTACAATCAAATAATGCAAACTGTCAATACATAAAATCACGTTAAAAAATCGCTCGAGGCTCTTGATCAATAATTGCAATAATTGCTATGAAAGATCAGACCAATCAGGATCGCAATAATATTTTCCTCAGGAAAAGTCACGTTGAAATTAACTGCGTAAAACAATCGACCAGCTGAGATATTCTCACAACAATTGAAGAAAATTGGTAACGGAGAGGTGTCAGTCAAAAAGAGAAGTGGGTGAACGTGCCCAAGAAGAAATAAAAAAGTCAACTTCTTTGTACAACTATTCATGTGTGCATGATGGCAGCACCTTAGTTATGCCGAATGGCAGAGTTGAGATCCTACTCAGAAGATAATTCAGATCATAACTAGAGCACGGCCATTGAAAACACATTTTCGATGTTGCCACTGTCTGTCACTGTCAAAAATAATTTTTGAATTCGATCGGTCAGCCAAATCGATCAACATATCAGCCCATCAAAGCCCTCAAAGGCCTGCTCAGAATGCATATCTGTAGCTTGTATCTTGCATCGCTGTTAAAAGAAAGATACATTTCCTGCATGAAGTTGCCCTCTATTCAACTTCAAGCTACAGATTCACGAAGATTGTGTAAGCGCTTACGGGTTGCCTTGTTTTTAACTTTTCACTCAGCTACAGATACACATTCTGGTCGGCCCTTAACAGTCCGCCTAATGAGCAACGTCGTTAAAGCAACAATCTTGTCAGAGTGGCGCAACCACACAAAAAACATACAGCCTCACATACAAGGGACACAAACAACGTTTGTATAGCGTTGTTTGATATGTTTGATACCGAATAAACAAACAATCAAAAAAATAGAAGAAAACATATATGCAATGTAAGAGCACAATTAACAAACCACCTCCAAGCTTCTCGAGTCGCTAATTCTTACGCTCAAGCTGGGAGAAGTTAATTACAAATTCTTTTCGGCAAAAATATATAAAAAGCACATCAAGGTCTTGGGACCAACAAATTTTCATTAAAGCTGTCAACAGTGTGGTAGACAAAAGGTGTGAATTGAGCAATGACATTATTGGTCGGACTCAACGAGATGTCAACATCGCGTTTGAGAATATAGAGGAGAAATTGTCTTTAATGGGTTTTAGGAGTAAATGGGGGCAACACCAACAAGAAGTCATACAACACCGACAAACTTCCGCTGGATGGACCGTATTTTTGATCGTTTTGAGCTCAAAATAATTCGATCCCTTATGATCAGACGGGCTCTGGAGATTACAGCAAAACGATCAAATGCATGTTACATTTGTGGGCACCTACACCTAATGAACGAGAATGCTCCGAGGATTATGGTCACTAAGGAAGCCCTCGCCGTTACTGTGTCTGGAATACTGATTAGGAATAGGAGGATAAAATAGTTTGAAAAGCTACGAGATTGCCTTCATAATAAACAATCGGCCAACGGCGGATGAAATACTTCGTCGTTTAAAGCAAAAATTCTTCAAAAATTCATCGGTCACGTAACAGACTATTAAGCGAAATATACCTTGTTAAAGGTGGCTTAGACATCCATATCGAATGGTGGATGACACGGAAAATTGAAAGCATATATGGGTATTCGCAAAATGTTTTTCGTTTTTATTATGAATGGTTCTGTTGAATGGTCTTTTGGTAAATGTTACAGATCCAACATAGTTGATCCTTTATCGTATGTACAATTCAAAGTTCCTGAGAAAAACGGAACTTACAATCAAATAATGCAAACTGTCAATACATAAAATCACGTTAAAAAATCGCTCGAGGCTCTTGATCAATAATTGCAATAATTGCTATGAAAGATCAGACCAATCAGGATCGCAATAATATTTTCCTCAGGAAAAGTCACGTTGAAATTAACTGCGTAAAACAATCGACCAGCTGAGATATTCTCACAACAATTGAAGAAAATTGGTAACGGAGAGGTGTCAGTCAAAAAGAGAAGTGGGTGAACGTGCCCAAGAAGAAATAAAAAAGTCAACTTCTTTGTACAACTATTCATGTGTGCATGATGGCAGCACCTTAGTTATGCCGAATGGCAGAGTTGAGATCCTACTCAGAAGATAATTCAGATCATAACTAGAGCACGGCCATTGAAAACACATTTTCGATGTTGCCACTGTCTGTCACTGTCAAAAATAATTTTTGAATTCGATCGGTCAGCCAAATCGATCAACATATCAGCCCATCAAAGCCCTCAAAGGCCTGCTCAGAATGCATATCTGTAGCTTGTATCTTGCATCGCTGTTAAAAGAAAGATACATTTCCTGCATGAAGTTGCCCTCTATTCAACTTCAAGCTACAGATTCACGAAGATTGTGTAAGCGCTTACGGGTTGCCTTGTTTTTAACTTTTCACTCAGCTACAGATACACATTCTGGTCGGCCCTTAACAGTCCGCCTAATGAGCAACGTCGTTAAAGCAACAATCTTGTCAGAGTGGCGCAACCACACAAAAAACATACAGCCTCACATACAAGGGACACAAACAACGTTTGTATAGCGTTGTTTGATATGTTTGATACCGAATAAACAAACAATCAAAAAAATAGAAGAAAACATATATGCAATGTAAGAGCACAATTAACAAACCACCTCCAAGCTTCTCGAGTCGCTAATTCTTACGCTCAAGCTGGGAGAAGTTAATTACAAATTCTTTTCGGCAAAAATATATAAAAAGCACATCAAGGTCTTGGGACCAACAAATTTTCATTAAAGCTGTCAACAGTGTGGTAGACAAAAGGTGTGAATTGAGCAATGACATTATTGGTCGGACTCAACGAGATGTCAACATCGCGTTTGAGAATATAGAGGAGAAATTGTCTTTAATGGGTTTTAGGAGTAAATGGGGGCAACACCAACAAGAAGTCATACAACACCGACAAACTTCCGCTGGATGGACCGTATTTTTGATCGTTTTGAGCTCAAAATAATTCGATCCCTTATGATCAGACGGGCTCTGGAGATTACAGCAAAACGATCAAATGCATGTTACATTTGTGGGCACCTACACCTAATGAACGAGAATGCTCCGAGGATTATGGTCACTAAGGAAGCCCTCGCCGTTACTGTGTCTGGAATACTGATTAGGAATAGGAGGATAAAATAGTTTGAAAAGCTACGAGATTGCCTTCATAATAAACAATCGGCCAACTGGCCAACAAGTTCTCCATCGTTGATCGTTGATCGTTGAAACAGACATAGTTAATCTGATAGATGTGGAAACGTGATGTGATTCTTACCCCCAAGGCAATCTCGACGCAACGGACGGTATCGACGCAGACGGTTTCGCGTTGAAATGTCAAAAACTCATCGAGCTTATGGGAACATGTATAAGTGGGCAATCTGAACGCCGACGCGACGCAATGGACGTTAGCTACACAGAAAAGTTGATTCAACTTCAACTTTCTTGCGCATCGACGCATTGGAATGTCAGTTTGAAAGCTGTCAGATGGTATGTTTGTGAGAATCTTGAAATTACTTTCATAGGTTATAAATAAACAAAATAAATTAAAAGTACTGAATTAATAATTGTGTTGTGTGACTTACAACTAATTATATTTTCTTCTGTGAGAATTGAAAAACAAACAAAATCTTCGACGGCTAATGGTGAACTGTCAATCAAGTGACATCGCATCGCGTCGCGTCGTGAGCGTCGAGATTGCCACCACCACTCAAATCCTCACCATTTTTGACACTTCAATGCGAAACCGTCTGCGTCGCGTTCGTCGCGTGCGTCGAGATTGCCACCACCATAAGGAATGCTCAGAATGCTTATCTGTAGCTTGTATCTTGCATCGCTGTCAGAGGAGAGATACATTTCTTGCATGAAGTTGCCCTCTCTTCAACTTCAAGCTACAGATCCACGAAGATTCACATTGTGTAAGCGCTTACGGTTTGCCTTGTTTTTAACTTTTTACTCAGCTACAAGCATAAGCTACAGATACGCATTCTGCATTAAAAAAAACTGTTTGAGAAAATTTGCGAAGCTGCTGTTTTTGATTAGAATCAGCTTAGTGCCGAGGATAGAACAAAACAAGGTACAAAACCCATCAACACCCGACCAAACAATCGGCCGATAGAAAGTCTGTAGTGCGCGAGGGATCTTAAGGTTGTTCATGTACAACTAGAGAAATATGTCCGCTCGCCACCAAGCAGCTTCAAAAGGTCCAATGTTCAAAGCGGAATGTATCGCAACTCAAGAACAAGAAGGGAAAGAAAACGATTGAAGGATATCTACCGACTTTAAGATTGCTTGTGCGGATCAGAGATCATTTGATCTATACCGAATTGCGATATCCAGAATCGGTGATGTGTGGTCTGGCTCGAAGCTAGAGGTGGTTGCGAAGGAGGACATCTTAAGTAATCCAGACAATCGCCTCTTGCAACCCCTCTCTCCCGACACACAATTGGAAAGTGGTCAAGCTGGACCAAGAGCAGGGACTTTATAGATGCGCGCTCATTGTGATCAATAAAGAATCCCTTGCTCCCCTTAAATAGAAAAAATGGGTTATAGCTATGGCCTTGAGTTCATTCAACTCAAAGTCTACAAAAATGATGAGCGGATCCTCCTCACCCTACCACTGATCCTGGGGCTGATGTGAGTTTTCCATCTCTAGAAGATAAATCCGATTCATCAATACCGGAGAGGAAACTCACAACAACACTCTGTCTCCCAACAGCAAAAAACAGGGAGACAGAATCAATTATCAGTAATTCTCTGATGAAGGACCTTTTGGCTTCCTTGGATTTGGAGGACACGAACACTAACGTGGTGGAGCAATCTGATTGTAGCAAAAATGCTGCGATTAACACAGATTTACCTCCACCACTCCAAAACGGCTTCGACCGCACTTCTTCTCTGACTTACAACTAACGGAGAAGATATTGGTCTGATCCAGGAACCGTGGGTCGTCAACGACTTGGTATGTGAACTCTGGACTCAGGACTATACTCTCTTGTATGCAAAGGTAAACCACGATCCTGGGGCTCTATTACATAAAACGAAACGAACGGCAAGTAAACGAAACAGAAGTAAACGATAGTCACGACAAAGCGCGATTGCGTAAAACGAGAAATTTATGACAGCTCAACGAAAACGAAAGCTATACGACTGCCCAATGCCAGTCGTAAGAAATTACGAGTATCGTAAAATCAAGAACGATACTCGTTTTATGTAATCGAATTTCAACAAGAACGAAGTGATTTCAACGATATTCGTTTTATAAAATATGGCCCCTGTATACTCGCTAAGAGTAGCCTTAATGTTTACTTGCTCTCAATTACACGGAATTACTGGTTGGTCTCGGCATATCTCGCCCACGACCATGCGGGACCCTTCCCTAAAGAAAATGTGGGAAAATTTGCAGAGGGAAAAAGATGGACTCATCCTTGGAAGTCATGTAACGCGCACCACCCAATCTGGGCCAGTACTGATATAAACGAACGAGGTGAGTTACTTTTTGATTATCTTTTAAGTACAAATCGGAAGTGAGGCGTCTCCTTCGTTTTAAAAAAAAGCTCAGATTGATTTTCTCAAAGATAGCAAGGAGAATGGACGAAATCCATCCAAAAACTGGTCTAAGTGTGCTGGCTAATCGCTGGAAACCACTCTAACCTAACCAAGATTGCTCTGAAAGTTTAAACAAAGCGCCAGCGCTCTCTCCCTTCGAAGGTCTAAATCAACATTTGATACACATTCTGAAGGGCGCAGACCTTAAATCATTCAAATCACAACAACCACTTGGAATTTTATTTGATTTTTTTCAAAAAATTATTTTATTTGTTTTTTTTTTGTAATATTTCAGTTTTTTTTTGATCTTTTATTATTTTCCTGTATACGTAGTGTGTATGTATAGTGACTCCTTTTTGATGACATCGTTCTTGTTCTTGATTTGTGAATAAAGTTCAATGTGTTGAATTACTGTACATTTTTCTTGAAATGACTTCACATACTAAATGGCGCGCAACAAAACAAAATCCAATTCAATGGAATCTCGTGTCAATTTCAATAAGACAGCGATACACATTTGTTTGGAAATATTAAATTAAAAAAAAATAAAAAACTCATAAAAAGTTAAAAGTTACATAAAATATGCGGCTTTTCAAAATTTCAAACTAAAGCCCGGCCCCATTGCCAATTGACGCTGATCAATGCCAGCGTTAAGTACAAATCCAGTGTTACTGGATGTCGCGGCTGTTGCTCCTGCTTTTTTACTGCCCGAGATAATGCCCGAAGACTTGGTGGTGATGATTTCATCCTGACCCAGCTGTTTGAACTGTGAACCACCGGATGGTGGCTTTGGCGATGAGGCTAGTGCTTTGCGAGCGCCCAGTTCGCTCTTGGCTGGCCATGTGGGAAACATTGAAGGGTCAATGGGCAGTGGCAGCTCCTTAAAGTAGGGATGGTTAAGTGCCTGCTCGGCATTTAGTCTTTGTTTGGGGTCATAGGTGAGGAGACCCTGTAGCAGTGAAATTCCCGACTCTGTGGTGCGCCGCATAAAACGTTTGCGCAGATTTGACACGGGATACTCGGTGAACTGCGAGTTTTGGCTAAGGAGGTTTTTAACGGCGGGTAAGTCTTTGTAGCCGGGCCATATTTTCTCGTTGGGGGTTCCCAGTTCCTGGAAAAGAAAGAAACAAATTTGAAATGCTGTCTTGTATCACTCCTCTTCTGTAGGACTCACCTTAAAGATCCGGTTGAGTTGGTCAATCTCCGATTTGCCTGGGAACAGCGGCTGCATTTGTAGGAATTCCCCAAATATACAACCCACAGACCAGATGTCGATGGGCGTGGAGTACTCTGGCGAACATAGTAACAGTTCTGGTGCTCTGTACCACAAAGTGACCACGAGCGATGTGTACTTCTTCAGCGGACTGCCATATTCTCTCGCCAGTCCAAAATCACCCACTTTCAGAATACCCTTGTGGGATAGAAGCAAATTCGATGTCTTCAAATCACGATGCAAAATCCAGTTGTCGTGCAGATGACCCACAGCGCACAGCAGCTGCTGAATGAGGCATTTGATCTCTCCGGGGAAGAAGGACTGCTCCTTGTGCTTCATTGTCTCCATAAGAGACTTAAGGTCATGCTCTACATAATCCATGACAATGAATATCCGATCCATATTGCTGCCGACGACAATTTCTCGCACCGTAACAATATTCGGATGCTGTCCCTTGAGCAAGGTATTGATCTCACGCAGGGAGGTAATGGGAAACCCTTCTTTCTCCTTTTCCATCTTCAGTCGCTTGAGGGCGACAATCTCGTTGGTACGTTTGTCCTTAGCTCGATAAACGACACCATAAGTGCCTTCTTCAATGCGATTTAGGCACTGAAACTCCTCTACAGAGCGGCAACCTTGTATTCCGGGGAAGTAGTTTGGCAGCCGCTCGCCCTTATCATTGCGTGGGACGTCTTCCTCCTCGAGAACCACTTCTGGGTCACCCTTGAGAGCCTCTTCTTCCGCGCTCTTCTTCATATTCCTCTCCTCACTCCTGGATCTTGATCGGGATCTCGATAAAGATCTCGACCTCGATCTGGACCTTGATCTCGATGTTCTTGATCCAGAATGTGAACGAGAATGTGAACGCGATGGTGATCTCGATCGTGTGTGTGATCGTGAATGTGATCTTGACCGTTGCTCATCATCGTCGTCAAGATCGCTATGGCTCTTGGAACGACTGGATGCAGCCGAACCTGAACGTGATCTGGTGTTGGCCTTCTGTTTGTGCGGTGATTTTGAGAGATCGCCTATCGAAAGCGGACTTTCGTCGGGCAGAGCGCCATCTTCTTCCGACTCGAGTCGCTTTTTCTTCTTCTTTTTCGATTTATCAAGTGTCCCGTTGTAGCTGTGGTGACTCTGCACGTCAGAGTTTGAAGAATCTGAATCGCTATCGTCGTCATCGTTCTCATTGTGACTGTAGACGTCCGAGTTATCGGGGTCTTCCTTTAGTTTTCGATGCCTTTTTCGCTTCTTCTCTGATTTTGTGGAGGAAACGTCACTATCCTCGTCGTCATCATCATCATCGTCATCCTCGTCGACATCATCATCATCTTCGTGGCTGTAAGCATCGGAATTGTCTGTCACTGCACCGTCTCCGTTACTGCCCTTGGTGGCCTCTGCTTTTCTTCGTTTTTTCGCTAACGCCTTCTCCTCTGCACTGCGGTATCGCTTCAGGCTTTTGTGGGATTTCTCTAAACTTGGTTCTTCCACCTCTCCTCTCTCGCGGCGCAACTCCCGCCTAGCTTCCAATTCTTCTCTAGCTGCCTCTTTCCGCTTGGCCATCTCACGATCTGCCTCCATGAGCTTTGCTTTTCTCGCCGCCAACTCAGGGTCACTGGGGGAGCGACGCTTGTCTTTCTTTTTGTGCTGCTTGCTACTGTAGTACTCCTGCTGATCGGGACTGTCCATAACTTCAATGACGGCATCTTTTTTTCGCTCACCACCTTCTCGATCACGATAGTACTCGTGACTTGCCCTCTTGCCTTCATGATGATTGTGCGAGCTGGGGTACTCTTTCACGTATTTGTGCCGCTTGCTAAGCAGTCTCGTGCGCAGGTCTTGTTCAAGCATTTCAGCATCAGGACGCCCATCATATACTGGCGGTTCTATGTATTTTCTTTGCGCATGATATTCATAACGTTGTTGTTGCGGGGGTCCTTGTTGTTGGTACTGCTGTTGTTGCTGGTGGTGGTGGTACATCTCTCTGTGCTTGTGACGATTGTGATACTCGTACTCATCGCTACCAACCATACCCCGCTCGTAATGTTGATCTCTGCGCTGTTGTCCGTGCGACATCGGTCTGCCGCGCTCATAGTGCTTCAAATACCGTCGGTCCTCCATCATCATCTCACGCTCTCGGTCTCTATATTTAGCAACACCTGGAACACTGACACTTCCGCCATCACTACTGCGTTCGCCACGTTCTCTCCGCTCTTCTCTGTCTCTGTGTTCGCTTTTGTGCTTCCGCTCTTTGGAATGTTTCTTCTCCTTTCCCGATCGCCGTTTGCCCGATGAGTCTCGCCGTATTGTCGCTTGCGGTGGTTTAATGTCTAAGGAATCTGTGTCATCGTCGACCATATCATCGTTTGGTTTGCCCCCGCTCTTATGCCCTCCACTGGAATCATAAAAATAAAAGAAAAAAAAAACTATGGAAAATCATCTGTTGAGAGAGCAAGATTTATATTTTTTTTGTTTGGATTTGTTTTTGTCCTCTTTGCCTCGTTGAAATCTCCACGTTTATGACGATGAACGTTTAGACGACGACGACGACGACCATGGCTGTATGTCCCACCTCTTTGACCATGAGAACAGTGTGTATGCAGAGTCCGATGGCAGTCCGACACAGCGCAATGGCGTTGAGGATAACATTTGTTTTTTTAATTGTTAGAATGGAATATACTTAGGAAATAAAATTAGATTATGTGATGTTGGTGATTGTAGTGCTCGTCCTGGAATGTAGATTTACTTTAAAAACAACAGCTGGCTCTGGATTATATTGCCCTTCATATGGATATTAGAGGCAAGGTTCTACAAAGAAATCTTGATCAAAGTGTTTATGTGCAGACAAAATTGTTTAATTCAAATTATTTGTGTGAGTGTGTTCATAATTAATATTTAAAATGTTTGTTGGTTATATGAAAACAGGCGTTACAAGTAAATTAATTAAAAAAATAAATGCACAGGTTAAAACAGTGAAGAAGCAAATGTAAAGTAAAGCACGGTTTGGTTTATTCATGCGAAGCGCATCTTAACTCTGATATTTGAATTTAAATGATGGTGTATGCCCAAATACCACTCCAACTCCATCTCAGAAATCTTGTAAGAAACGATGAGCCTTATATCCAATACGGGTGCAGATAGATTTTTTATAAATAAACTGAATTTGTATTTTTGACGGCAGATATTCCGGGTCCTTCGACGTCAACAAGTTCAAGGCATGTTACCTTTTTAACATGGCACCGTTGAAGACTGAAAACATCTCGCAACTTAAGGGTGACCCAACATCTATCAGCAATTTTAGCAACATTTCCAAAAACCAATGGCATGGCGAATAAAATAAAAGACCAACCGTCGCTGGAGCTATTTAAACCCGACGAATGCATTATCATTGCAAGTATTCCTTGGTTGTCCAAAATGGTCCGCAAGTCGAGCGCCAATCCGTGAATTTCATTTCAGAATGCACAGGAATAACCTTGTCCTTATACATGTTAGCTGTTTATGTACAAATCTGGCTTTAATGACTGAACGTTTAACAGAGCCTCAAGGCATTTGAGCCTGTATCTTGAACAGCAATTGGACCTTTATAGATGCTCTCTTTTTTTCCATTTTTTTAAAACATAGTCTTAGTCATGGCCGAGAGCTTGTAAATAGTCAATGCATTGCTGTTTAGGGTCTAAAACGTGTGGGGCCATGGTGGAAACAATTAGTATTCGCATCAATACGAATCAATACTTTGTCTTCGCATCCTGGTGGTAGTCTTTGTCCTGCACCACGAAAATAAAAATCATTTGCTTGCTGTTCAGGGAATTCTCTTGATTTAATCCTTTTAGCAGCAAGCAAGTGTATATAATATGCCTATGGCTTCTCAATTTACCCACAAAAAAGTGATCGTTCAGTCGACAATTGTTTTAGTCAGGCCTTTAAATTTTCCCGGGAATTTTTCCTTTGTCAGCAATGTTAATCAGATTGCTGAATGGGAACAGTTTTTCCGGACAAATTTATTCGCGACAGGCCTTAGTAAAATATTTGACACCCGATCACAGCAACAAAACGGTGACTTAGGGCAAGTTGTTTAGAGCAAGGTCATCCAAATTTCAACATTACCCGTGAGTGTAAATCAGCGTTAACTCATCCTCGAGAAACCGGGCCTAAATAATCTAATCTTGCAGTTTTGAAATTGAAGCCAAATCACTGTTAACTCAGCCCCGAGAAATCGGACCTTAATGTTATCGGAATGTTAATGTTGTTCACATGATGTTGTCGTCGATTTTGTTATCGTAACCGCTTGCCGGAAGAAGACTACATAGCTCAATATACAAAAGTAGATGGACCCGAAAAAATATCACTGCTTTCCAGATGTCCTAGAAAACCATGCGCATAGATTTCCAGTAACAGACTTGAAAGCTGTAACCATAGAAAGTGGAAACAATGCATCCGTTTTTTGTTATTTCTTGATACCGCCAATCATCTACAGCCAAGCCTTGAAAAAACTTCGATCACATTGAAATTTTTAATTGAAAATCGTAATGAGCGACTCAAGGCGCCTTTTCACTAACGCGAATAAATAATTAAGCTCTACATACTTTTAGTTGCTCTTTGTTGCAGCGTTTACGGAAAAGGGTGGTTGCACATATATTTTTGACGGCGACCATGATCAACGAATGCTTTCTGCCGCAAGCAATGGTGCAGAATGTCAATGTCGTGGACGCTTGTAGAACATTCACATCGAGTCAAAACTCATCATTTCATGAAACTCTTTCTATCACTTCAACAGAGCGGCCCCATCAACACATTCCAAGTGTCAAAAAAACAGCAGGAATTGTATTTTCGTAGGTGACTGCAAATTGCGTCTTAGCCAAACTGCACGTTTTGGATTCACATTCCAAAACCTTCGGCTGATATGACGAGGTTCGGCTTGCCAATTTCCACTGACTCACACAATCACCCGATTTGACCGCACTTATTTTTATTCTTTTGGGTCAATACGATCAAGCTAAACTTTGCACAAGAAGTATTTCGAAAATTCGTTTAAAATGCCACTGAACTAGCGCGAATTTGCATCACGAGCAATCCACCTTATAGGCGATTCTTCACTGACTTCTACAGGCCTATTGCGAATGAATTTTCTAAGGAATTTCCCCCTTGTCAGCAATGTAAATCAGATTGCCGAATGAGAACAGTTTTCCCGGAAAATTTATTCGCGATAAGCCTGCTAATCTCCAACATTTAGCCAAGGATTGTAGGATATCTTTCATCCATTTACAGGTACAACAGAATAGCCGATGGCAGAAAAGTTACAACTAACTAACAACGACACGAACAAACTCTTTTTGTTATAGAACAAGCAAACCAACTGCGGCCAACTTCCGGACCCATTTAATAGCTCAAAATCAGAATCAACAAACATCTGCATCACTCCGTGGAGTAGAGGACAGGCCATGAAGTGGTCGCCTCCGCGTCGTCCGTACGAGTGCGGTAGTAAAGGCAGTGCAAAAACGAATTCGGAGAAATCCCCCTAGAAAGCAGATCCATCAACCAGATCCATGTCTAGACAGATTCGGATGATCTGCACATCGCCGCCTTTCGTCGGTCCACGGGTCATCTTCTAACTTCTCAATTAGACAAAATTAGGCTCTAAAGACTGGCCGTCTAAAAGCCAAATCTGAATACACTCGATTATGGTTTGTAGACAGAATTGGAGAACATGGCTTGCAAGACTCCCCACAGAATGCCTTAAAACAGCATCATTAACCAGAGCAGCGTCCACGATCTCCATGGAAAGCGTTCGTGTTGCTGTTGCCCAATGGCCACACCGTTTGAAGGCTTTGGAATATGTAAAGCAAAAGGGAGCCATTTCGAGTGAATCTAATCAATATTTTGGTCTAATAAATGAAACAATTTTGAATACAATATGTTTACTGTTTTTTTATAACATTTTATATTTGTAACAGAACTTTTGGCAGGAATAGGTACATAAGACTATTGTCTGAGGAAGTCGAGTAAGGACTTCAGGATCACCTTGTATGTTTTTTTTAGGTGAAGGGACTATATCGACAATAGTCAACAAACCTGAAGAATATATTTGAACATATCATTGGTGAAATAGCGCCCCAAATTGTGTGCAACACAATACATCATTTTACAGGCAACTTCCAAGGTGGTAAAGTCGTATTTGTTCGAATGCTTTACAAGGTAACCTCTTTCTATTTCTGTATACAGACGACATCAACTAAATGTCACCGTCGCGTTTGAGAAAGTGTCTTAAATGGGTTAAACAGCACCTAAAGCAGGGACTTTACTAATTGTCATTTCGAGCGCCTATTCATTCGATCCCAAATTATCGGCGTTCTCTGGGGCGACTATTACACGATAAAATGCATAAACATAGTCGTGGGTCCGGTCGCTCAAGACGATTAGAACATGTAAATAGAATGAACACGCAAGCATGTAAAAGTTCATAGTAAAACTTAACGACACTGACCGTATTATTGGTGCTCTGTAGGCGACGATTAAACGGTGAAATGCCGTCGTCAGTCGGTCGCCTTTCAAGAGCCGGTAATTTAACTTTTTTGAATCAAGCAAATGTAGTGGGCTTAATGTAAGCTAGTACAAAAATCTTCTACATATTATCAAAAAAACCATGAGCACCATTGACCCACTGTTTTGAGAAAAGTTCACTGGTACAAGAAATAGTTAACCAGCACATCTAAGGTTAGAATCAAATCCACGTAAGACAACCTTGAAGAATCTACTACTTGGACGCAATGTTTTGTGGTTTTTCTATACAAATGGGGTGAATTAAATGAAGGTACAGGGTACTCAATGCGTAACTTTTAAAACGATAACCGTTGACGATAGTGAAAGAGGCTTTCTGGGTACGAAGCGTGTATATGAATCACACGGTAGTTACCCAGAAGTCTCCTTCACTATCGTCAACGGTTATCATTTTGAAAGTTACAGAATGTACCCAGATTTATAGAAATTTGATTTAATTTAGTCATGACGCTGATTGGATGAACAGTGATATTCGTTACTTTGGAATGATTAATTCGTTATAAATTCTTGAAAAATTAAAAATCTGGGAATGTATTCGAGAGAAAAAGAGAACAACAACATTTTAGCGACGACCCGAATAATATAACTTTTAGCGCAAGTGGGATAATGAATCACAATTCTCAAACCCAGTGTTCAATCAATGGGTCGCGTCAAGTTGCCATGTATTCATTGACTTTTCATCATGGATAGACTTACACCCGAAAGACGTTTGTTTTGTTCAATTATATTACGGCCTACTGACACATATGGTGTCCATAATCGACCTACTGAAGCTAATATTCGCCAATACCATCAAGAAATCGGAGACGCAATATTTACTATTTGATGACATTCGACCGAATAGACCCCGTCCAGCACCTAGTGTTGAAAATATAGCGGCTGTAGCTGACAGTGTAGGCGAAAATCGCGATGAATCGATTCGGCGCCATTCTCAACAGCTTAGAACAGCATTGGCGATTCTACGCAAAGATCTTGGTTTGAAGGCATACAAAATTCATCAGATGCAAGAATTGAAGCCGACTGACCTTCTGTTGGGTCATCGTTTCAGTGAATGGGCTCTGAAGAGACTTATTGTTTAGACCAACATTTAGTTCAGCAATGAGGCTCAATGGATACATCAATAAGCTAAATAGCCGTAAAACAACCGGAAAGAGGTTCAAGAGCTGCAGTTAAAACAAAAACAACAATTGGTCCGTATTTTTTCAAAAATGAGGCTGGCGCCAACGTTATTGTAAACTTTTTGCCTGAAATTAAAGCCTAAGGTCTCGAAAACGTTTGGTTCCAACAAGACGGCGCTACTTGCCACACAGCTCGTGGACATATTGAGTGACCGCTTCGGTAAACAATTCATTTCACGCTTCGGACCAGTGAATTGGCTTTCCGTTAGACTTTTTCCATTGTGGCTACGTTAAGTCTAAGGTGTTCCTGTGGAGGTACATTTTGGTATGGGCAAAAAGTCTAAATGTAACTAGATATGATGAGATAAACATCCCCAATTACTTGTGGATGGCAATTTTGCAGGATTTAACGAAAGGAATGTCATATGGACCAGCAGTGGTATTTTATGAAGAGGAAAGGCACTTTTTGATCCCCACATAAACATTTAAAGGAAGCTTCTTTGGGCTCGTTATTGCAACGTTATTGTAAATTTTTTGCCTGAAATTAAAGCCTAAGATCTCGAAAACGTTTGGTTCCAACAAGACGGCGCTACTTGCCACACAGCCCGTGGACATATTGAGTGACCGCTTCGGTAAACAATTCATTTCCAAACAAACAAGAAACGAAATTTAGACACCAAAAGTCACGGGTATTTATTTTGATGAGGAAGGACTTTTGTTATTTGTGAAACATCGTTGCGTGAGGTTTCATTCACTACGACCTCTTTTTTATATGACAATTAGCCATTAGCCAGTCTTTATTGGCAACTTCTGCTACTCATTGCAGGACATGTGAAAGACATCCCTGCAAAAATTATTACGATCCATACTATACGTGTTTGTTTAGAGCGGGAATTAATAGAATGGTTCCCTTAGACCTTATAAATAGGTCGATTCTGATACCACTAGGAATCGCCTGGTTACTTTCATACAGGCACTCCTTAAACCAATTTTATTTCTAAGCTTGGCGAAAGGCGTGCTAAGTTCAAAAATTGTAAATTACGTCAATCCCAATACCTATATCCATCTATCTGTTGCCTTATACATCCTTTAAAACATGAAGTAAGTGAAGCCCTAAGGTAGGTTTACACCTATCTGTGTATAGGCAAAGCTATAACGCTGAGAACTGTACCCGAGAAAAGTGAAGTTGACATTCTTCATTGAAAATTCGTCATTGAAAATAAGTTATGGTTTCCGTTAGTAGTTCGGTAGGTTTTCTGACTAAAATAGGGACCGATATCATTTGAAACCATGGGCTTGCTAATTATGTGGGGTGAAAGCTAAACCTTCAGGCATATTATGCATACTGTTTTTTTTGGGAGCTGAACTACCCGTTTATAGTCAGGGTGTCAACAATATTGACTCCATTATTTGACATATTAAATCGAACAAGCAAATATAAACATTAGACACGGTGTTCCAAGCGGCCCTTATTTGACACTGACTGCTGTTTCTCACTCGAAATCTTGACAGAAAGTCAGTATCATACCTTCGTGGAACGAAATGATTTAAAACTTATTTTCAAAGTGAGTGCTGTGTAGCCCAAACAGTGCGTTATTTGAAAAGAAGTTTTGGCAAAAATGAAGCACCCACCGCGCCTATTGACGAGGCGCATTTTGCCACAGTCAATCTTTTGAGCACCAAATTCACTAATCGTGTTATTAGCCTTTTTGGCGATGTCAATTGGCAGCCTCGGAGCTGCGATTTGGACGATGGCGGGACCTCCTGTTATATGCCTGTCGAATTCAAATTCCTGATAAGCGTTTTTGACAGTTGATACTACTTAGATGATTTGTCAGAGTACCGCCAAAAATTGGCCGAGGTCAGAACAAAAGAAATAAAGGTTAGGTTAGGTTAGAGTGGCTGCCAGCGATTCGACAGCTAACTTAGACCATTTTTTGGTCCATTGTGATACCACGTGGATCTTCTGATTTCTCCGGAGCGCCGAAGACTTCTCACTTAAGCATTTGACAAATCGTTGTGATTTTAAAATTAGTAAACCCCAAGATGAAGCTTCCGTTTGTTTAAAAGGGGCGGGGCAGTTGCAATGACGACGAAATATCGTTTCTTCTTCAGCTCCTGCAGAAGTCATTCGAATGAAGGCCTCGCCTTTTGGCGTGCCTACCTATTAGACAGTGACCAGGATGATACCTTTAATGGCGCTAATATGTGGTCTAGCGAGCGAGATCAGTCTCTTGGATCTTTTTAAATACAGCTTTGGCCAGATTTGTTTGGTTATTTGACACGTAGAGTGAAAAGCTTTTGCATGTAGCGATAGGAATACCTACTGTATCCGTGTCGTGTACGATTGGTAATTTAGACCGGGACGAGCTCATCAGCCTTACAGTACCTTGGAATGTCACTATGCCCTGGCACCCAACATAGGTGGATTTTAAACTGCTCTGACATCTTTTGAAGAGATTAGCTGTAATCTAGGGTTGTCTTTTTTTCTGTCACACTATTACAGATTCATTCAAATGAAGGCTTGCAATCTCGGAAGTCTTTGCAATTATGTCTAGGAAAACACAGCATCGAGCTGTACTTTGCTATGGCAATCTCGAAAGACTTGCAATTATGTCTAATGAAACACAGCATCGAGCTGTACTTTGCTATGGCTAATTCTTAAAAATGCGCAGTCATCCTCAGGCCCTTTGCAATTAAAACGTAAAAGTTGTATTTATGCCCACACACACTACATCAATAATTCAGCCAATGGACCAAGGAGTTATTACAACATTTAAGAAATTGTATCTAGGGCAAATTTTTCGCAAGAAGTTAGAAGCCATAGAAGGCCTCATAAACCCACTGATTGCCAGTTTTAGCGAAAATAAGGCATTGTAAATGCAATAGCAACTTTTAAGCCACCAAGAGTGTGTTCAAGATGATATTTAGGATGATTCTGATATTGCAATGTGGAAAATTAGCTGTGCCTTGGATGACAGTTTGGAGAGGAAGGATTTCAAGACCTGGAGCTAAGTAATATTAATGAGCTCTTGAAAGTGCATGGTGCGGAGCTTTCAGTTCAAAAATTGATAGAGCATGAAACGGGTGAAGACCATATTGATCCTGGACAATAAACTGACGAGCTGACCATTAAAACCCTCAGGTTGTAGTAATGATGAAGTGTCCTCATGTCCTCATGATGCAGAAAATTTCAGCTTTGCCAAGTGAGAAATCGTGGTCCACACCTACAGATCTGAGAGTGACCAACTATACACGTTCATTGGAAACAGTAAATAGGACATGAAGCAACCGAAAAACAAACTTATAAGAGTAGAATGAAGGATTGTTACTTTCATTGTATCTATGAAGTGAAACTTCTTTTGGGACTAAATTTTATTAGAATTGGATTTTATGAAACAAAAAAGAAACCAATCACTCTCTCTCTCTCTAGTTAGTACACGTTAACATCACGAAGTCACGATCCTCCAAATTCATGAAGATAACACAAACCACGAAAAAAAAAATTGCAGACAAAGGAGGAACTTCCACAGGAAAAAAAATGCTACTTTGCATACCTAGTTGCAATACAAATACAAAATCTCAAAAAGTGCGTGTCTCCAAAAAGTGGGCGTGGCAAAAAAAAAATGGGGATAAAAATCAGATAGTTGATGGTTCAACAGAAACTATGCATTTTCAATAGGATAAGGTACACAAATTGCTTTTTTTTTATCAAAAACGCCCCAAAAAATGGGAGTGGATTAAAATGATCTAAAGACGAATGTTCATTGTTCATCATTCTAGCGCAAAATTTAATTCCCAAAAAATCGGCGAAAGGCAGACGGACGGCCAGACATGACATGAAGCATTTACCGGAATTGATGAACAGGTATATCGCATTGGTCTAAATACAAGACGAGGACAAGACAAAGTACATCCTATCAACAATCATAGTACGATCGAATCACAAACTTGGACAAAATGTCACTGTGGATTGGAACAATTTTGAGTTTTGTCTACCTCGGAGTCAACATCTACCCCACGAATGACACCTTAGTTGAGATTAAAAAGAGTGGCCCTAGGAAACCAATGCTACTTCGACAAAATAAATGGGATCAGAGCTCTTAACCCGAAAGTCCATATGTTTTCTCTACTGGACCCTACTCCTATCAGTCCAGCTTTACGTCACTAAATGCTGGACAATAAGCAGCAAAGCTGAGCAAATATTAGGGATGCGAGGAAGGCGAATGGAGGAGATAATGCACCTTTACCAAGATGTAGATGCAGTTCGAAAGGTAAAAACACGTCGAATACAATAACCACATGGAGCCAAATAATGCTACAGCCTGAATCTTCAAATCTCCGCTTTCATTTTTGATACGAAAGGGGAAGATCAAACATACGGTAAAGGGATTAAGCTATCGCAAATGCCAGAGCGATTGCACCTAATTCCTACGTTAACACCGAGGACTATATTTGAGCTGGCACTAAATATTTTAGTCTCAGACTTTTCTGTTTACACCGTACAGAACTCAGCATTAGCGTGTATGGTCAGCAGCCTCAATTTAAAGTGATGTTTGTGGTGACATCTGGCCCAAATTAGCTCGCATTTTATAACAGTTATTAGGACACTTCAATTGAATTTATGGTGACATCTACCGGAAGATAAAACTAAAGGTTAAATTAGTGGCCTGACCTAAACAATTTAGTTCTTGTCCGATATGTTTAAACCGTTGAGACTTACACCAGACTTAACCACGGTGTTACGTAGCCAATGACTAGAAGTAACTTCCCCAGGATCGAAGCCAGTATTGCAAAGACCCTTTTTCAACAGAAAGGGTGGATACGACCGGCAAATTGGAGAAACCTTTCTTGATATCATGATTCTCTTTCACAATTTTCTGATTTTGGCAGAAGGTGGGGCAAGTGTATGCAACTTATTTCTCAACTATCTAGGCTATCTGGGGGATTTCTGGAAGGTAACCAGTGGTTAGATGTATTGTTTCAAGTGACCCTAAGCCGCTGCATCCACATCAAGATATCATTTCATATTACATACGTGGAAATGTAAAAAAGCGACTTCAATCAACAAGTCATCGATCCTTGGTAGTGGATATCTGTTAAATTTTGTTGACTAACGGTAGAGAACTAACGACTAAACAAACAAGGGAGGCATCTTGGTTGAGATTTAGATTTCTGTAAACTATATCGCCACCGTTTTCGAAAGCAAAAATCAAGTAACGCCTTCCGTAACAAGGTGGCATTTAGAATCAAATATTTAGCCGCCATGACTTTTTTCGTTTGATTAACAGTATCGTTAGTACCAAGGGACTAGCTTTTTACAACCATTTATGTATGTTTGTGTACTTCTTGTCGGGACTTCCTGTTTTATGCAAACTTCGAACGGCTAAGTTGAGATAAGCTTTGATACTACTCGGATGATTTGTCAGATCATCACGAGAGAAGGGGCAAGTGAAAAATCATAAAGGTGTTGCTACGAAAGTAATTTGTCACTTAAATTGGTCCAGGTGAGAAAAATGGAATACCCCCCATTAACGGGGCCCTAAAACCTAGCTTTTCTATTCACTTGCGTTTGCGAAGTTAGTTCTTTTACACAAAGCAGACCTTATGTTAAAAGCGGATTTCGGATGGCAAATTCGAAGCTTTACAACACTACAGGGCCGCCCAGAATGCGTATCTGAAGCTGATGCTTGTAGCTGATTTCGGATGGCAAAATCGAAGAGCTTCTGTCAGGAGCGCATCCTTACGCTTTACAACACTACAGGGCCGTCCAGAATGCGTATTTGAAGCTGATGCTTGTGGCTGATTTCGGATGGCAAATTCTAAGAGTTTCTGTCAGGTGCGCATCCTTACGCTTTACAACACTACAGGGCCGCCTCGAATGCGTATCTGAAGCTGATGCTTGTAGCTGAGTAAAAAGTAAAAAACAAGGCAACCCGTAAGCGCTTACACAATGTGTATCTTCGTGAATCTGTAGCTTGAAGTTGGATAGAGGGCAAGAAATGTACTCTCTTTTAACAGCGATGCAAGATACCAGCTACAGATATGCATTCTGGGAAGGCCTTTACCTTCAACCTGCAAGGCATCGAACTATAGCATCAGATTTGTTTATGATGCAAGGGTTGCTTTAATTTGCGAATCACATGTGCTAAAAAACGCTCGACATTGCAATACTGTGTTAAAGAATTCACCCATATTCACAATTCCTGTGGAGAGCTTGTTCAGCATAACCTCCTTTCAAAACTGATAAATGGCTTCATAAATACGTAAATTCCAACATGCCCTCCTTCCAATCGATTCAGATTAATGTAAAAATAATGTGGAAGCATGATAAATAAACCAATAGCATAGAATGAGGCATGATATTAAGAAGCGTGAAGCAGTCCCCAAGCATAAGGACTCACCCCCATTACATGAAAACTACTGTTTAAGCTGAATCAGTCAAAACATAACAAAACAACTAAATAATATGTAAATAGCGTGCCAGTTCTGCGAATTGACGACGACTAAGCACTAAGCAGTCCCATGACGCGCTTGTACATTTACGTAACAAACATGATAATCACTGACCCTCCCATAGCAACTCAATAACAATTAATCCAATTCTACTCCCGTCCTCTTTAATTGACGGGCAATCTACTAAATAATTTATTAAGATTGATTTTCATCGACATCAAAACGTCCTTGTTATCAAAATGCAACACAAAATCGAGAAATAATTATTTAGAAAGACGGAGGAGGAAATACCAGTTGATTCACCCACCCAGCGAACGAAGACGATACAAAATCGATGCCGCGGCCCTTACCCAACCATTTTCTATTGTACTACACGTCTACTTCTGATAAGCACCGTTTTCCCCCCGCTGATATAGACGAACGAAAGACGACACACAAATCAAATTAAATTCAATTGAACACAGAGTTAGATACGAGAATTATTTGCTTCTTAAAGCTAAAGACTCACCATGATTATCCATATGAAGTCGATGTTTTGAGTTCCATGCCAGCCAGCGTTCTCGTTTTTGTTTTTTTAAAGTAAATCAACATTCCATGCGTTTGTGCGGTGTGTTTCTACATCGAGGAGGAGGAGGATGAAATTACAAATACAGTTGCCTGTCTTTGTGTGTCTCACTATAATCTCTCATCATACTTTTGGCAGAAGAAAGGTTAGTTAATGTGTTTTTTTTTTAAGACAACAAATATCAATTTACCACCGTGTTTTTATTTTTATTTTGGTAGCGCGACAATAGGGAGTTTGGAGGAAGATTTCACCAACACCACCACCTGTCCATTGCAGCCGTCGTGTGAGTCGGTAGGGGGAGTTGTACCCCACATTAGTAGGTACATCTCTACGTACTGGTGTTAACGCTTTTTATGCTTTGCTTGCTCTAAAATCGATTTTAGGTACACAAATTTTGTTTTTTTTTTTAAATAAATACTCATCAACGAGTATAATTCGCATTGAGAATTAATTTGAACTTTTTTTTATTTTTAGGGAGATCGTGTGGCCATCGCGCGCATCGGTCATTGGACATGTACACACTTTCTGGCCTATTTGCAATGAAAAAACTCAAGTAAATTAAATATGCTTACGGTGAATGGATAAAATATATATTTGTTTCGTTTAAAAAAAAATATAAATATTTAATTTCTTATTTTTTTTTTTTTTGTAACTATTTTATTTTTGTGGCGCATTTAATTTTTGTTTAGCCAAAAGCCAGGAACAATAGAGGAGAAAAACAATTGTTTTGTTTGGTTTGCTTCCGCGACCATGAAAAGCGATTTTTTTTATTTCTATTTCAAACAGAGATGTAGAGAAATAAATATGCTTTTACGTTTTAAATGTACACACGAGAAAAATAAAATGAAAAATTTTCTTTGTCTAATATTTGTTCATGCAACACAAATCGGGGGGTTGGAGGGAGTTGTTTCCAGCATTATATCGCTTTTCATGGGTTTGCATGGAGCATAAATACCCACCTGAGAAAATGTGTATCGCCAGGGCTCCGCAGCTGGCCATCTTCGCTGCCCGAGTTGTCGAAGTGAGTCATATTTTGCAAGGTTTTTGTTTTGTATGTTGCACACTGGAGAAATATCCTGTCGTTGTTGCTGTGAACTTGCACTGCGAATTTTGTTTGTTTGGAAAAGAATATTGATGAATTGTATTATCGCGTTAAACTCAGGTAAAAATTGAAATGAAAAGGAAAAGAAAATTCCACTCGGAAAAGGCAGGCGAAAAAAAATTGGCCTGCGATTAGGTAAACGTTTGACAATTGAATGGGGATTTTCCAAAATGGTTGACAGAAGACAAAAGCGGAACGGCTGAGAAGTAAAATCGGATGGTGTGCACAGGAGTGCCAACGTAATAATTAGACAACTGTTGCGAGACATTGATGTTATCGTTATCGTTTTTTTTTTTTTAGTTTCAAATGAAACACTTTTTTGGAATCCAAATTAGGGCCAAGTTATAGCTATCATTGTGCCTGGCCACACGTTCATTGGAATGAAAGTCATCTCCAACGAGACAGGTAGATTTTGTGTGAGCCAAAAAGAGAAATAATGATTACACCGAAAATCCACCGAGCATCCATTTCGAACTGAATTCTCGGTGTGGGCATGAACGTTTCACTTCCAAACCATTTCATTCTGACAAAAATACTCCTTTGAAATTTGCCTTCGCCGAGTGCAGACCTCAATATAAATATCGGAGACACAAAAATATGATGCCTGAAACACGTGCAGTGGTTCTGCATGCAGTGCGGCACGCAGTGCAGCAAGTAAAACACACGTGCATTATTTTTTGTTTGACATACATGCAGTGCAGTGGCTCCTGTCATAACATTCAGCTTACTGTAGTGGTATTTGGTTATATTTAGTTAATTTCGGATATGTCCTTACTTTGTATTTTTAAATGTTTACGTCTTGTGATTCGTAGTAGGGGTTATGGTTGAGTTGAGAAAAAGTCTCTTTCATTTTTGATACATTTGTTTTGTTATGGCATTTATTTGTTTTTTTTTTTTTTGTTTATGCGGATTAAACGTCATAATTCAATGATGCCAAATATCTTAATATTAGGTTTTTTTTCTTTTGTGTTGTGGTGCCATTGAATTTTTGCAGTGGATTTAGAAATAGAGACAAATTGCAGTGCTGCAACGCTTGCAGATTTAACATGTATTCGCTCCCATTGAAAACTGTGTGTTCTATCGTTTCTGCAAGGAGAATTCTGCACATGTGTTTCAGGCATGAGGGTGTTGTTTCAGATTTCACTTTGTTCCTGGTGTAAAAGATGACCCCATTCCAACGACGCTTTTTTGTGTGTGGCCATGGCATTCGTGGGAATGATAGTCGTTGGGATGAGCGTGTGGCCAGGCACATTAAAAAACATCATTGGAACACAAAACATGATGGAATTGAAATTCCCCCCCCCCCCCCCCCCCATAGATACCTATAGGATTAATTGGAAAATTCCGTTTCATTTCGGTGGAACGACAAACATTAATTCACAGAAATAAATCTTGATCAGTGAAAAATAATAAATGATTTTCTGCGATAACTAGAATTAAAAATTACAATTTGTTTTGACACCAACTCGCCAATGATCGAATTTATAAAAATAACCGCAAGAAGAAAAAGATAATTTCCAATGATGTTTTTCAATGATAGCTATAACTGGGCCCTAATAGCTATACCTGGGTCCTTAGTAGGGGTATTCGTGCAACGTCGGAAAGTCGTCGTAAGCGTGATAAAATTACGACGTGATAAATGAACTGTCAAAATTTGTATGGAAAATCCGAGGGAAAATCTTTTCCAACAATGGCCGTGTTCCGGATTTTAGATTTCAACTGCAAAATGAGGTGGGGCGATGTGAAACGCCAAGTCTAAATGAATGACAAGGTAGATGTCAAACTATACCAACCCTTATTTTGCAATTTCGTTTTTCCACATTTATAGATTTTTATTTACTTTTATCTATTCAGAATAATTATTCTTCAACAAAAAAGTAAGAAATAACTAATATTCGGATATGCTACTGAAATCAAAAACATCTTCATGACAGTTCGACGCAAAATCAGCTGTTTCACTCATATCTGGGTGCCCATGCGTAAATTTTCAACTTGTTTCGTCAGTCATTTCCCTCAAATGTCATGTGACTAAAATGGTCGATTGACCAATGAGAGTAGTGCACCGGCAAAGTTAACTTGGTAAAACTGAAATCCGGAACGCACCCAATATCGGAATTTTCTCACAGGAATTAAGGCCTGCTCAGAATGCATATCTGTAGCTGGTATCTTGCATCGCTGTCAAAAGAGAGATACATTTCTTGCATGAAGTTGTCCTCTATTCGACTTTAAGCTACAGATTCACGAAGATACACATTGTGTAAGCGCTTATGGGTTGCCTTGTTTTTAACTTTTCACTCAGCTACAGATACGCATTCTGATCGGCCCTTTAGGTGCGTAAACTGAGAAGGTAATCGTTGAAAACTTTTGAAATGCTATTTTGACATTTAATCAGCCACTTTCACACATCAAACGTATGCCAAAACTAAAAATAAAGTATCGAATTTGGAAAGAGAACAATAGGAACAAATTTCTATCAATAAATAAATTACTAAAATGAGATAGAATTCAGTGGTTTACCGCATTATTTAGTGGTACAGTTTAAGGGTCGTTCATGAAACGTCGTCGTAAAATTACAATCGTTCGCACGTAATAAAATTATCTACGACGTTGCATGAATACCCTTAATTTGAAAAGTTTACGACGATCACTGTTTTTTTTTTTTTTCAAGATTTAAGTGTAGCATCAGCCCAAAAGTAATCGGTAATCGATAACACCAGAAAAAAAAAATAACCCACTGACATTTCCAATTTTCGTATCCCAAAATTCCAAATTTTATATAACAAATAAAAAAATTGCACTTGGGTCTTCGACTTTTGGATCCTAAAAGATGCCGAAAAGGGAAAATGTCGAGCGAGACAATCCCTGTTTAAAGGTAAATATACATAAAGTTTCTCTTACATGTCAGCCTTCGGTTTCAATTCCATTTGCTGTAGGAACAAGAATTGACGTACAAATGTCTAAATACTCACAACTTTGATAAGGAAAAGTGCGAATTGTTTTTCAACAATTACAACAATTGCAAAGAGTTCTGGGTAAAAACATTCAACTGCTAAACAAAACACACTCACAAATGATACTTTTCTTTCAGAACAATGTAAAATCATATCGAAGAGCCAAAGGACTTGTCCCGTTTATGCCAAACGTTGAAGACCGTGCGTCAATCAAAGCCGAGTTCTTGAAACAACAAAACAAATAAAGCCTTTTTAAATTCCATTTATGTAAGATATTGCAGAACTAAGCACTATTCTGTTTTTGTGGTTCTGAATGAATTTCTTTCGCTGCTAAGATCTTAAGCTTGGGGATAGCTTCTTCCAGCAATGCACATGTCAATTCATATTCCAATGACGCTTTCGGATCGTCTACAATAAGCAAGGTTAACGTAGGTATCCTATATAGACATTGCAATCCATTTGCTGTCACTTGTGTTCCGGATATGTCCAGAATTTCCAATTTGGGAAACTCTGAGCCGGACACGCGATCCAGACACCAATCGTCAAACGTCTTTACGTTATGGAAGGAGAGGAACTTAAGCGTTTGCAGGCAACGAATATTCTCCAAACCCTCAAAATAAAGAACCATGTTGTCACAGCGAATAGCTTCTACCTTCCAGGCAGCGTGAAACTTTGTCGGCAAATTATATTCTCCATCTTCGTCGGTTTTTTTCCAGTCTTTTTCGTGATGGAATTTCACTTGGCCGCCTCGGAAAATAACAAAGTGCGCCGCAGCTAGTTCATTGCCAAGTATTTCGTGTCGCTCTGTAACGTATTGTTGCAAGTGTCGCTCTGTACGTTCCTTTCGTTTCTCCCACCAATTTTTAATCGTCGACGGTCTGATATCAATGGGCGTCTGCATCATTGTGATGTAGTCAGAGGTTTGTTCCATGTCGGCAAATGATTTTAGTTTACTGTTCCAATCGCCAGGACGATCACCAATCGGGGTTCGCCATTGAAGTGTTTTCTTGGATTCCTCGATTTCATTTTTGATTCGGTCAGGAAGGCGAGCACTGTTCGGGTCTAACTCTTCGTAGGATATCGACGCGATAAGAGGTTTGTTCAATGTCCTGATAGAACGCAAAAGTGGCACCGTATTCCGTAACATTTTTTTGTTAAATTTGGGAGGAAAATATTTATTTTCTCATGAGAACACTAATTAAGTAACGAGGTATTTGTGAAAAACAAAATTTTATGAGAATAGAGTTGTTCATGAGACTATCTCCCTCCCAAGTGCGTTGTCTCTTTTTTTAAAACGTCAAAATCAATTGGAGGAAAACAATGTGATATTTTATATGGCGGGAGTACTAATTTTTGGATAATTTGCTTTGAAATATGAAAATATAAGTTCTTCAAAGTGAAACTCAAATTATAAATACATAACGATACTAAGAGAGTGTGTATAATTATAAAATATAAATAAAAAGAGTGAAATTGATAACCAGTGCCATTGCAAAGCGTGAACTTAAATCCGAGTGCAAACGAAGTTGATTAGTTTTCGTGTAGTAAAGACTATTATGTTCTTGTTTTCACAAACAACAATAGCTCTGAATGTTTTTATTTTGTTTATAAATTGTTCTGTTCTCATTTAGCACTTTTACACAATTTTAAAGCAATTTTAAAAATGTTCCAAAAAAACAACCCCTGTCCCTTGCCAATGAATTTGCCTTCATATAAATGTCAAATGTTTGTTTTCCTACAGATGCTGTCAGTTTGTCATTGACACTGACGTTGTCCTGAACAACTCTATGGAGGTTGTTTTGAAACTTCAAAGTGACACTGTGACAGACAGCTGTGCAGTGCGCTGCGCTGTCAGAATTTTGTGCTTCTAATTATACAGGGTGCAGGTGAAATTTTGCGACACAAAACTAAATCGATTGTTTTAAATTCTTCAAAATGAATACACATCCGTAGTGTTTCCAAAATTGAATAGGTTGAATGAAAATTTATTTCGCATGTTTACGGCTCGCTTGTTGTTACAACTTCATAATAGGGTGGTTCACTTACGAACCCCTTTTTATCTGCTTGCACAGGCCGTATTATTTTTTTATTTATTGGAACAACATTCTCAGGAGATGTTCCCCTACTTCGGAGCTAATATGGAGCAGACAGGTTGAGGAAAGTAATGAAAAAACGAGTATCAGTAGATTTCAGGCATTCTAAGCTTTGCCAAATTTAAATTTTTGTAAATTAAAACATACGGAGATCTCGATAAAGTAGATTTTGGTTTAGCCTAATGGCGTTTTCGGTTGAACACACTTAAAAATGAAATATTTGACATTAGGTCTGTTCCCGTACAAAATAATATTTACTGATTCTTACTGATTTTTACTTATTGCCGTTCCCGTACGCAAAAATAAGTAAAAGAGACAGCTCACGAGAGAGCAAAAAACTACCCCTCCATAAAAATCTGTAAAAAAATTTACTGCAGAAATTTCTGTTGGTAAAAATCAGTGAACTGTCAGTTGGTATCTAAAAGTGACAACTCGCTTGTTTTGACAGGTGATTTATGTCATTTGTTCTTTAAAAGGCATACAAAATATATAATTTTACTGTTTTTTACTTAAACGTGTTCCCGTACTGTTTGGTAATTTTGTCTCTTTCTGAGATAATATACCCCCACTCCAAGAAATTTGAGAATTTACTAATTTTTACTGAAAAAGTACGGGAACAGACCTATTGACACGGCTCATACAAGGCTTCAAGGGTTGCTTCTTCCTTCATTTATGTGTGCAAAGTTATTTTGTGCCACAAAGACAGTCGTTGTAAACGTGCGAAAATTACGACGTGGTAATTGAACAATTTTGTATGGGAAATCTTTTCAAACAAAATTGGAATTTTCCCACAGGAATTGGGTGTGTAAACTGAGATGCTAAACGTTGTAAACTTTTGAAATGATATTTTGACTAAGCACTATCTCTGAGTGAGTTTATAAAAGAAAAATCCTCAGGCTTACATGGATGGATCTTCATATTGGAATCAGTGGTATATGTTGAAGAAATGTCTAATGTTATCCCTTACTATGTTTTTGATGTCAAATATTCAATAAGAATACCAAGCAGGGACGAACAGTTGATTTATTTCGTAAAATTGACAAGTAGGTATATTTTTTTACTACTTTCACAAGTTTCAAATAACTTTCTTTAGTCATTTTGTACAATGCTAAAGATTTCGAATCAGAAAGTTTTAACTGTTTAGTACCAACAAACATACTATTCTTCTCCTCCTCCTAAGATAGTAATACAACATAATAGTTGCATCATCGCTCGAGTCTCGCTCGAGACATTTGAGGCCCGGGCCTTGTAGCCCTAAAAAGGGCATCAATATCAAATAGCGGTAAGAGCGATTACAGGCCACAACCTGTTGCGTAACCACTCTAGTTCAATGAGACTTAGCAATATCCATCACTTATGCAAGAAACTAGAAGAATATGATAAAATCACACACTTGCTGATGTGTCGCTGACCTGCAATACGCGACAGCCGTGGAAAAATTATGCGACTGAAACAAAATCACGCTTTGGTTCATTGCGTTGCTGACGCACCTAGATCAACCATATGTAATCAATGTTACCTACTACAATGGCCACGTTAGGGATTTCAGATTCAGTAAGATATCTTAGATAAAGCTCTGTTCTCAATGGTCAAAATGTTCGATTGACCAATGAGAACTAGAGCTTCATATAAGATATCTTACTAAATATTAAATCCGGAACACGGCCAATATAGCTCTGGGGATAAAAACGGATATCGCTAAATGCCCATGCAGGCCTCCCAAAAAACAATTTCGCTTCGATAAAGCACTATCGAAGCTATTTCCCCTCCAGCAATATTACTTGTAGGAAGTCTTATGGAAAAACATTTGGCGCACTTTTAGAAAGCTATTTACTTCTATAAGACTTCTTTACATACTTCTAATAAGCCTTAAAGAAAAATCTTAGTTTGCTTATAAAAGGACATACAGAAGCAAATTATAGGCTTCGCAAAAGGTCATTCCGAAAATATTTGCAAATCTTCTCTCATCTTACTGGGATTCGAACTCGGGTTCTCTCGCACGGTAGTCCAACACGCTATCTACTAGGCTGTACTCTCGAAAATGAAAGACGAGTAAGTACAACGAAGTAGTTGAATCGTGTTGACTCATTCTCCGGTAGGTTCCCGATCTTTTAACCATAGCTTTTTTAAGCCTTCTTTCGTAAGCTCTATATGTGCTATGCTTCGGATGAACTTGGTTCTACCGAAACATCTTAAATTATGATAAAGGTACACACATCTCCGGATGCTTAAAAACAACCTTACAGAAGTTTCGCTATCACAATTTCGGTTATGCTTGTGAATTTTCCTTGTGAATTATGGGTAGAAGCTTGTTTAAGACATTAAAACAAGCTTCTACCCATACAATCGACTGCCAAAATGCTTAGTTAATAATTGCTTGTGGAAATTACATTTTTGTGCCTTATAGAAGAATAATTGTTAGTTGGGTATCCAAGTTTGACGCATCATCCAAGAACCAATAATTTAAAAAAACGTACAACCTAGCCTAAAACATACACAGCCGTATTTATAAAAGTATTTTAGAGGTTGCCTAACTTTAGGCAACCTTTAAGTACTGCCTAAGTGCAAAATCGGTATTTATAATCGATTTTCACATTTAGGCAACGTTGCCTAAAGGCCGCCTAACTTAAGCGCGAGCGAACCCTGCCTAAAGGCTGCCTAGAGGCTGCCTAAGGAATTTTCATTTCATTTTCATTTTGACGTTTACGAGAATTTCAATCTGGAAATTTATTTTGAGATTTTGGGTGGTGGTTTGCAATAAAGTGAAAATATTTTCATAAGAATGGAATCAAGCTTCATTTCACTTGTAAATGATTTATGTGTAGTGAATATTATGAATTCTCCAACTAGTAGGAGACCAAAAATATACAAAACGCTTACTCGATGATGGGGGCTATGCCTGCTCCAACATTCTTTTCACTCCACTGTTGAATCCTCAAACTGATTCCGAACAGCAATATAACATTGCCCATATAGCTCCATGTTCTTCCTTTAAGATATTTGTTTACAAATAACATATGCTGTCAAACCAAAAAAAAAAAAGAAAATCTGATGTGAACAAAGTACAAGAATCTTAATTTTTTATACTAGATTTGTAAATACAACTACTTTATTTGACATAAACTTCGCCTAGTTAGGCAGCAATGGAAAATCGATTATAAATAAGAATTTAAGCAACGTTGCCTAGAGGCAACTTAAATATTTAGGCATGCCTAACTAGGCAACCTCTGAGACCCCGCCTAAGGAAATCTAATAAATACGGCTGACACTCACCAGCAACACTCAGCATATTGCAGAAGATATTCGCCTTGCCAAGAGTGGGGATCGGTAGGTAAATCTGGATTTTGATCTTTTTTGGTGCCAATGGAACACGATTTCAGAATGATTGATATTTTTTGTCTCCGTATTGTTGAATTTCTTGTCTGTTAAGTTAGTGCGTCGGTGTGGCTGTCAAGTTTCAAGTCACAGAGGTTGTTTGTTTTTGATTTAATTTATATTTCACTTTGAACTGCTACGCAGTTTAAATGATTTTTTTCACAGCCGAAATAATAATAAATCAAAACAAAAAGCACTGACAGCTATCATTTGCATTAGTGTTTAGTGCAAGGAGTGGTCAATCTGCCAAAAAATCCAGATATGCAAAATTGATCTGAGATTAAAAAAAATAAAAAATAAACAAGTCGACAAGTGTCGAAATCGGTCTTTTGACAGATCTAGATAAAAAAAAGAAAATTGATTACTAATGGAAAACGCCATAATATTCATCGGCTTTTCAATTCAATTTTTATTCCATTTTCGAGCTTGTCACGTACCCGCATTTGTTTTCTTCTAAAATGTCAAAGCCAGCTGTGATTTTACGTGTACGCGAATGTGCTCTCAATATTTGCCTGTGTATTTCTAAAATTTCTCCATTCAGACAGAATCAGAAACACGAAAAAAAAGCACTATACCCCATTTCCAAGCTACACAAGTGCTTTTCTGCAAAGAAAACACTGCACAGTGTGCATCTACCGCTCCCCCACCACCCCCCAAAATTTCATAACTTGCTGACCTTCATCATCTCAGCGAGCGATATCATGGGCTCAGTCGGTAGTTCACATTCAAATCAAGTAGATATGGCTAGTCCTGCAGCACAATTCGTAAACAGTCAAATTCAATCGAATAAGATTGTGATATTCTCAAAGTCATCATGTCCTTATTGCAGAATGGCCAAGGACGTAAGTCAAGACAGCTAGTGGTTTTAAATAAAAAAAAACTCAAGTTGAATTTTTTTATAGCAATTTAAAAAACTAAACGCTCCAATGCACGTGATAGAACTGGAGAAACGTAGTGATGGCGATCAAATTCAGGATGTCCTTGGACAACTAACTGGAGGAAGAACTGTAAGTAGGGTTTCGTTTGTTTTATCACAAGTGTTTGATTAGTTGTTGTGTCAGTAGACGTGTTAAGATAAACCGATTTGTTGTTATACACTTGCATGGATGATTCACTTGATGCTTTTTACTTTTGCGAAAATCCAGTGACTACCGATTATAATTGTCTGTATGATACATTTTAGGTGCCTCGCTGTTTTATTAATGGACAATTCATTGGCGGTGGAACTGATGTCAAGCAATTGTACGAAAATGGAAAATTGCAAGAAATGGTGGCATAAGCACAAAGTTCTATGAAAAACAAATGACTGGATGAGTGTTTTCGAAGTCTTGAGTTTTAATTTATGAAATTTTGTATTCTTTAACATTTTGTGAAATAATATACCTACTGTGACTAAGCAAGCAATCCACTAAAAATCGATTTTTACAAGAAGTGAAAATATTGTGACAGCGCTGGAGGAGGGTGTTTTGTATTTGGCAAGGGAGATGTCCACAGTGGGTGACATAATAGAAGCGTTCTATATTTCGATCCTATATTGGATACAGATTATTCCCCCGACTCTGTATCGCTGGAAATTTGCAATCGGCTACAAAGAATGAAGGCATGGGATATTTTCTGCAATTTAGATCAAGACTGCTTTGTATAAACAATTCATTAACCTATAGTTTCCAGTTATGTACGATTAACCCAGAGAGCCATAAAACAATCAAGCTAACTGTGACAATTCCAAAAAGGGAACACTCTTGTCGGTTAAGAGGCGTAACACGGTCGTCCTTTAGTCTAGATGTTACAGTGAATATATTCGTAAATTGGCTGTTGATATAAATCACAATATTTGTACGTGTTATGAATATTCTTTGACTAAGCGGAAGCCCCTTTTTTACGGCGCCGAGTGCAGGAAAATATTAGGAACTCTTGAAAGAACATTTTTTCAAATATGTGGTCCTGTGAGGGAGGAGAGCTAGAGAGATGTATTTCAAAATGTAAAAACAATTCGACTACATTGCCACATTGAGCAAATTAACTTTAATGCTTCACCCAAGATAACCCTGGCCTAAACTTCTAATTTAAGGATAAAATTGATCGCGGATACCAGGGCGATAGGAATGAATGGCTGTAAGCAACGTGCTTTGGATTGAAGTGTATAAACTGTCTTGTCTCAGGCTGGCAGAAAAATAAACAAGTTCCGAATTAATCCACCACATTTCAGAATTGGGAAGTACTTTTACTATTTCCTAAATTAATGTTTTCTACACAGCTATTTCGATAAAAAAACATAACATAATAGAACGACATAAACCGCGATCACTTTTCGTTTCGCCTCTTATCACAAAAACCACACTTTATTGCGATTATCGCATCAAACCTAATCAAGCAATTAACCGCAGAGAGTCCCAAAATTTAGGACAAGCCACCATGGAAAATCAACTGCAACAGAAGGTGGGTTACGCACCTACCATTTACAAGTCCGAATTTGCAATTCCAAGGAAGTTGGAGTGATGTGTTTGCAGCGATCAATGTCATCGTTCGAGGAAAAGAAGTTAAACATCAATACTTTCCTTCATAGAAATCCCAAAGATCGTACATGGACCGTATTAAAAGTGGATGAAGAAATGCTCGTTCAATTTGAGAGAAAAGATCTTTGGAAAATCTTCGGTCCCGTTTGCGTTGACGGGCTATGGAGACGAAGATTCAACCAAAAACATGCCCCTAGGTAGGTATGTTGTAGTGGCGGTCCAGCATGAACCCAGGTAGCACTTATGTGCCACGACTCGTGTGCCCTTTATTATGATGATAGTTGTGAATGTGATACAGGCGGTCTCTAGATTCAGCCTCTTTAGGTTTAGAAAAGGGATAAGATCTTGTATCCTTTTACCAGAGATGTCGCTCAGGTTGTCGAAGAATGGTTGGTGTAACGCACGCTATCCGGCTCTTGCTAGCGCCGGACATTTGCAGATGAATGGAAGAGGGTTTATCTCTTAGTCCCGCAACTGCGGCATTGGGGGTTGTATGGGATCCCTATTTAGGCCGTGACTATCGCCGTAGTTCTTGCGATGTCTGGGCGTTTTCTATACAGTAGGTCGTTCGTTCTATTCTTGTCGTAGGTAGGCCATTACTTTCCTCGATATGACGCAACTTGTTAACCTTCTCCATTTGGGGTCGACCTTCTTCAGGAAGTATGTGTGGATTTGTCCCTTAATCGCACATAGCGGGATATGGACCCTTGCAAGTGAGCCGTGTAAAGCTGAGCCTTGCCTGGCCACGCTCGTTTCCTTCAATGTCACTGTGCCCTGGGACCCAGAAAAGTGTGACCCTGAAGCGTTCGCCCAGGTGCGCAAGTTCGTTCGGGCATACCTATAACAGCTTGGAGTATATGGTAGCCGAGTTGATGGCCTTAATGGCCGGTTGACTGTCTATGAGGATAGCAATATTTTGCTTTTTCGTTGTGTCAGTAGCAGTAGCGTGCAGCCTCTCGGATAGCCAGTAGTTCCGCCTGGAATACGCTGGCAAACTCCGGTAAATATGCTACTGGTATATTGAGTGATTCCTAGTAGACTTCGGACCAATCACCACAGTTCATCTTATATCCGTCGGTGTAGACGATCGTGTCGAAATATCTTACTATGTACTTCGTTCCACTTCCATTGAGCTCTAGTAGGAAAACCTACGTGGAAGCCTTTCTTGAAACTTAGTGTGGGTTTGACGTAGGCTGTTGAAAACGTGACCATGCCGTGTGGTAACGAGTGCAGGAGGTGCATCAACGCAATAATTTTACATCAGAAACCTCTTTGGTGTCCTCTTGCTGAAATTCCGATTCAACAAAGCGCTCATATTGTTTGATGCTCCTTTTCTGCTGTCAACAACATGCAACTCATCGCAATGAAACGTAGAATGCCGATGTGTGTTGCGCTCTGTCGGAGAAATGTTCCGAACAACTGATTGGAACGATTACCATGAAGCAAAATTCTGCGATTCGTACAAAATCGGAGAATTTTTCTATCGGAACGGATACCATGATAGAGCCGATTACTGTGGCCATACGACCTTACAGCATCCTGACTTCTTGAGTCTTACTGAGCTGCATAAAGCGCTTTCTTTAGTGTGTAGGTCGAGAGGCAAGAGATGCAATAGCACAGTAAGGGCATCCGTTGGCGCCGACCTCAGTGCGCCCGTGGTGTCTATACTGGCTGTTCTTTGCAGCCTTTACTCAATGCGGGCCATCATACTAGGGAGCCGTATGTGAGAATTGGACGTAGTACTGCGGTGTAAATCCAGAAGGTCATCTTTGGCTGAAGTCCCCACTTCTTTCCAAAGGTTTTGCTGCAAGCATAGAAGGCAACATAAGAAGATTCTTCTAGAAAACATCGCATGTGGGTGTCTAGGACACGCTCTAGGGTTTTTAGCATAAAGGAGGTTAGAATTATTGATCTGAAGTCCTTCGCGGTCTCGTGCCCGCGTGTGCTTACCCTCAGTATAAACACGTCTGCTCCATAGGCCAGAAGGAAAAAATAACGTTAGACGATAGTGAGTTTACATCGACATTTAAAAAATCGTTTTTGTCAGTAAATTTTTTTTCTAATCGACTGTTTGTTGTATTGACATGATGTAAATCGATTTTTTTCAAAAACAAGAAACCTTCCTACCTTCAATCAACAAAGAAATAGCCCAACCTCCCTGTATGCTGTATTAAAGTGGTCAGTCTGAGCCCCTTTTGACGACAAGAGCAGGGTACTGGACAATGACAAGGAAACCAGAGCAAATATTAGCAAATATTTTTCGAAATGTAGGTCCCATTTCTGAGGAAATCGAATGATTTCGAAATCTCGAACCACTAAATTTATGAGCTATACCAAGAGTCCAAGATGTGGATTTATTAAAAAGGTAAAACTCCTTCGTCAATGTTAATTCAGCCACATTGAGAGAATGTTGTTAAGGCCACCACCATTTCCGGTGGTGATTGCGATTCATTTTCATCAATAGCTGTGTTAGGACAGTGGCCAACACTGGAAACCACCTCTTCTAAATGCTGTACGCGAAGGTTCGACGCAGTTTCAAATCTGAATCTGCGATTTGTTGAGAATAGATTTTCAGGAAAGGCGTAGCAAGGTAGCTCGTATTTGAGTAGCCCGAATCACCAATAAGAATATGATGCCCGAACTCGCCTTCTACGAATCGTTTTTTTAAGCCCCCGACATATTGAAAATGCGCTGATCATGCGTGGAGCCCTTTTAAAGAAGAAAACCATCAAAATTGATTTGAAATTTGTACTAATTATACGAGGACAATACCTGGGGCTCTATTACAAGAAACAAAACGAGCGTCAAGTAAACGAAAAAGAAGTAAACGATAGTCACGACATAGTGCGATTGTGTAAAACAAAAAATATTTATGACACCTCAACGAAAGCTATACGACTGCCCAATGCCAGTTGTAAGAAATTACGAATATCGTAAAATCAAGAACGATACATGTTTTTTGTAATCGAATTTCAACGAGAACGAAATGATTTCAACGAATTCGTTTCATAAAATATGGCCCCTTCCAACGAGCGATGATGTTGTTTATTTTTAAATTTGCAGCGGACACCGTATGAACGTTTAGGAAGAACCATCCTTTACGATTTCTGATAAGTTTCGGATCAGTTCCACCTGGCGACTGAATGCGGATATTTGTGCAATGTGTCGTGCCAATTGTTCAAGGGAATTTGGATTTAACGAAAGAGTCACATGCTGCCATCGATCATTCCCTTTGCGTATCGGGCATATAAATGAATCGTGCAAGATTGGTAATAGCTCTAGACACATGTTTAAACGCCGAGTGCATAATATTCGATCCAATCCGCAATGTACACTAATGGCGTACCGCAACGAATCCGTTATTAATTCAAGACCCATCATTGTCGTCCGTTTTGAGAGACGAAAACGATAGATATTTGCTTTTCGCTTTCGCTGTTGTCCCATTTGTTGAATTCAACACGTGAAAGCATCTTGTATTGGTGTCTTCCAACAGACAAATTTCCTCCGTCTTCCTCATCTTCGCTGCTCGAAGAAAGATGACTGCCAATTCTTCCAGAAATGGGTACTTAGCGCAAAGCATTTTTATTTATTAACCGTATTTTAATATATCAAAAGCGAACTGTCACCAACAAATAAATAAACAGAAATTAAACAAAATCCCAAGTTTGCTCGGATAACTTCTACTATTTCGGGGAGTTGAGAGATCAAAAGTTGACCAGCTTTGAATTTTCTCAGCTTTTGAATTATCGTAAGTTGGGAGAGTCAACTTTGAATGATGAAAGCAATTTCTGAAGTTGGCGGTAGAAAAATGCCCAAGTTGTGATCAACTTCGAGTGAATAAAACGGCCCTTAAGACATGTAGAACGAATGGACACCAATACCAGACGTCGGACTCAGTAGAGTAGGTACACTAGCTCGCACAAATAAAGGGTGGTTAAATTTTAAGGGCCGATGTTGATTTTGAATAAAACACAAATTATTAGGAAATTATTGTCATTTCCTTTTATTATGAAAATATTGGGATTGTTCAATTATGTATGGAACAAAATATCGGCCAAATGGCCGCCGCGCACATATCCATCCGATGGTCCAAATTTTCGATGACGCTGAGGCTACCGTTAATGTGCCGAATTATCTCATCCTTTAGCTCTTGAATTGTTGCTGGCTTAGCGACGTACACCTTTTCTTTCAAATAACCCCAAAGAAAGAAGTCCAACGGTGTCAAATCACATGATCTTGGCGGCCAATTGACATCGCCACCACGTGAGATAACAAAGCCATTGAATTTGTCGCCCAAAAGAGCTATTGTTTCGTTAGCTGTGTGGCACCGTCCTGTTGAATCGTCCACATCCATGTCTGTCAATTCGGGCCATAAAAAGTTCGTTATCATCTCACGATTGCGAACACCATTCAAAGTAGCTGCCTCACCGGCTTCATTTTGGAAAAAAATACGGCCCGACGATGCCGCCAGCCCATAAATCGCACCAAACAGTCACTCTTTCTGGGTGCATTGGTTTTTCGACAATCACTCTTGGATTATCATTCGCCCAAATGCGGCAATTCTGCTTATTGACGAATCCACTGAGGTGAAAATGTGCCTCATCACTGAAGATGATTTTCTTCGAAAATTGATCATCCACTGTTTTCATTTCCTGGCACCATTCTAACCATTGACGACGCTTGAAATGGTCAAGAGGCTTTAGTTCTTGAGTCAATTGCACCTTGTAAGCGTGTAAATGCAAGTCTTTATGCATAATGTTCATCAACGAAGAGCGTGAGAGGTGCAATTGTTGGGCACGACGACGAGTTGAGGTGAACGGCTCTTCAGCCACACTATCGCGAACAGCAGCAATATTTTCTGCAGTAGGTACGAGCATGCACTGGTGTTTTCACATCTCCTACAGACCCGGTTTGCTCAAATTTTAGCAGGATTCTTCCGATTGTACGCACATTTGGACGATTAAATTGACCGAAAAAGTCACGAAGTGCACGATATGCATTTTGATTTGAACACCCATTTTCATAATAAGCCTGAATAACTTTAACGCGTTGCTTTTGTAACTTTCCATGGTACAAATTGAGAAATGTAGAAATGCAGAAAAAAACTTGACGTTTAGGTGTGGTTCACATTCAACATCGGCCGTTAAAATTTAACCACCCGTTAGAAACCAACTTGAAGTGCCCAACTGTAGTCAGTTAGTTGAGTGCCGGGCAAATTGGAGAGGCATGTTGGTTGAGCCCCAGGTTCATTCCAGACTGTAGCGCCCTTTCAGTAAGCTGTGTCGAAATTCGAGTGAAAAAAACGACCCTTAAAGCGTTCAATATTCCTATGATCACAGTTGTAATTCAAATACCAGCCCACCCACTAACAAATCACAAAATCGTCCACACAAATCATTTTAAATGATCTTACTCCTTTTTATTTTAATACGCTACATAATTTGATATTTTTTTCGTTTTGTTTTACAATGATTCAAAATACACACACAATATCTCGCTCCTCTCTGTGTACTATTTCCGATTACCTAATATATTCTCAATGTAAATATATCGTGTAAACACAGTACAACAGTTACATTCTAAATATTTGTTTGTAAGTTTCAATGTAACCATAAAAAAAAACATTTTTAAATTAAAAAAAAAAAACAAAAAGAGAAAAATTATGAATAAACCTTATGAAATCAATGGCAGGATAACACACAGATATATCGAGATTGGCAACAATCGCGCGCGTTTGTTAAGAGAATATCTACCATTGCTGTGTGTTGGTATCCTTCTCATTAGCTGAAGGATACATTAAATTTTTCTTGTTAAATAATAATTAATGTTGTGATTGTGTGCGAAGCAGGTTCTTCTTCTTGTATCTATACTACAAATAGGTTAATCTATTTTTGTTGTTGTTCCTAGTTTATTATTGATGATGCATCTGTATCATTTATTTTTTTTTTGTTTTCCTTCCCTTCATCTTGTATAAATTTTTTGTTTGCATGTTTGTCTCTCCCTAAAGATATCCAGTCCCGTATTTCGAAGTTTTTGAGTGCGAGTAAGTATTCTTGCTGAGGGCGTACGATAGTCTGCTACTTCGAAACTCACCACTAGTGGTACAACACTCAGCATTTGAATAAAATTCGTCTCAGTACGGTGCATAGCGGCGTCCTGGTGGTGATGGGCCACGTATGCCGCGCGACAACATGCGATCGTCAAAGGAGTCCCGACTAAAGTCTTCGTAACTTCTGCAAGAAAGCAAAAAAGTTGTTCAGTTTCATGTGTCGAAAAAATAAAATAAAATTAAAAAGCCTTACCCATAACGACCCAGACCATTGCTGCTTCTGGTCGGTGGAGGTGGTGATCTTCGACTGAACATTGAATCGTATCCACGGGATATACTGCTTCCTCTCAGGCTGCCACTCAGCGGTGGTGGCAATGGCATTGGTTCTCGTCGCGATAGTGGCGGTGGTGGGAAGTCACGCATCCGTGAGCTTTGGTAGCGCCTCTCGAATAGATCGCGGCTGTCATCGAAACGTCTCTCATAGTAGTCGTAATCCTGTTCAAACAACAATTTCGATTTCAATAAATCGGAACTCTGTGCATGAGATTGGGTAATTTTTTTGCGTTTTGGTTAAGTTGTGACAAATGTTAGCAAGAAAATTTTTGTTGATTGAAATTGTTGGTCTGGTTTTATGTTTTTTTTTAGTGATTGGAGTACATGAAGTGTATTTTCTACTTTAAAACTAATGGTGGGTGTCCCTCGAGAAATTGCATATCTGTAAGCTGTCTAATAGACAAGGACAAGATGTAGTTGACTCATGCATGAAGGAAGCCTGATCAGCCCTCTGTGATTCGAACTTCTTCTTCTTGTCCATAATGGGTAATTCATTAAGAGGTCTTCAATATTTTTAATGACAGAGTCGTGTCAAACTGTCATTCTATTTCAGCATTCTTTCTCACTTCACAATAAAAGACCTAGCTAGACACAGTATCCACAAATTATTTAAACGTGTTATGAAAATCAGCGTTCTCTGGGGCCATATTTTATAAAACGAATATCGTTCCCGTTGAAATTCGATTACGTAAAACTACCGAACACACAATTCTGGCATTAACGGCCCATACATGGACTCAACATAAACAGGACGCTATGCCTGACAAACTTATACTTTTGCCACTATGGATGGAACATCCTGTTTAAGGCCGAGTCCGAACTGCAAATATGTTACATAATCTCGGTAGCGATCATTAAGGCGCTAGAATGTCTGAAAGTCGATCACTCACTCGGAATGTTGATTGATTTGTTATTAAACAGCCGCACTGACCAAATGACATGTCAGTAGATGGACCCAACAAGATGGAGTCCGATCCCATCTTCTCTGAAACTTAGTGGCATAGGGGATTGCCTGCGTCTGATGACGTTGCTATCGCAGTCTCAACGAAGCGTTTGAATATACTCTAGGAACTTCTTCAGAACGCACTTCATAAACTTTCCAAATGGGCAGTCAGTTGACTGAACTGGTCCTGTTCACTAGGAAATATAAAATTCCTCACATTGAACACCCCGTCACTAAACGGAAAACTAGCCTTCTCAGACAAACCTAAACATTTGCGAATAATTTTAGACAGGAAGCCGAAAATAACGACAGCGCTATAGATAGCTATAAACAGCATCAAACTAGCCAAGGTTGAAAGAACTGCATGTCTTTGGATTGGTAGTGCACGTCGTACAACACCATCAGCAGCACTAGACGTTCTCTTTGACCATCTACCCCCTGATATATTTGCCAAGCAAATGGCAGATAACTCAGCCATCCGACTTAAAGCCATCCAACAGTGGTCAAAGATACAAACTGGCTACTTAAGAATTTTATATGAACACACAAATATTCCTAAAAACACCGACTACACCCTTGCCGGGTTAACTTTTGATAAGAGTTTCCAGGTCACAATCCCAGACAGATCATCATGGGGAAGTTACGAACCTGTGCAAAACCACTCGATCCATTTTTATACCGATGCGGCTCCAAAACAAATGACGGAGTGGGTGCTGGTGACCTGAAATACTAAATTTCAGCCTATCTTTCCGCCATTCTGACCATTGCAGTGTGTTGCAGGCGGAATTCATACCGATCAAAGAAGCCTTATCTTGGCTGAAAGAGAATATAATATCTGCCAAGGATATTAGCATCTTCTCAGAGAGCCAAATGGCCATCATATCCTTGGAAACAGTCTCAACGAATTCCAAGACAACCCTAGATTGGAGCTCATCTCTTCAAAATATGTCAGAGCAGTTTAACATTTAACTATGCTGGATGCCTGGGCATAGTGACATTCGAGGGAACTGTAAGGCTGATGAACTCGCCAGACATGGAACTACATTTCCAGTCGTACCCGAAACATGTGCACTTGGTATTCCCATCGCTACATGCAAAAGTTTACTAGCGCAGCAAGTCAAATCTCAGATAGTATTGGTACAACGTGTCAAGCAAGCAAACAAATTTGAACAAAGCTGGATTGAATAAGATCCACATGCCACCATACGTGCCATCACTGCCTTCATTCGAACGATTTCGGAAGGAGCTGCATGGACGAAGAAACAATCCATCATCTTCTTTGTAAGTATCCAGCCCTATCAAACATAAGAAAGCTCCATCTTGGAACTTACAACATCCAGCACATAGTGAAGAAAACAGTGAGAGTGTACCCGACGACCGTTATGAATCGATTCGAAGGAGTTCCCAATAGATTGGCTTGGAAATTTGCAAATGATTTTCAAATTTTGCAACAATTGAATTCGCCCGATCTTTCGTATCGTAACCTTATTAGTCTGTTAAAGCAGATCCACTGTTCAACAATAACGCCCATTTCTGACTTTTCTGGGCTGAAGAGCAACCCGATTTGGTTCAAGAACTTCCATTACATCCGGCTAAAACAGCGAGTTGGTGTAGCTCATTGGGTGGTGGAAACATATTTTATAAAAAAATGATGACTGCCTCGATTTTAACTATGAATGGCGCCTGGCCTTGGCCAAAAAGTACGGATTCCCTTAAATTGAATTGATCTTGACGTTTGATTCTAACAACACGGTGCTTCTTGCGTACAGCTCATGAAACCATGGCGTTACTGTGAGAATAATTCAATTCGTTGAATTTCGGTGTCTTCATGGGGTCACATTGGTTAGGTTAGAGGGCTCATGTTGTGGGCTCAAATCAAAAATGTACACAACCTAAATCAAAGATACAGCGCAGCTTACATTGGAGTTAAACAAATTACCAAAGTACAACAACTCAATTAATATTTCGGACTACATCGTCTTAATTATTAAGTACTAGCATTGTATATGAAGCTTATAGTAGTATCATCACGGCAATTTTTTTATTTCTGTCTCCAGCCGCCTAGGGGGAGATCGATCGTTTCTCACGAGAGAAGAAACATTTGTTCACTCTTTCTGAATAGAGTAAATAATATTATAATGAGTGTGTTTATGAGTGACTTGAAGAGTGCAAACAAGGACAAACCGGTTTTGGCGTACTCGCACTAAACTAAATAAGATAATGAGTAATATACAGAGGTGAGGTGATAACTTCAATATGCTTTTCCACGTCTCCAAAGAGGTAGCATATTAGACGCACTTTAGAACTAAAAAATACAATATGTAAAATAAGTTTAACATAAATATGAGAAAACGTAACAATGTTTATTTATAAGCGGGGTAAAAAAACAGAAAACATATCGATAATTCAATAAACAAACAAAAATTAAAAAAAAAAAAAAAAAAAAAGTGGGGATCTTAGTTCCTCGCACTTTTAACTCCACAGAAATCCTTATTGAATTTTCTTATAGAAAATAAATTTTCTGCAACATCAGTATTTAGATGTACAAGAAGAAGAAACTTTTGAGTTTTTCCCATATTAATTCTATGGCCAGCAACGTTTGCATAAGACCACCAAAGCAATGTGGCTTTTTCATTTTACCAGTAGACTCCCATAACGAGATCCACTCCCTAGCTGTTTTGATGGACTGTAGAGTTTCACTAGATGCTGAAACAGGTCGACGATCAGGATTGGATGTGTAAAGACTGTAGCTATTTAAGTTATCAAAAAGATTATTCATATTAATAGGAAAAAGTGCCGTCGAGGCAGCGATTTTTTTTATCTGTGTCGGTTTCAAAACAATTTGCTGAGATAGCGTTGAAAATTCCAGCAGCTGAAAACCTATGTAGCCAGTTTGACTGATCATTCTTCAAAACTGTTTGGATTTATATGACTCTTCGTTAGTTTGAAGCATACTTGAAAGATATTCTTGGAATCTTCTTCAAACAGTTTGACAAGTGTTCCCCAAGAAACGATATCATCAGCTATGCGAATATTATTTTTTAACAACAACTTCGCAGGCTTTTGAATAAATGCGGGTAGTCATATAAAAGAAATATTACCTGGTCCGAGATTTCAAAAAACGGCTTATTTTCTGCTGCTCCCAGTAATTTACATGCTTTTCTATTGTTACTGCCCTGGTCACAGCATACAGCAATAACTTCAAATCCACATTCTAATATTTTGGTAACTGTTAATTTCAATATCTCGGTTCGGATGTTCTCACCCTTTTGGCATCCTATATAATATGATATGGTTTGCTCCCAATTCATATTTAATCCTCTAAGTGTGAATACCATAACCTTTGAAGCAACAGTGGTGTGCCTTCCCAGCTCCCCAAAATCCGAAAACCCGTATATCATATCCGTTTTCGTGTTATAATCAAGCTCGGTCTTTATCATTATCAAAAATCAGAACACATCTTTTTTGTATATTTGACATGGTCTTGGTCTTACATTTCAATAGTTCAATTATTTGGGTAGAGAACCCAGCCGGTAAACTCAAAGATAAATGCCATCTATATATTATGCTTACAGATAGTAAGCTAAATCCGGTGTTCAGCATATGGAATTATTATGAAGGAGACTTATAAAAAACTTTAGACACAAATCTTTTTCATTGTATGTCCAACGTGCATTTACCTTATGAAAAAGTTACATGCTAACAAATGTTTTAACATCGACTTGTTTTTCCTGCAATTGCAAGTCAACGTTTTTCTCTAAATTATACTCCTTATCATATTTTAATCTTTTCGGTGTATCGAAAATGCAACGCGGGACAGAATTTTGTATTCCACCTTTAGATTTATGAACGAAACGTGAACCGGGAGATGGAAACTGTGAGGAAGAAATTTCGGAGCTATTGTTAAGAGGAGGTATAGAGAAATCTCTTACATATGTTACGGGGTTAGCATCCTTTTTAACAGAACTGACAGGTGAACACATTTTCAGTTTCATCAGTTTCTTGAATAAAGTTTGGATTATTGCATGATCTGGAGTTGTTTTAAATTACCTTCGATGCAAGTTCAGTCTTTCGATTATTATCCATAATTTTTAAGCAAGAATCGTCAGTGAATAGATTCGAGCAATTGCAAACTAATGGGGATGAAATTGGAACTGCATTTTTAGAAAGACATTTTCGAAGTGATTCTAATTTTAAGTCTTTGGTATAGAAATGGTTTTCACACATAAAAACATTTTTATTTAATGAGATGTGAATGTTTTATCCAAACATCTCTCCTATGATCATTGGGGAGCTTAAAAAAGGACAAGGAAAATGGAATTTTGAAATTATTACAGTCCATATGAGCATTTCGCCATTCTATAATGCTATTTAACATTTAACTTTAATTTATTAGAAATAAAAAAATACAAATGTATAATTTTTTTTGTTCGCTGAAAAACAAACCAAGAAGCAGAACAATAACACAATTAAACATATGAGAAGGCTACAATCCGCTGTGCGAATCGTTGAATACCCTATCCCATCCCATCCTTAAAATTAATATCCTCAAAATGTAGGCTTTATGACGTTAAAATACAGAAAATGACATTGTCACAATATATTGCTCAGACAGTTTATCAAAACCTTTTGTGGTTCGACAAAAAAGAACGTGTTTGTATTGCATATGCCTTGGGGTAGGGCATACAAATGGTCTTTGTAGGAAAACGCCCCCAAAAAGTGGGCGTGGGTTAAAATGGTCTATTGACGAAATGTTCAAATTTATACTACCAATTTAAAAATTTTAAAATTTGCCAAAAAAAGTTTTTTATTAAAAACGCGGCCAAAAAGTGGGCTTGGCAAAAACCTTTATATTGACGAAATATAGTGGGCGGATTTCATAATTTTGAATACTTGTTCTGCTGCGAGCAACAAAGAGTACGTGTACCAAATTTCATCCTTCTAGCTCAAAATTTAAGGCACAAAAACTGGTGACGTACAGACGGACGGACAGACATGGTTTAATCGACTCAGCTATTGGTTCTGAGTCGATCCATATACTTTGAGATATATCTAGCTAAATTATTTCGCTACAAACTATGTATCAAAACTAATATACCCCTATGGGGTATATTAGTTTGCCACTGCCACTGCACTTCACCAAAACATTGGTTGAAAATGAGCGATCAGTATCTATAAAGCACACACAAAAAAAAATACTCCAAAAACCGATCATTCAGTTGAAGCAGAGTGCATGCTATACGTGGACAAAGATGTTATGGGATGGGAAATGGGAACATCATACATTATGTATGCTGCATTATTCACTCAGGCTCAAATTTTAATACATTGAGTAGATTAACAAAAAAATACGAAAATAAAATTTGAATCTGAGTAAAGTATGAAACAAGACATGTACAACATCCCTCAGCAAATGGCTTTGCAGCACTGCGATTGAGATATGAAATGCAATTGCTTTTGCTCATATCGGCGGTTGGTATGGCATACTCGCAATTCGCATATCACATTGCAATAAAGTAACTCACTTAGCTTTCGTATTTGACAAAATGAGCGAGAAAGAAATAGTATATTGGCATGCGATTGGTTTAATTTTAGAGTAGAACTGTGTAAATTATGTGAGTGGATCTCCATTAAATCTAATAAGGAGAGCGTAAAATTTTCAGCCCTCTTTGGCCTAGTAGTATCTCGCGCCGATAGAGGCACCACCATCGATTTGCCGAAGTGATAGTACTATTAGTTTCATATACAATGGTACTAGGAACGTTACGATGTATGAGAATCGAATACGCGGACAAACTGTCAAAAATGCAAAGCCTCTAACGTAAATTAGCAAAATAAGCACTTGCACAAGCGCATTTTTTGAACTAACCTTGGTAAGCTGCCCGAAAACCACCAGAAAAAGCCTGGATAACAAGAGGTGTATTATTGCACCATGGTGAGGGACATTCGCAGAAAACCGCTAGACAAGTTCTACTAAGACGAATGAAAGGAGCTGGATGGCACACTAATAACAAAGTTAGTACTCTTCTGCTGTGGATCGGGATTATTTCACAAGATTTGAACCAATGAATCAAGATAAGGGTATCGCCGAGCGTCCATGAATGTTGTAGTTCGCGACTCATAAAGTCAGACAGCCCTCCTAAAATATTGTTGAGTGGGTGAAAGGTTTAGGAGTTTGAAGAAATGTTTAAGATTGTTTAGGCACTCAGTTACTGTTTCGTTGTCGGGACTTATTTGTATTACTTGTACTTAGTAAGAAGCGTATGTCTTCAATGCCAACAAACTACAATGCTGACACTTATCAGAAGGGAAACTCAGGGTACCTTGACCCAGCCAACAGAATAGCACTTGGCTCACTAAGCAAGGGATTACAAGTTCAACCCCCGGTTAGGAAAAAAGTTGTTTGGATAATTATACAGAATTCTCTCAACTTTCAATAATTGGCCACATTATTAGAAGGAATCTGATGAGGACACTTGGTAATGTCCGAAATAGCTATAATTCAAACGAAATAGTGTTGTTGTACTCAAGTTGTTGTTATTTCTATCACCCAAAGTATATGTTATTGTTATCTATCGTACATAAAGTCAGTTCCCTAATGTAGTTTTATCAACGGAATTCGTCATCACAATGGGTCTCTTGGGGGCTGAAAAGTGCCACAGACACATTTCACATTAGAGTTCTCCGTTTCTCTGGGTGGAAATCAAAACTCAGTCGATATACATGCAAGTTCTGTGAGTTTTTAAAGATTTTAAAAGGAAAATTATATAAAAGATTTCTCCAGCTAGCTATCCTAGATAGATAGTCACTTCAACACCAAAGTTTTAAAAACCAAAATAAGAATTATAATATGTAAGTCAATTTCAAGTTTTTTTTTTTTAAGAAAGTAAACAACAAAAATAAAAAAGTTTTGTAAAAATCAAATGTTACCCTAAAGCCATCCATTATCCTGTCGCGTAGGAATGGCGGTGGTGGTGGCGGTGGTGGATATGGGTCACGTCCGTACATCCGATCTCGATAACCGCCGCGGTCTCCTCCGCCGCCGCCCCCGCCTCCAAACAATCGTGGACACTCTTTTGACCAATGACCGGATCGTCCGCAACGATAACATTGCTCCGGATCGCCCATACCCGGCTTTGGTCGCACCCGACTTGTCGACACTTGCACCTTCAATGGCTGTCCATCGACCACACGTCCATTCAATTCTTTAATCACATCTTGTACATCGCCGACACAATCCAAATGGACGAAACCATAATTCCGCACAATGTCACACTCGACGACCGTACCATACTTCTGAAAGAGTTCACGCACCTCTGGCGCTCGAGTCTTATCTGTCAGATTTCCGACGAAAATTTTCGTCGTCGGCGTATTCGGTGCACGACGACTTTTGGCCGCTTCCACTTTGATGGGATTATCGTGCAGCACGTAACCGTTCAAATTCTGTATAGCGTCGCGACCTTGTTGCTCCGTTTCCATATGAACGAACCCATAATTCTTCACGACATCGCATTCGACGACGGTACCGTATTTCTCGAACAGCGGACGCAATTCACCAGCTTGGGTTTTCTCATCAAGATTCCCGATGAATAATTTAAACGTGCCGGCCCCGGGCATTTTGTCGTCTGGATCAGACTCAGGCGGATGGCTGATCGGCGCAATTTTGTTAATTTTTTGAAAACAGTTGCGGTGGAAAAATTTGTTGAAACGCACGGATGCCGCGCGATTTTATTTAGAGAGCCCGCGAAGGATTACGGACACACACATACACAGAAATACACAGCGGGTTGTAGCCGATACGACGTAACGTAGTTCCGTTTAATTTCCGTAGCGCTCTAGTAAATTAAATAAAATCAATAAAAGTGGTTCGTGTAAGCGACAGGGCAATAAATTAATGTTCAGCTTTTTTTTTTTTTTAGAGAGAAAACAAAAGAACAATTGATTTCGATCGAACTTTCAGTGTATGAGAGGATATTTTGTAATTATTTTTTTTTTTACAGTGAAAATTCGAAAGTTAAAAATTTGTTATTTACGTGAGAAAGCACATTTTCTTAGATTATTTTAACGCGAATATGTATTTTTCTTTTCTTCGAATTTTATGAAATAGGGAAACCATTTTACCACGCAGTACGAGGAAAAAAGATGGCGTCGTTGCGGACGGAAAAAAATGCGCAGAATATTGCTAGTCAAATGTTGGAGAGTTGTGTTGTTAATTACCTGAAGTGTTATTTATCCAGATGTGTATGAGCTGATTTAATTATTCCACAGGACTTAAATTAAAAATAAAGTACACACAATTAGAGGGTTCGCCTCAATAAATATTGGAAAAAAAAACTATTTGCGGAGACAAGCGAAAAAAGTCAACCGCCGGCTTCGTCAACTATTTCCCAACAGACCAAAGCGAGAAGATGGCGTTGCTGTGAAGCGAGGATGGGAGAAAGTAGTACGCGTTGGGAAATGTATGCAAGTGCAAGCAGGATGAATAGAGGGGTTGACTGAGAATAGGTAAAATGTTCGAGAGTCGAATGGTGATTTGGAATGGGGATGCGTTCGTATGAAGCAATATGATTTCTTATGGGTGGTATGCACCAGCAAATAATAAAATTCCTACTTGAAAGTCTTTAAACTTTTTATCCAATCAAATACATATGAGAGTGTTGCATGTTTTTATTAGATTGTCAAATGACAGCCCTTGTGTGTGTGTTTTTTGGTATAAGCGTACAGTAGGCAAAGACGACAGATTGTGGGTGTTTGGTGTGAGAGAAATAATAAGGGTATTCATTCAACGTCGTAATTTTATTACGTGCGAAAGATTATAATTTTACGACGACGTTTCATGAACGACCCTAAAACTGCACCACTAAATAATGCGGTAACTGAATTCAATCTCATTTTACTAATTTATTTATTGATAGAATTTTGTTCCGATTGTTCTCTTTCCTTTCTCGATAATTTTCTTCAGTTTAGCGCATACGTTTGATGTGTGAAAGTGACTGATTAAATGTCAAAATAGCATTTCAAAAGTTTACAACGTTTACCATCTCAGTTTACGCACCCAATTCCTGTGAGAAAATTCCGATATTGTTGGAAAAGATTTCCCATAAAAATGTTGACAGTTCATTTATCACGTCGTAATTTTATCACGTTTACAACGTTTACGACGACTTTCCGACGTTGCATGAATACCCCTAATAAAATTTGAAAATGACAGATGTTTATTGAACAGCAGAATTAGTAATTGTGGTTGGTGATGGTAAATACGAAATCATGATATTTGTGATATTTTTAGCCTTAAGAATTCAGCCTACAATTTCTTTGAAAGAATTTTTAATGCATCTAGGCTTAATGATGCTATTCACCAAGGAACCTTAAATTAATTCTGATGTTATGAATTTGCTCAGTTCTTCTACCTATCTCTACTGAGGACACTACTTGTTACATCAAACAAAGGAAAGCATTTTTTGAAAAAAATCGACTGAGGATGGGTGTTTTGTTGTGAGAAAATTAGTAATTAATTGAAAATGACGAAAGTTTTGAACAGCGGAATTAGTAAATGTGATCGTGATGGTAAATAACAAAATGGTATTAGTCATCTTCAATGCGGGTTTGTTACTGGTAGATCCACGACCACTTATTACTAAACACTCTTTAATAAATATACCCTTGAGAGTCTTGAGGCCGGTACACAAATTGATGTTATTTTTACCGACTTCACTAAAGCATTCGATAAGTTGGATAACAAAATATGCTTTAGGTATTCACTCAAGACTCAATAAGTGGTTGTCCTCATATTTGGCAAATCGAAAACAAATAGTCAAACTGGGTAATTCAACATATCTACCCTTCAGTGTAAAAATTGGTGTACCTCAAGGAAGTCATTTGGGTCCCCTTTTCTTCATTTTGCTCACTAATGGCATTCCTTATTCCATTAAACATTCGAAATGCTTAGAATATGCCGATGATTGGAAGCTTTACACTCAAATAAAATCTGTTACCGACTGTGAAAATCTTCAATCTGATTTTCAAAATTTATTTCGCTGATGTAATCAAAATTCTTTAACTTGAACGTAGAGAAGTGCAAAACGTTTACTGCTTCACAGCAGCTATATGATATTATGTTCACTTACGCAGGCAATGAAACTGTTTTAGAACGAGTTAATGAAATATCCGATCTCGGCATTCGATTTGATAAAAAATTTACATTTACTTCAGATTACGATGTAACGGCAATATCAAGGGCGAATTCATTACAAGGTTTCTTGAAAAGAAATTCCTTTGATTTCAAAGACACTTATACATTAAAATCAATTTATTGTTCTCCAGTTAGATCAATTATGGAATATGATACGATTGTTTGGTCTCCTTACCAGCAAACGCATATAGATAGAATCGATCGGGTACAGAAAAACTTTACCAGGTTTGCAATCAAAAAATTAAACTGGTATGATGAATTACCTGATTATAAAGCTCGATGCTTATTACTGGGCTTGCAAACTCTTTCTACTGGAAGGAAGCTAACAGGTGTTATGTTCATTAGGGATATTACATGTTCTTGGATAAATTCATCGGAATTGCTAGCTAGTCTTAACATGTATGCACCTGTGAAACAACTTCGCCCAAAAGATATGTTCATAGCGAATAGGCACAGAACAGCTTATTGCCAAAATGAACCAATATCAAGATGCATCACAAATTTCAACGAAATGTGCAGTTCTGACGAATGCGACTTTTCAAAAAGTAGATTAGCATTTAAAAAAGATCTTTTCATATCCTTTTACTAACTTAACAATTTCTATAAAAAAATGTTTCAGTAGAAAGATATCAAATCTCTGTAAAATGTAAAATGTGCGGTAACAAGCCAAATGTATATTATACGAAAATAAATCTATCCATCTATCTAACTTAATAATTTCACATCCCAAATACTAACAATCCTTCGCTAAGACTATAATCTTAGAAAAGTTTTTATTTTTATTTTCTTCTCTATGATTATATAGACTTTTTATTAAATATCTTCACTTAGAAGTTGTTTTTAACTATTTTTTTTTAGTATTAAACTATTTTTAATATTAAGACAAAATAATCTGTTAATATATATGAATATGGTAGATTAAATAAAAAAGAAATAAATAAAAATAAATACTAAATCATGATTAAAAAGTAAGAAGTTCATATTTATAGCCTTAAAAACTCAGCCCGCAATTTGTTCGAAAGAATTTTTAATGCATTCAGGCTTAACGACGGTATTCACCAAGGAACCTTAAATTAATTCTGATATTATAAATTTGCTCAGTTCTACTACCTATCTCTACTGAGGACACTAGCAGCCGTACTTATTAGATTTCCTTAGGCGATGTCTCAGAGGTTGCCTAGTTAGGCATGTCTAAATATTTAAGTTGTCTCTAGGCAAAGTAGCCTAAATTTCTTATCTATAATCGATTTTCCATTGCTGCCTAACTAGGCGAAAGTTATGTCAAAAGAAGTAGTAGAATTTACAAATCTAGTTAAAAAAATTGATATTCTTGTACTTTTTTAACATCAGATATTTTTTTTCGGGATTGACAGCATGTTATTTGTTTATTTGTAAACAAACATCCAAAAGGAAGAACATCTTCTTGCATCTAAAAGCGAATAATGTTATTTTTAAACAAATCCACTGTAATATGTATTATGGGAATATATAATATACCTCGTTTCACCCCCAATATATTATAGCAGCCATCACTTGGAGATCAGCAGAAATGTGCTCATTCAAGATCGGATCGCACAGGATTGATTACCTTTACCATATTCGGTTTAGAAAATCAATACTTTTGCATAAAATATTTGTCTTCAAGTTCCATTGGTCTCCAACTTGTTGGCATGTATGAATTTATAATATTCGCTACACTTAAAGCATTCACAACCGAAATGTAGCTTGAGTCCATATTTATTAAATTAGTTTCACTTTATTGAAAATCACCACACAAAAACTGAAAATAAATTTTCAGACGGAAATTCTCGCAAATGTCAAATTGAAAATGAAATGAAAATTCCTTAGGCAGCCTCTAGGCAGGGTTCGTTCGCGCTTAAGTTAGGCGACCTTAAGGCAACGTTGCCTAAATGTGAAAATCGATTATAGATACCGATTTTACACTTAGGCAGTACTTAGCTTAGAGGTTGCCTAAAGTTGGGCAACCTCTAAAATACTTTTATAAATACGGCTGTTAGTTGGTTTTACATCAAACAAGAAAAAACATTTTCAGAACAAAATCGACAGAGTCTAGGTGTTTTGTTGTTGGGAAAATAGTAAACGTTTGAAAATGACAGAAGTTTTGAACAGCGGAATTAGTAAAAGTGATTGGTGATTGTAAATACTATACAAATGGTTTTTATAGAAAAAGGCCCCCAAAAAGCGGGCGAGGGTTAAATTGATCTATAGACGAAAAGTTTATAACGGGTGATTTTTTAAGAGGTTTAAAACTTTTTTTAAAAAAATAACACAAAAAATTCGAAAAAAATGAATGAAATATTTATTTGAATCGATAGTTTGAACCTTGCAATTTAATGTTTAAAGATAATTTCATGCAAATGTTGACCGCGGCTGCGTCTCAGGTAGCCCATCCGCTGAGTCCAATTTTGGCATACTCTTTCACACATATCGGCCGGTATCTCACGAATGAATGCATGTATGTTGGCTTCCAGTGCGTCAATCGAAGCGGGCTTGTCCCTATAGACATTAGCCTTGACATACCCCCACAAAAAATAATCTAATGGTGTCAAATCGCACGATCTAGGCGGCCAATTGACCGGCCCGAAACGTGAAATTAACTGTTCACCAAACTCGCCTCGCAATTGCGCCATTGTTTTGCGTGCTGTGTGGCATGTGGCACCGTCTTGTTGAAACCACATATCATGCAAGTCAAGAACTTCCATTTCGGGCAAAAAAAGTTTGTTATCATCGCTCGGTAGCGTTCAACATTGACAGTAACGCTGCGATTCGCATCATCTTTGAAGAAATATGGCCCAATAATGCCGCCGGCCCATAAACCGCACCAAACAGTAGCTTTTTCGGGATGCATTGGTAGCTGTTGCAATGCTTCTGGCTGATCTTCACTCCAAATGCGGCAATTTTGCTTATTTACGTACCCATTCAACCAAAAATGAGCCTCATCGCTGAACACAATTTTTCGATAAAAAAGCGGATCCTCGGCCAGCTTTCCAAGAGCCCATTCACCAAAAATTCGGCGTTGTGGTAGGTCGGCTGGCTTTAGTTCTTGCACCAGCTGTATCTTAAAAGGCTTTACGCCCAAATCCTTCCGCAAAATTTTCCACGTAGTGCTGTAACAAAGGCCTAACTGCTGGGAACGGCGCCGAATCGACATTTCGCGGTCTTCTGTCACACTAGCTGATACGGCCGCAATATTTTCTTCACTACGCACAGTACGTAAACGTGTTGGTGGTTTAATGTCCAACAAAGTAAATTTGGTGCGAAATTTGTTCACAATCTTCCGAATAGACTGCTCAAAAGGTCGAGAATGCCGATCATAAAATGGAAGCAGCGCGCGATGAACATTTCGAACCGAGCACGAATTTTGATAGTAAAATTCAATAATTTGCAAGCGTTGTTCATTTGTAAGACGATCCATGGTTAAATTGCAAACCAAACTGAAGCTGTTTGACAGTGACACAAGGTACATAACACCAAGGCCCTCTAAAAGAGGGCCTTGTTAACACACGTCAGCTGTCAAAACCAGTGTTTCCAAAACCAAACCAGCTAAAAAATCACCCTTTATTATAAGAACCAATAATTTTGTATCGAAAGTTTTCTTTTTGAATATTTTAATAAACACAACTGGCGACGTACGAACAGACGGACAGACATGGCTACTTTAAGGTATATCTAACTAAATTATTTCTCTATGTTACAAACTGTGTATCAAAACCAATATACCTCTATGGTATAGGGTATAAAAAGTGAGAAGTTCATATCTTAGCCTTATAAACACTACCGACAAATTTTCCAAAGAATTCGTGCTTAATGGCGGTATTCACCAATGAAGCTTAAATTAATTTTGATATTATAAATTTGCTCGGTTCTACCCCCTTTCTCTATTGAATACAGATGAAGAAAATCGGAAAAAAATGTACCACAGAATACAGCTGGTTATTTTTTATATGTACGTGTTTTTTGACAAAATAAGTTCCCCTCAACAGAGAATGTTTTTTCCGCTGAATAAAAATATTTCAGTTGAAGAAGCAGTGGAAATTTCCTGAAGGCTATGGTGAGTGGATTCTTCGTCAATTGACGAGTGGAAAAGTTTGAAAAGCGCCTCTACATGTGAAAAAAATAACATGTTAAGTGCTATAGAATTAAGGGAAATTTTCATTTATACAGGATTACCATAAGAAAACTGTGTTTAAGACGAAAATCCAAACGCGTATTTCCAAACATTTTACTATTAGGCAATATACAAGTTGGAATGGCATTTAATGGAATAAATAATGGACTTTTTATATATATGAAATGCTGTGCGATTAGATTAACATTTTAATACAAAAATGTAATTTTAATTTGGCGCTATTTTTCCTTACAAATAGCGCCACTTTTGCGACTAGTAGAGAAAAAATTAATATTACAATGTATACCAAGATGCTAGCCTTCACTCGTCTACATCAAGGGTTCTTATATTTGCTGCAAAGGCTTGGTTCATGTTTTAAATATGGATACACAAATTCACTTCGACGTGGCGTGACAAACATTAAAAGAAAGTATGTACAAGGAAGTGTATGATAGGGTTGTAGATTATGATATGTTTCAATCATTTTGGCTAATTTTGTAGCTGAGGTAGCAGATGCTAAAACCTTTTGGTGAGTCTATATGTCAGCAAATCGAAGCTCCAAAGCGTGATGTCTAAAACACAATCACGCTTTGGAACTCCGCTTTGCCGACGTTACGCTAAACTGCTTTGCTCACGTCTTGACATATTCACTTGCTCAGCGGTTTCAACTTCTGCTACAAAAATGGGTGAATGATTAAAATCTTCGCTAAAAATATAGTACTCCACCACCCTCACAGTGAATAACCTAGAAAACAACAATAAATATTTTGACAATTCACACTTTTCCCTACCTTCGCTTTGACCAAGGCACTTTACAGCAACGTTACGTTAAGATTTTACGTTTCTCATTTTATGGTTGAAGCGCAACGCCAGACAAAGCTACATTGTGATAGGTAACATTGATTTTAGATGGTTGAAATAGGTGCGTCTGCCAACGCAATGCGCAAAACGAGATTGGGTTTCAGGCATCAACTTTCATAGATAAATAAAACAGATGTCAAACAAACGATTAGACACTTACAGACATTAACTGACATTTTACTGATTCTTATCGACAGACATTTCTGTAGGGATTTTTTAACTACATAATTTGTATGGAAGGTTGGTTTTTCCTCTGATCAAGATTTATTTGTTGTGATCAGTGAAAACTAAAAAGTGATTTTCTGCGAAAACTGTAATTAGAAATTAAAATATTTTCAGATAATCATGTTCTAAAATTCATTACCTTTGTTTTGACACCAGCTCGCCAATGGTTGAATTTATAAAAAAGCCACAATGAGTAAAAGGAAATTTTAAATGATGGTTTTCAATGATAGCTACAACTGCGGCCTAAAGATAAACAATAAGCTGTCAAATGGCACACTAACACACAAAACCAGATCAACCTCAGAGCAAATCTGAAAATGCCAATCGAAAACGCTATTAAACTACCCTTACTTCAGGTTTATGAATATAAATTTTGGTTACTCCCGGAATAAAACCCTATTACGAGAATAAATTGTCGTTATTAATAACGGGGTCATAATGGTTAAGAGGTGGGAATCGTGAGGCATTAAGGCGACGATTTCCCTTTATTCAGAACTGAATATAATAAGTCCAAACTACTTTGAAATATTTGACAGCATTTCTAATTTTGTTGACTCTAATATCTGGTACTTATTCATAGTTGGAGTTGTGTGTTTACAGATAACACAAACTTAAAAGCTGAATCTTTCCTATTTTTTGCACGCCAAAAGCACCCACTCAACTCAGATATAGGTCTCGTATACTTTATACACATTTACATGTTAAAAGGTTCGATGGCATATAAGAATATAAAACCGTCACCAAACATTGATGGCATGAGCTATATTGACTACATCTTCAACTGTCAAGTTCCATGAACCTTCATCGTTTCGATAAACATGCTTTTAACACTCAAATCCATCACATTACATCCCTCTTAATCGTTGACGACAATGAATACCAAATGTTGTTTCAAGGACACTGTAGGCGCAGCCAACGACGATTCCCTAAACCAAATGAAAGCAATATTGGTCCCAAGTAGAGGAGAAACAAGACTCCCTCAACACTCGTCGCACACTTGACCTACCACCTTGCATTGCAGTTCAGCACATGTACAATGTGTACACGTATATACCCTTCGCTCGGCAGCGGTCATAGTCCTTTCGAATAGAAGAAATCAAATTACTTTGAAAATTGAGAATATCCTTCGCTTGATATGTCCCATTCAATTGTGTCTCTATGCATGTGTGTGGGGCGCCGGCCCGGCCGTGTAAGCTCACTCTCTATTGCACGTGCTACTATCCATGATGGCCCTCTAGGAATTTCAATTGCATTATCCCGGCCTGGACCGGAGAGAAATAACCGTGCACAGCAATCCACACACCCACTCAATTCTAAGTGAAAACTTTTTCATGCTCGCTGGGACAGAGCCCTTAGCAGAACCGACGACGAAAACACCAGGCCACCGGCATATAGATGGACCGGAAATCGATGAACTCGATATGTGACTGGAATCATTCGGTTTTCACAACACTACTACTGGCTGCTGCTGCTGTCGTGCAACAAAAGAACCATTGAGTGGTAAGGATATAGACGACGACGATGACTACGATGGCGGCAAAAACTAACAAAAAAAAAATTAAATTGTTAACCGCCACAAGGAAAGGAACACGTTACAAAAAACCAGGAGACAAAGTGAACAGGACATATGGCGTATTAGGGCAAGAGTCCGATTCCTAGACTAGCGACAAATCGCTTGGGAATAACAGTTGGCGGTTAAAGTGGCGCGCAGTGAAAAATGCATTTCCATTCATTTGAATTTAACGAATGAACGGAGGCGAAGGCAAAGGCAAAGGCATTTAGCAGGATAACAGGGATATCGCTCGACTGTGAACTGCGGGCGAAATAGCTTGATGGAATAGGGTCGATTTTTTTTTTGGTCGAAAAATTGAAGGAGATATGTTAGTTTGGCCGGAAGAGATGGGTGGTTTTTTCCGAACACCCTTGCCATACAAGTAAACTTGGTTCATGGATCGATGGTCTGTCAGTGGAGTTTTTGGGTGACAGGGTGAGTGGACATTAATTACAGATGTTAATCTATTGGATTAGAAAATTCGCACTCGCGATGGACTTGATCATTGAAACTGACATCAACTGGGTCATAGGTGATTTCGGGTTCAAAACCTCGTTTCATCGCACCGATGAATGAAGTTTTGCACAATTAGCCACTAGCGTACCCAAACTGTTTTGACATCAATGGCCGTGGGGAACGAAATGTCGCCGCCATATTTGTGAACAAAAAAGGAAGCGACTCAGGAGTATATAACTGAGTACACCTTTGCACGATTTCGGGAACCGAACACGATCACGAAGCTTATTATTTTGAACGTCCTTTTTCAAAATTGGGTTTAATATACTCTACGCATTGTTCGACAGCCTTTGGATATAGTCTAGCTACCATAGTCAATGATATCCGCAGTACCGATTAACGACTTCGCGTGCCGGTATGGCTCAGTCGTCTCGTGAGAGGATCGTTATGCATAAAACATTCTGGGAATCAGAATCGTAAAGCAAAGTACCTAGTCCCACCCTAATCTCAATTCCTTTCTCTTCCATTTTTCAAGCTCACCGTGTTACTTTCCATCGTGAGTTGGTCCTGAAGGGTTGGCGGCTTCAACAAGTACCCAAATAGAGCTCTGGGGATAGGGTGTATTCCGCTTTGCTTGGATCTTTTTCGCGAGGCTCATGGGACTAACAACAAAACGGAGCAACAAAAACAAAAAATCGAAAAGGAAAAGCAGTCCGGAAGGATGCCATCAGAACCATCTAGCAGAGGGAGAAAAGTTACACCTCATCGTAGGTGAAATATTGGAATCCGGTACGAACAGATCGAGATCTAAAGATAAAATTGGGGTTAGACTTATGGTGGAGTTACTCTTAAAGAATGAGCACAACTCCATTTTTAGCCATTTCTCGAAAGTTTTGTGACTATACGGTATAAAACAGAGGGTGCAAATTTCCGGAGGACTTGACGGATAGGAGCTATGCTCTGGACCATCAATCTCCAACCGATCTCACCACAAACTGCGTCGAAGCTAAACCAATGTCGTCCTGCAACTTGAGTGAACAATCCTTTGTGGATAAGTCGGTGAAGGGGAAGGTAACGGCAAAGGAATTGGCAATGGAACACCCTTTAGTGATCACTGTCGTCTCACGAATAATGAGCGTTGTACCTAGAACCGGCGCATGAGTCACATTAAACTCAGTTGTGACCTCGGCAATGGATATCGACCTAAACCATCACCGCGGAGACATAGCTAATCACGACAGACTCCATCTTTCTATTCTCGGGACTTAGCGGCAAAAGTGGGGGCAATGCGAGACGGGTGATAAGAAGACTCAGAAATTAGCCGCAGAAGAACAGCATAGGGAACGATGTATTAAACTCAAGAACGCGTCCCCCTCTTTAGGTCTTACTTTGTGGAAACTCGCAAAACCGAAAACCTCAACACCGACAACCCTTCGATAAGACCGGGCACTCTAGAGGACTACCATGGAGTTTCATCGGGAATTTCCTGGACAACTTAAGAATGATCTGCCGGAGTGGTGGGGCCACCGTAAGGAAATAAAATAAAACATTAGGCCAATCGTCGAAACTGGGTGTTTAAGGAGGAGAGTACTTAGCGCAAACCTCAGCGAGCCAGTTCTCGACATCCGTCGTTTTAGAGAGACAGTCCAAAGCACGATTTAAGACCAGGTGATCGATTCAGGAGGGGGTGAACTCGGCAAAGGTGGTATGTACAAGTCGAAAATGGCTTTGAGTGTGCAAAAGTAGGCTACAAACCAATCTGAAATCTTATGTTGGTTGATGCACATATTCAAGCCAAACTGAAGAGTCTTTTTGGAAGAAGAAAAAGAGTATAGAAGTTCAAATCATATAAAGGTACAACAACCGCCAAAACACTATCGGCAGCTCTACAGTTCAGATCGCACTTCACCGGCTTTCTCCCAATTTAGCTACCTTTACGTGTCACGGCAGCGTACCTGTCCCTGGAAGGGTTCTGGTCTCGAAATAAACATCAAAATTTAAATTACATTCCATTCGATTGTTATTAAACCACTTAAGAGATTTTCTTAAGTAGTTGCCTACTTCTGTTAATTACCTGCTCCTTTAGCTGCTCATCATCCGCACCCCAATTAAAAACGAAACCAATAACCATCACTTAAAAAGCACTACTCCTCCATTGAATTCATTGTCAAGGTAGAATCTCCAAGTCATTTGCCTTTCACTAGTCCTCTTCATCGCCCCATTGACTTGGACACAATTTAATCCCGCACAACTCGTCATCGTCCCTTTGTGACCCCTGCGTCAAAAGGCTTCTTCAAATATTTGCCGTCCCTATGATGTTCTCAATCTTATCCAACACAATATCAATATTATTATCCTTTCGTTGGTAGACGTTTTGTGTCCCCAACCTCTATCTCCCATCAAGAGACAAAAAGGATGCAAAACAGAACAGCATTCCATCGAGCAGGGGTTTATCTTTCGCAATTGCGCGCCGATTCACCAATCATCATTCCTGACTGCATTCCTTTGTTGTGCACTTCAGTCTGATTGCACTTATCCACCTATTCACCAACTTATTACGTTTCAAGTTGTTGTATTCATTGCAGATGCCAAAATGAATTTCAATTACAACCCCATCGGTCGTCGTAGTAGTCGTCTCTCATCCGAGATGCTTCCTTTTTTTTTTTGGGGACCAAGGAGGAGCTCTTGGTGCATTTGGATTTATTCCGTTCGTGAAATCATTCTCGATGCTATTTTGGTTCAACTTGTCGATGGATCTATCATCCAACCATCGACTAAAGCCCATGTCCTTGACAGAGATGACAACGACAGCGACGACGAAAGATGATGGTTGAGTGAGAATAGGGTTTGTTCTTTTCGAACGATGGCAATTGCATTCTGTCAATGTCGTTGAGGGTCTATCTATGTCGATAGGGAAACTCAAGAGTCGTTTCACCCACATCATCTTAACAGATGTCAGCCCAGACAAACATTTCTACCAGGTCGTGGTATTCGTCGTCATCGTCACCGTTGAAGTTCGTTCAATCCACTGAAGCAATCGAAAATTGCATAACGTGTTGGAAGGATTTTCCAATGCAAATGTCGATTGGATTTCTTTACGATGTCTGACTGCGTCCTGCTGCTTACTCAGTCGGATTGAGCGTTGAATTATGTTACGAGGCTGGGTAACCAAAAACCATGGTATTTGGGGATAAGGCTGTTGAAGACGCTGTTTAACCTTTTGACAATTTTTTAAAACAGGCCACAATACCTTCCTCAAAACCTGACCAAATTTTCCCATAACCTAGTGCCACTTAAAACTACAAAACAACCTCTCAAAACCATAAAACCCCTTCCCAGGATATATCAAAAGTGCAATCTAAATTTCGAGCTTACTCCAGAAAAGGAACCGATAAAGTTTTTCCCTCATCTCGGCACCAAGTTAAGCTATAAATTTGCCATTTACAATCGCTGAAACCTCAAAAGTAATTGCACTTAGTACGGGTGCACATTCGGTCCGAAACCTGCTCGTCCTTCGTCTCGTCCACGTCCACTAATGTTGGGTGCAGAATTTACCGCGGCAATAGAACTTTAAGCATCTCCCACTAATTTTAACTTGTTCCGTGGAGATAAAATTGTTCTAGATACGAGTACAATGCGTTTTGGGGAGCGATAAGCCGCCAGCAGCGCCAAAATTATTGCCAACGACAGGAGAGCGCAACAATAAACGTGCAGTGGTGATGGTGGCCATGGCTGTGGCGTCTATACCCCAAACGATTATGTATGAGAGTGTATATCTGGCTGAGGAGCTTATTACGCCTCTAAGGATAATCGAAATGAACCACGTCGTTGCGTTCTACTCTAGTGCAGTTGTTAACTGTATACAGGGAGAAAAGAAAACTTTTCCCACGAAAAGAAAGGACGAAACTTTTCGTTTGCACTTCTTCACTATCTGGTGTGCAGTGTTTCGTTTTTTTTTTCCTATTTTTTGTGTGTCCAGGACGCATAACGCGCGTTCACTGAAGAGTGTGGAATTATTTATGGTACAAAGGATAGCAGCGGCGGGCGGACAATGGGAACGAAAAGTATACTCAGGGTTTTTTTTTTTTTCATTCTTGGATACTTTCACAGGATAGTTAAGGAAGTTTGCACATGAAGCACCTCCTTGCCGCTCGTGCTCGAGAGAAGTCTCTCCAAACGAAATTAACTCTTGGAGGTCTGCATAACAGATAGCACAGCGGACATAGGATGGTGATATTCTTTACCCTGATGGCGTTAGTCGTCCTTGTGATGATCTTCTCTCTCAACGGCTGGCGGCTACTTCATCAACTTTGTCAAAAAGGTTGTACCTACTTTCGGGGGTTTATGGGATATTTATAAAACTCAGTGTACTACTGCTCAGCGGGGTATGTAGTTATTTTTTGGGAAAGTTTAGCCGGACTTGACGAACAAAAAAAAAAGTTGGCCTAGAAATTTAATGCAACACTCGTAGTTATGATAAGTTCCTCGCTGATGTCCGCTTGCACAGGATGCAGTGAAAAGTTTTTCGTATGAAGGTTGGGTCGCAAGGGAAATGATTCCAAATACAGTTCTTCGACAATGTGAAGAGGTGGTATGTGATTGGATATTAAAAGAGGACCGCTGGCAATTGGCTAGAGTTCGAGACTCGTTTAAGGCGAATGGGGTAAAAATATAAATTCTCGTTAGGAAAATGGAAACAGTTTTTTTTTTCTCTCATAAACCTTGATGTGAGCGTGTGTACTTCTTGCAAGTTGGGGGTATCTACCTATTAAGGGCAAATTCGGGTGAATTGAAATAAGATTTTTAAGAGAACTGATGTTACTTAGGTGGTTTTTCAGATCATTGCGAGGGGAGGTCCAGTGAAAAACAATACTTGATGTTTTTTTCTGCGGGGAATTGAGCTTCAGTCTAGGTTTGCATGTCACCGTATTTTAAAAAAAAGAGAATACTTGGGTAGCAATATTCTAGATCTTGGGGGAATTGTATTGGATGTTCTAATTGACTTAATTGCAAATTAAATTCACGCGATCTCTCCACCTCAATATCCATCACATTGCGATAAACAAGAGGCACGCATCCTGTATTTTGAATGTTTGAATATTCCAACTGGCTAAGATCGACTCGGTCCAAGGTAAGAATGCCGATATCCATCACGCCACAACAAATGAGAAATACTGTGAAAAATTTTAATGTCGATAGACTACAATCTCAAGAGACCACCAAATAATTTGCAGAACGCATATCCCTTAATCTCTCTTTTAACACCATACCATACCAGAATCTACTGTCAACAACGACCTCTAGATCAGCATCAGCTGCAACTAATGTGCTGTTGACAGATGCTCGCAGCCAAGAACAAGACCTACAAGGCAAAGCTGGATGTGAAGACTATAGCTGCCATTGAACTTTATAGGCAAAGATGGAGGGAAGAATACTGACTTTCAGAAAGAAGAAAGAGACCAAGAAAAGTGCGCGACATAGAGAGGTGCATCGAATGTGGAAGAAGAATAGCATCTGATGTGCTAGATTTCTCGCACCTACCAGCAAGAAACCCCTGGTTTGATTAGGAATGCCGATATATACTCGCAGCTTAAAACGAGGTCTACAAGGTTAAGGTGCAGGTGAAGTCGAGAGCTGCCATTGAGCTCTATAGGCAAAGAATGTGGGAAAAACACCGGCATTTCAGAAAAAGAGCAAGCAGAGTGATATCGAGGATATAGAGAGGTGCCACTCCAGTAACTAAATGTTCGTTAATTTAACCAAACTGTAAAATGTCAAAGCCAGAGATATAAGACTCGAACAGAATCCTGTCAAGATGAACAAGGAAAGATTGTAGTAGAGACACAGTCGATGCTGAGGATATGGAAGGATCACTTCTGCAGACTGATTGGGGACAACAAATAATCTCCTGCTGTTAGGCAGAATGAACCTTTCATTATTGGCAATGAGATGAACAAGAAAAATCGTAGTAAAGACACAGTCGATGCTGAGGATATGGAAGGACCACTTTTGAAGACTGAACGGCCACGACGAATAATCCCCCGCTGTTAGGGCAGAACGAAACGTTCAGTATTGGCAATGACATTGAACACTTTCAGCAACCAAACATAAGTAAGGTGATGATAGGAATATATAAACTTAAGCTTAACTTACAATTTAATGGGATGAAAGTATGCCTGAAGATTGGAATCGGTCCACAAAAAAGGAGACCAGCCTCTGTACTACAGAGGCATAAGTCTCCTCAACATCGCCTACAAGATCCTATCTGCGTTAATATGTGAACTCCTGAAACCGTTTACCAACAACCTGATCGGGCCTTGTCAGTGTGGTTTTAGGCCAGGAAAGTCCACAACTGATCAATTCATCACACTTTGGCAGATCCTGGAAAAAAACCCAAAAAATCCAAATCAATTCATCGATTCAGCACCTATTCATCGATTTCAAAGCCGCATACGACAGCATTTATAGAGACGAACTATACAGGTTCATGTCTAGTTTTGGTGTACCGCCATCTGTGCCGGATGAAGATGGAGAATTCTCGCTGCTCCAAGCCGAAAGGTTTAATCTAAAATGGATTGTAGTGTAATTGCTTTAACATAATTCTTGCTAGGATTGTGCGATATTCCCGAAGCAATATAAGAAGCACAATCTTCCATAAATCTGTGGAACTACTAGCATAAGCCGACAATATTGACATCATTGGTCGCGCTAAATGTGATGTCACAGCCACGTTTGTTAGTATAGAGCAGAAAGCGGGAAAATATACTCAATGAGGGCAAGAACAAGTACAAGGTGGCGCAAAAGTAATCCTCCTATCAGAAAATGCTACAAACTTTGCGATTGGCCCCTAATGTCAGTTCTGTTTTGACATTTGTGTAGTAAACACATGCGAAATACACGTTAATAAGCAATGTTACGCTACATTGCTCCAGAACGCGGAATATTGGTGACTATTTATTTGAGCAATAATCGGTCGATGACTTTGGCACAACGTGAATTTCGTCGCAGATTTCCTAGCCGTCCAACGCCTACTGGTGAAACACTGCGACGTTTAGCCGCTCGCCTCGAAGAGACTGGCACAACATGAGATGCTGCCAGGCGTGGCAGACCCCGGAGTAGCCGTTCTGCAGAGAATATTGCTGCTGTAGCCGAAGATGTCATGGAAGCGCCGTCGACATCGACCAGACGACGTGCCACGCAAATGGGTATCAGTCGACGGTCTTTACAGCGAATTTTGGTACAAAATTTGAAGATGTTTCCGTACAAAGTCCAGACGGTGCATCAGCTGTTAGCTGCTGACCGCCAATCGCGTCTAACATACGCTCAAGCCATCCTTAATCACCACCAAGAGGAAGATGATTTTTCATCAAAAATAATCATGAGTGATGAGCCCCATTTCCATCTTAGCGGGTACGTAAATAAAGAAAATTTACGCTTCTGGGGCACTGAAAATCCGCGTGTAACCCACGAAGAGCCATTACACCCGCTCAAAGTCACTGTATGGTGTGCTGTTTTCGCTGGAGGAGTCATCGGACCTTTTTTCTTCTAAGACGTCGCGGGCCAAACGGTTACTGTGAATGGTGAGCGCTACAGAGCAATGATCAACGAGTTCTTTTTGCCGCAACTTGATGAATTGGGATTGGAAAACATGTGGTTCCAACAGGACGGTGCAACGGCACACACTGCACGTGCCACAACCGATATGCTGAAGGATGCATTTCCCGGGCGCCTAATCTCCCGTTTTGGCAATTTGCACTGGCCAGCAAGATCGCCTGATTTGACCGCTCAAGACTTCTTTTTGTGGGGATTTTTGAAGTCGCGGGTTTATGTCAACAAGCCTCAGACTCTTGCAGCTCTTAAAGACAATATCCGTCAAGAATGTGAGCACCTATCGCCGGAAGTTTTGGCCAAAGTGATGGAAAATGCCATAAAAAGGGCTCAAATGACAATCAACTGTGGCGGCGGCAATTTACATGACATCATATTCTCGACTTGATGTGAACAAAATTAAAAGACCAAATAAAAATAATCCACAAGAAGAATCAAAGTTTTTCATTTTTTTTAAATTACAGCCAAAAAACATCGAAAGGTTTTTTTTGCGCCACCTTGTAGTTATATGTTGTCAACAAAACGGACACACAACATCAACGAATTAAACAGAACGTCGCCATTGACAGATACAACTTCGGGAAACCATGGGACTTTTTCTACCTCGGCGGTGGATATACATCGACTTATTTATTTGAGTGAGGGCTTTGTTACTTAATTACTTCTTAGCCCGAAGAAACAGCGGATGTCTGACTACACATTGTTGTCAAAGTTAATAGCAGAGTCGAGGTAGAAAAAGTCCCATGGTATCTCGAAGTTGTATGTTGTATCTGTCAATAGCGACGTTCTGTTTAATTCGTCGATGTTGTGTGTCCGTTTTGTTGACCCTTATTATTCCAGTAGGGCGCAGAAGCATGGACCGTATCAAAAGAGGATGAGAGAAACCTTGGTCACATTGTGAGCTAAAAATTCCTCAACAAATCTTCGGTCCCATTTGCTATGGAGACATATATTCATCTAAGAAACTTACGAACTATTCAGCGACATAGCATTGGACGTTAAAGATGGCTAGAAAATGTAGAGCAATGTCGGACGGAGTAGAAAAAAACCTCGACCTTCAAGTGCACAACTGGAGGCAGTAAGCTAAAGACCGGGCTAATTGGAGAGTTATCTTTGGCTGAAGCGCAGGTCCATTCCTGATTGATAGTGTGAAAGTTAGTACACAGAAATTGAGTTCCGGTAATAACCTCTTATGCCCCCTTATAACCTATGTCCTATTATCTAGGTCACTTAGCATAACCTGGGTTGAACAGACTTGAGCCATTGCACTATCTGGAAACAGTATGGCTGCACTTTGTTCAAGCCTACGCAGCAATTTTGTCACAGGAGGTAAAATCCGGGCTCAGTGGCGCGATGGTTAGTGCGATGAACTGCCGCGCAGGAGGTCTGGGTTCGATTCCCAGCCGTAGCAACACCTAAATGATTTTTCACTGGCCCTCCTCTCGTGATGATCTGACAAATCGTCCGAGTAGTATCAATTGTCAAGAATAGCTTATCTCAACTTAGCCGTTCGGAGTCGGCATAAAACAGGAGGTCCCGCCATCGTGCAAGAAGTACACACGCACACATGAATGGTTGTGAGAAAGCTAGGCCCTGGGTACTAACGAGCCTGTTGCGCCAAAAATTTGTATTTGTATTTTAGGTAAAATCCGGGAAATGCTGAGTAGATACTATTTGATGTCATTGAGTTTCGATGGGAATAGCTGGCTTTGACGGTGAGTCTGATTGGAACCAAGAAACGCGTCGGTTGTTTTATTATTTAAACTGAAACGGTAACACCTATATCAGCAAGGAGACCATTCTCACATAACCTGAACACAAATTTTAAAGACTCTGAAAAATTTCCTCTTCAACATACGCCACATGAGCTTAAACCTTAAACCGTTTACAAGTAAAAACATTTCCCGGGCCCATTTAACAGCAAAAACAAAATGAAAAACTTTCCTTTCGTAAACCTAAACCGATATCAATTTTTCAAATTGGCTTCTGAAACATACATCTCTCTCTCTCTCTCTCTCTCTTGTAATGTAAACTAACACCGTCCTTCAGCTTGTAAGGTGCGCGTTAGCACAAAACACACAAAAATTTATTAACTTTCTCCCCCAGTCCTCAAAAAAAAAACGACGAGTAGCAGCAGCAAAACTTTTCCCAACAACAAGAACAAACTTGAAGGCTACGAATTCCACCGAATCGGACTCGGACCTTGCTGAAACTTCTCCCAATGCGCTTCGGCTCTCTCGCATTTAGACAAAGTACACAAACATTTATTTAAGTGTAAAATTCAGTTATTAACTTTTCAATAAACTTCTTCATCTACTTTTGCAATACTTTTGCAGTAGGTATGTCCCGACCCGTCCCGATGATACTCTGCCGCGTCCTCGTCGGATCCTGTCACCCCATAGCATATCGGATTTCATTGCGCAGCAAATAGTAAAAGGACACTAACGCTGACTTTATCCACTGGGGCAAACTAAACGCGAACATGGAACGACTTATTGAGTAAATTAAAGAAAACAGATGTCCTTGCGCTGGCTATTACCCGAGGCCAAGACCGAGCTATAGATTGGCCTCTTCTCCCATTGGGTGGATGTAAAAGTTTTTTTTTCGCAGCATGGTTTCGATGGAAAACTTCCAATGCGACTAATTAGTCATTTTGGTCCTGTTGCGAGTTCTTTGTTTGTTTGCACGAGAACGAATTGCTGTCATTCGTGTCGCTGAGTTGGTGAAAATTAGTGAGAGGGAGACGGGTTGACTTGGGAAAAGGACATTTCATTCATAGACAGGTTCGTTATTATGAAAATAAGTTTGGGCAATTAGAGCACCGATTGGGTGGGTGAAGGTGGTCTGTTGATTACTCTATGATATGACTGAGTTCATGGGCGAATGGAGGGCTATTCGTGAGAAGGCTTTTTGAAGACAAAGGACACTAATATTGTAAATGTAAACACCTACGGCAATATTGTTGACAATCATAAAAAGCGTGTTGATGTTCATGAAAGGAAAATGAAATCCCTTTTAGTGGATGGAAGAGCTAAGTGTGCACACCGGCGGGACAGTTTTACGAGGTTAGATAATGTCGCTTGGACGGTGAAATTGGCTACATTTACGACAGGCACCAGATGTAATGATATTCATACACTATTCCTGAACCTCAAAATGTTGAGGTGACATTGACCATCAAATCCGTCAGTCGGCGAAAGTGGGATATGGTTATATTCGACTGATCGACGGCGATGGAGTAAAAAATTATAGTCCTGCAACCCTCGGTGGCTAGAGAGTAGTGCAGGATTATTTGCTGATCATTCTATAATAATAAGACCTAAATAAAACAGGCAAACCCAGCATTAGAAAGCATTTAAAATTAAAATCTCCGATCCCACCACCGAGTTTCAGTTAGCGAACACCGAGAAGAACTAAATTTCCTTAAAGATGGCCATAGTTCAAATAAACGTGAGAGTAGCCAACTGGATGCTTAAGCTGAGATGAGGTGACCACGACAAGGGGAGTCCCAAAAGCATTAAACAATAAAACACCGATCCCACCACCGAGTTTCAGGTAGCGATCACCGAGAAGAACTAAATTTCCTTAAAGATGGTCATAGTTCAAATAAACGTGAGAGTAGCCAACGGGATGCTTAAGCTGAGATGAGGTGACCACGACAAGGGAGTCCCAAAAGCATTAAACAATAAAACACCGATCCCTCCACCGAGTTTCAGATATCGATCACCGAGAAGAACTAAATTTCCTTAAAGATGGCCATAGTTTAAATAAAAGTGAGAATAGCCAACGGGATGCTTAAGCTGAGATGAGGTGACCACACCAAAGGAAGTCCAAAAAGCATTAAAAATTAAATTCTCCGAGTTTCAGGTAGCGATCCCCGAGAAGAACTAAATTCCTTTAAAGTTCTAATAAACGTGAAAGCAGCCAACGGGATGCTTGAGTCAGATTATAATTGGATGGACTTAGTGTCAAATCCTGCGAGAGGTGGTGGTCAAAAGGTGATTCAAATGCTTCAGCCAAGACACCTGCAAGCAACCTGCAACCATACATACAAAGATTCAAGGTCTATGGCCCAACTGTGGAGAAAAGTGTCATAATAGAAACAGCTGCCCAAACCCTCCAAAATGTTGTCTATTGAGTATCCAATAATTCACGCAAAATTTGAATTATGCGCCATTTAATAGTGCTGTGTTGCTTACGGGAAAATAGGTAACAATGTGACAGCTGACAGTTCGGGGTTAGTAAAAAGGGGGCCCTTTACGAAAGGACAACGCATTTTCATTGTTGCGCTATATTTTAAAAGTAATGAAGGTTTGTGAGCTACAGTCCGTAATTTTCGTACAAAATATTGCCGTCAAAGTGGTTTAATCCATCAACTTTAAAGAGAATAATTTATAAATTCTGGAAGACTGGATCAATGGTGATTTAAGACAATCTGGGTGACACCTATCACAAGACGTTTAACAGAAAATATGGAAACAGTTCGCGAGAGTATTGCTGACAGTATAGGAACATCAATTAAGCACCGTATGGTCAAGAATTAGCATTACAAGAAGCTCCCTACAGCGAATTCTCACGGATTTGAAACTTCAATTGACTCAAGAACTGAAGACTACTGTCCATGCAGCGCGAAGACAGTTCGTTGAATGGATTTCGGAATAACAACAAGCAGATGCTGATTTTTCGAACAAAATCATCTTCGGTGATAAAGCCCATTTTTAACTTGATTTCTTCGTTAATCCTCAAAATTGTCGCATATGGGGTTCAGAAAACCCATGAGTAATTGTTGAGAAACAAATTCATCCAAAACGAGTGACTGTTTGGTGTGAATTTTGGGCTGGAGGCATTATCGGACCATTCTTATTCGGCAGTAACAATTAATGGTGTTCGTTATTGTGACATGATAATCCAGTTTTTAGTGCCCACGTTACAAGATATTGATGTGACCCACATAAGTTTCAACAAGACGGTACCACATGCCATACAGCCAGAGAAACAATTCAATTACTGCATGAGCCATTTCCTAATCGTGTAGTAATTCGTTTTTGCCATCCATATCTTGCGATTTAAAGCCATTGGACTTTTTTATTTTGGGTTTTTTTTTAGTCAAATGTCTATGAAAGCGGAAATTGGGCGGTATATTAATGAAATTCAGCCACATTTATTCTTACTTACTTACTTACTTAAGTGGCGCTACAGTCCGGGATGAACCTGGGCCTCAACCAACATGCCTCTCCAATTAGCCCGGTCGCTAGCTAACTGCCTCCAGTTGCGCACTCCAAGTTGGTTGAGGTCGGTTTCTACTTGTGTGTGCCACTTAAGGCGAGGTCTTCCTCTACTGCGTCCGACATCTGACTGGGAATCGAAGACTCTGCAAGCCGAAGTATTGGTGTCCATTCGTTTGTCCTTGCCATCTTAAACGTCCAATGCGGAGTTTTTTTTAACCAGGGGTATGTCGTTGTACAGCTCGTATAGTTCGTGGTTGAATCTTCGTCTCCATAGAAGAATTTTTCTCTCGAATCGACAAAGGATTTCTTCATCCGCTTTTGATACGGTCCATGCTTCAGTGCCGTAGAGCAGGATTGGGATGATCAGGGTCTTATATAGGATCTCCTTAGTAGTTCAAGTGAGGGCTTTACTACTAAATTGCCTTCTTAGCCCAATGAAACAGCGGTTGGCAAGAGTAATTCTACGTTTGATTTCTGGCGAGATGTTGTTGTCAGAGTTAATAGCGGAGCCGAGGTAGACAAAGTCCCGTACTACCTCAAAGTTATATCTGTCAATGGTGACTTTCTGTCTAATTCGTCGATGTTGTGTATTGACAGCATAAACTAAATCTTACCCTCATTTACTGTGAAACCCATTTTTGTCGCCTCCTTCTCTATACTAGCATACGTGGCTAGGACATCACGTTAAGTCCTACCAATGATGTCAATATCGTCGGCGTATGCTTGTAGTTGCACCGATTTTTGGAAAATTGTGCCTCTGGTGTTGGCTTGGGAGTTTTGCACAATCCTCTCAAGAATCAAATTCAAGACGTCACATGACAGCACATCGCCTTGCCTAAATCCTTTTGTTGTATCGAATATGTCGGTGAGGTCGTTTCCGACCCTGATGGAGCAGCGAGAATTCTCCATCGTCATCCTACATACTTAGGTCGGGTAGGTTGGCAGTTTTCGCTGTTGTTGCCAATATTAAATGGTTCGTTCTGCCTGACAGCGGAATGTTGTTCGTCATCGCCGTTTAACAGTCTGCAGAAGTGATTCTTCCATATCCTCAGCATCGACTGTGTCTCAACTACGATATTTCCTTGTTGATCTCGACAGGATTCTGTTCGAGCCTTGTATTCTTGGCTTTGACGTTTTACACTTTGGTAAAACTTGGTTCCTGGAGTGGCACTCTCTATATCCTCGATCGCGCGCTTTTCTTGCTCTTTTTTCTTCTTTCTGAAAAGCTGGTGTTCTTTCCTTCTTCTCTTCCTATAGAGCTCAATGGCAGCTCTCGTCTTCACCTGCAGCTTAGCCTTGTAGGCCTCGTTCTTGCCTGCTAGTAGTATCTGTCGGCATTCCTCATCAAACCAGGGGTTTCTTGCTGGTGGCCTCGAGAAACCTAGCACATCAGTTGCGGCTGATCTAATGGTTTGTTGGCATCGTTACCATTGTTCTTCGACATTAGATGCTGGTGCTATGGTGTGAATCGAGAGGTTAAGGGAAACGCGGATACGGTTATATACATATGAGAAACTTATATTCAATTTGGTTTCATAAAATTTATTTGGACTAGCTTTTGAAGACAACATCAGTGAAGTGGTCACCTCTATTGACCAAAGTCAAATGTGACATTTTTGCTGGGTTTTCATTGACATCTTTGGCGGTATATCGATGATTTCGGCAAGAATGTTTGCATTGGGCTAGTCTATGGTCTTAGGCTTGCTGGCCTCAGAAGGGTAAAAGTCCGGAGGGGTAAAATAGGGAGATCTCTGTTATCATTTTTCGACAACACACGTCCGGGGAATTTTCTTCGGAGAAGGAGAAATGTTTGATTTGCATGGTGCACCGTCTTGTTGAAAGTAGTAACCGTATACAGAACCTTTTCACACATTTGTGGGAAGACATAATGAGCCAACATCCAGCGATAGAGATTCCCATTGACTGTTCGCCTTCCCTGAAGAAAAATAGCCCGATGATGGTTTTGACGTTTTCTAGTTATGCAATGACTTTTCATGAATCTCGTATAGATTCACAAGATGGAGCTTGTTGGCCGGCCACAATATTTTCGACAATATTCACGTCAACTGAACGAAAAATTTCAATGTACGGTGTCACTACTTCGGAATGTTGTTTCTGTATAAAGCGATTCATGGTTAAAATTGTATTGAATTGACATTTCAAAAACACTTCTATCGGTTGACAAGTACCAAAGTTATTCAGTGCTTATATACATAAAAGATGGAGCACCCTGTATTTTTCTTTAAATCAAGTCATACCACGTACCTAGCATGTGTCTTGGCTTAAAAAAACGCTTAAAAATGAAAAAAAAAACTTGTTAGACTGTTTCAATTTTCACAAAGTGATAAACACATCAATCCATTAAAATGACTTTGTATGTATGTCTTATCCTTCAAATTCCCCCTCCGGAAGGCAAATAAACCCCCACCCCACCATTGTAATAATTAATTACATCAATTTATGAGATTGCATCCTTTTTAACAATCGCTATCTTCATCCTTTTCCTGCCATTTACACCGCAACTGAAACGAAAGAGTTATTAAATGACATCAAAAAGGACTTTGGCCGTATTATTGTTATCTGTATGGGCGTCGTTGACGTCGTCTCCACTCTTGACAGCATACATTAAAATTAATGTCACAATTGTGAATTGAAGAACGCGGCTTCCACATATCCAAAAGACACTTTGGGGCGGCTCATCATCCCTACCGGTATTTACCCGCCTAATCCCAAAGCTTGGGTACAGTTTTTATCCTGTTGTTTTGTTATGTTATCCTTCGAACGATGCAAAGGCCAAACACGACATTTTAATGACGACGATGGCGGTGATGGTGATGGTGCGCGGTGTGGCAAATTGTTGAACGCGCACAGCAAATGCAAAAGGATGTCGAGTGTCGGAAGGAAGCTAATTGAAAATTATCTCTCTCAGGAAATTTCACGCAAAGTAATTCTGTTGTGTCCTGAAGTTTTCTACGAGTCGAGGTGTGCATGGGTGTGTTTGTATGAGGCGTTTAGTAATTGGGATATGTGTCAATGTCGGTACATGAGTTACGTAACAAATGATGTAATTAAATTCATAAAATTGTCGAAACACGTTAAGTGAATGCGTAATTCTGGGTCTGTAATTTAAAGGCACTCTGAGCGTTATTTTTTTTTATGCATGACAATGTGTGATATAAATGGCGACAAGCTTTTTGCCAAAAAGGGTTGACGTTGTGGATAATAAATCGAAATATTTTGAAACTTTTGTAATTTGATAATTGGTAATGTTGTCATGAAGGTAATATCAAAGGGAGACAAGGTGATATTTACAAGAGCTTCACAGCTGTCAAACTTTTAGGTGACGGTATAGGAATGTGACTTTAAAATCATAAGCAAAACCAAAAATATTTTCATTTTGACATGTAATTGAGCCGGCCAAAACACATTTTGACAAGAAGAAACGCTGCAATAGATAAGGGTAACGATACTTAAACTTTGCCAAATCACTTATACCGAAAGACCAACAATTTTTAATAACTTTGTCAATCAAAATTTGTGTTGTTTATACCTTATCCCATAGGGGTATATTAGTTTTGATGCATAACATAGAGAAATAATTTATCTAGATATACCTCAAAGTATATGGAAGGACCTTAAATCGCTTGCTTAGTCATGCCATGTCTGTCTGTCCGTCCGCTATTTTTAGGCCTTAAATTTTGAGGTAGTATAATAAAATTTGGTATATGTCCGTTTTTTTAAAATTGACACTTGCTAAAGGGATTATAAATACCTTATGGTGCTTGAGCACAGCGCTGGCATTAAGGAAATAGAGGAGTAGAAAGGAGGAGGTACAGATGCGCGTTGGTTTTGAATTTCTGTAAAATGTAATGGAGAGGAAAAATTGAGTTTGGTAAAGCATTCCACATTCGTGTTGTTCGGTTAAGGAATGAATCTCTATATTTCATAGTACGTCCGAAGATAGGCTTTAGGGTGAACTGATTAGCATTCGTGGTACGGCTAGTCTTGTAATAGCGGTAAAAGAATGTAGAAGACATTCCTACGATGTTCGAGCGAAACTATGGAGTTCGCTATGGTTGAATCTCCTATCACTTTCATCGCACGCTTTTGTATCCTATCTAGTAGGTGCAATGATGTTTTGGCTGCACCTGACCATATGTATGTGTACGTTGAACTCAAGTTTGGGGCAAGTGCCATTCATGGATAATGGCTGTAAATTTTGGTTTCACTCGGATGACAGAAGACAGCATTGCGTTTTGGAAGCATTAAATTCCACTCTATTAGATTTACCCCATTTAATTATGCTGTCGAGGTCGGAATTTGTATCCTAACATATTTTGTTGTTTTTGTTCCACATCCGAAGGTGAAGGGCGTGAATTCGAGAACGAATTTGAAAAGCTGAGGGTACTGTCATCAGCGAAGGAATGAATTGGATTAGAAGTTGCAGACAAGAGGTTATTAATAAAAATGAGAAAGAGTGGTGGTGACAAAACGGAGCCTTGGGGAACTCCAGCATTTATTTGGTGAGTAGCAGACTTGAAACCGTCCCAAACTACTTGAATTAAAGGTTCAAGAGGTAGTTTCTAATCCATTGAAGAAGAGTATCATCGATACCAAAATCACGCATTTTCGTCAAAAGGGCTGGATGCCAAACCCTGCCTTTGAAATATCTAGTGCAACGAGCCTGTTTTTTCCACTAAGGTGGATTGATTGTTTCCACTTTTCGGTGAGACATGACATCAAATCACCAGTGGACCTGTTGCTACGAAAACCATATTGTCGGTCATTGAGGAGTTTTCGTGATTCAAGATATTTCATAAGCTGGCGGTTTATCAGCGTTTCAATGACCTTTGAAAAAGGGAGGTAAGTGCAACTGGTCGGTAGTTGGAGAGAGAAGAAGATTCGCATTTTTTGGGGACGGGCTGGACAAATTAAGTTTTCCATCGACTCGGAAAGAGTCCTGATGAATAGGACAGATGGATAAGCCTACGCAGTGGTTTTGCCAGCGTTGAAGAGCACCTCTTCAGAATTGTGGGGAAGATACCATCTGGACCAGACGATTTGTGTATGTCAAGATCGATTAATACTCCTGCGACTGTACGAGTACGAAAGTGGATTGGTCCCATAGTATGTTCTACGTTCTCTAGTACAGGGGGAGACTGGGCACAATTTGGCAGCGTGGAATTGGCTGCAAAATGAGCAGCGAGCAGATTGGCTTTGTCGAGAGAGGTAACAGCTGGAATGTCATTGTAAATGAGCGTTGGCATGGAAGATAAGGTCGAATTCTTGATGTTTTTTTACAAACGACCAAAAGTTTGCACTACCTTTGGGACATTTCTGGCTCGTTTGAATTTTAAACGTTTTTTTCTCAGTTGAGTTGGCTTTATATGACTGAAAACAGAATTATTTCACCCTAAAAGCCTCTTTACAGCTCGAGTAAACGGGTGATATACCCGTTTACCTTCGGTTTTATACTCTTTACCCGGCGACGTATAAAGGATTCCATACCCAGGAGAATGTTGTTAGTTATCGCATCAGCCGTAGCATCAACGTCATTATCGAGGAAGCATAATGGTCAGTTAAAATTATTAAAGAAACCGTTTAGAGCTTCCCTAGAGGCGATAATACATTTTTAGTGAATTTGTCGGGGTGAGATGTTAAAAACAAGCCCAGGGTGTTGGCGGCTTGACTGTCAATATCCGGAATGCTCGTTGGCTCATTTACAAGCTGAGTTAATTTGTTTACGTCAGCAAAGATCTCGACATACCTTCCTTCGGTTATTGACTGTCCAGAATGTCGAAGTCACGAAGTGTATAAATTTTCAAAATTTGCCCACTTTTAAAAAAAAAATATTATTTTTAAACGGTAAGGGATTTTGAAAAAAAAATGTCTGAATAACATATTCAGAGTCTCAATATTTATAGTTCGTCCATATAAAGTTTTTTGACACGCCCACCTTATGTGGGTTTTAAGAACTTTAAAAAAAACTTTTCGATGCAAAAGCATTGATAATGTTAATGTCAACATTTCGTAATTTGAACATTTTAACCCACGCCCACTTTTTGGGGGCGTTTTCCGATATAAAACCATTTGTATACCCTACCCCAAAAAATATGAAGGTGACAAGCGTTGATAAACGCTTTTGATAAATTGTCTGAGCAACATATTGTGAAAATCCCACGCCCACTTTTTGAGGATGGAATAGGATAGGGTATTCAACGACAGCCTTCTCATATGTATTTTAGTGTGATCAAGATCAAGGTTCACAATGCCTTATGACGGTGTAGGATTTCTCCTTTAAACAAATGGCTAAGCTACAGTTACTTTAAGATAGGTTCTTTGATGTGATGGACTTCTCGAAACTTTAACTCTTTTTTCCTTCAATCTTTTTATATCTGCGCAACAAAATCATAGACTAATAGTCACTTATCCCTGTGCTTCCTACCGGAAGATGAGAGCATCTATCTAAATCACAGTCGGCTTGTATTTTCTATATTTTAGGTATTTTAGTATCAGTAAAGCAGGAGATCAGAAATCTAAAACTATCTCCAGTTTTACTGTCAAGTTTTTACTTGTGTGGAGAGGTCGGATAAGGAGAGGTCTTCTTCTACAGCGTATGAGACTGGGAATTGAAGACTCTGCGAGCCATAGTATTGATGTCCATTCGGTCTACATGTCTTAGCCATCACAAACGTCCAATCTTTGAGCTGCATAACTCGTAAATATTGGTTGAATCTTCGTTTTCATAGTTTGTCAACGCAAACAGGACAAATTTTCCAAAAGAATTTTTCACTCAAAATGACAGTTCTTCGGCCCATAATTCAGCAGAGCAGTACTAGGAAGATAAGAGTCTTAGAAATAATATAAGTTGTTCGATTGAGGGCTTTATTACTTGTTGACATCATCCTCATTGTTCTTCTCCATGGAAGCGTGAGTTCATATAAGGCAAATGTCGGCGAATTTGGCCTTGATGCATATTGATCTATGCTTTCCCTAATGATGCATAAGGCAGGAAGCCTAAGCTGGTCACATATAACAAATCTATATAATTCAGTCACTATTTCTGCTTATATAACATAGTCCGTAGTAGATGTCACAGTTTCTCTTCCTCTCTTTTTCCCGGCCAATACTATCGTATTTCCTTGATGACAGTTGTAGCGTATAGTATTGGCTCGCCAATGCACGCACTTGTCGGTGGTCTAATTATGACTGCCCATTCTTCATATAGTGCATGCACACGAGACAATATGCATAGATAAGGCATTAATGAGAACATTGAGAGATAGTTGATACTGTCACTAGTACACCTATACCAAAGTACTTACGCATGTATGAGAGAGCATGTCTATTCATGCTGTAGAAAGGATGATATCAATACACTACATCTCTTCCATGTTTTTAAGTTTTTTTTTTCCTTTATATTTTATGATTTATTTTTTTTTTCTGAAAACTTAATAAATAAACATTTTATTTCGAATTACATTTTGTTATAACATAAACATAAACATATTGAACTTTGTAACTTATGTCCAACTTTAATTCATAAAATTAATACGATTCGTATTGTGTTCCTAAATCATTTTGTATTGAAATCCATTTTACATGATATAATTTATTCTGAATGCTTAATCTTGTATAGACTTCCACTCCCCTTCTATCTTCTAAAGGTGAACAATATTTCTTCTAAATTGTTCATTTGTTTTATCATTTCTAACTACTATATCTCCTTCATTATTACTTTCTACAGTGTGTCGAGTAGGACTAAAATTTGGAGTAAGTTTATTTTGTTTTACAAAATTCTTTACATACACTTTATCGCCTATATTAATATCTGAACCTTCGGCTTTTCTTTTTCTATCTACATACTCTTTTCCTTTCTCTTTATTTTCGTTATCCCTATCTCGCACCTCTGAATCTGTAATTTTTTTATCTATAGATTCAAATGCTGGAACTTTGTCTCTATTTATTCTATTGAAAAATAATTCCGATGGCGTTTTTCCGGTGGTTGAGTATGGTGTACTATTGTACATCATTAAATATTCCCATAAGGATTCTTTTAGTTCTTTTCCTTCAATTTTTCCAATTTTTAATCGTTTTAATATTCCATTTTGCTGTGGCCAATATGGAATGCTGTTAAAAAGTATAACATTGCATTCTTTACTAAATGTCTTAAATTCTGTGCTTATAAATTGCTTGCCATTATCTGCCGTTATCGAAATAGGAAAACCGAGTCTACTAAAAATCTCTTTTAACATCTTTATGATGTTAGAGGATGCTATGCTCTTGCAAATTTTGATTTCCTTGTATCGGCTGTAATAGTCTACTGCAACGAACAGGTAATCATTATTTGGAAGTGGGCCCATGAGGTCAATGGCTATATCAACCCATGAAGTGATTGGAAGATCACGTCTTTTTAATGGAACTGGAGGATGAGGCATAGCAACCATTGTACAACCTTTGCATGTTTCAATAAGATTTTCTACATCTTTGTCAATTCCAGGCCACCACACTTTAGTCCTTAGGCGACTTTTCATAGCCACAATGCCGGGATGGCCTTCGTGTGCGGCATCCAGAACGTGTTTTCTTAGTTTCTGCGGAATCACTTTTTTATTTCCTCTAAGTAAAATGTTTTCATAAAAACATAATTCGTTTTCGAAAACTTTAAATATTTTAACAGACTCATCCCATATATTTTTGTAAACACCCTTTTTAACATTTTGTATTTCCGAATCCTTTGTGGAATATTCTTTTATTTCTAGTATTGATACCGCGTTAGGTCTTGAACTTTCAATTATCTGTTGTATATAATTGTCTGTTGCTTGTATAGGTTCTTTTGAAAATTGACATAAACGTGATAGTGGGTCGGCATTGTTTGATTTACCCGGTCTGTAAATTATATGATACCGATATGATTGTAGACACAAAACCCATCTTTCTATGCGAGCACATGGTTTTGATTTTGGTCCAAAAATGATCTCGAAAGGCTTATAGTCCATTATCAAATCAAACTGTTTTCCAAAAAGGAAAATGTTAAAGTGCTCTATTGCCCAGACTAATGCAAATGCTTCTTTTTCTGTCTGACTTTACCTGCGTTCACACTCTGTAAGCGTTTTATTGCCGTAAGCAATAATTCGGGGTCCTTTTGAATTGATTTACAATAACACTGCACCAAGTCCAAATGGACTTGCGTCAGCAATAACTTGAGTTCTGTCTTCAACGTTGTAAAAACCCAACGATTTAATATTTGCAAGAATGTGTTTCAATTCTTTGAAAGCATAATCTTGTTCATTAGTCCAATGTTCCATTAGCTTACTATTCTTTGTAAGTTTTTTCCGAAAGAGTTGTTTCAAAGGCTCCGTGGTAGTAGCTAACCGAGGTATTCATTTTCCAATAAAATTAATTAGACCCAAAAAACTTTGAAGTTCTTCTATTGCTTTTGGAACTCTAAATAATTGTAAACTCTCAAGATACTTTTTTAAAGGTTTTATCCCTTCGCGACTTAATTCATATCCCAAAAATTGTATCTTACAAACTGCAATCAGACATTTATCATTATTTAAAAGTACATTATTTTCCTTGAGAATTTGAAGAACTTTTTGTAGCCGTTTATCATGTTCGTGTTTGGAACTACCATATATTAATATATCGTCAATAAAGTTTATTACCCCTTCACATCCAATAATCATTTTTTCCATTATTTTCTGAAAAAGTTCCGGGGCACAAGTTATTCCAAACATTAAGCGCTTATATTGGTACAATCCCTTATTTGTTATAAACGTCGTTATGTACCGTGATTCGGGATGAATTTCAATCTGGTGGAAGGCGTTTTTAACATCGAGTTTACTAAACAGTTTTGCATTTCCAATCTTTGGCAAAAACTGATCCATAGTTGGTAAAGGATGGTTCTCCCGCAAAATGGCTGCATTTGCACGTCTCATGTCCATACAAATTCTTATTTCTCCATTTTCTTTTAGAATGGGAACGATAGGAGAAACCCATTTTGATGGTTTTCTAACTTCCTCTATAATATCGCATTCTAAAAGTTCTTCTAACTTCTTTTCGACTTTAGCTTCCAAAGGTATAGGAATTCTCCTGAATGGTTGGAAAACAGGTTTGACTGATTCATCAATTGGTATCTCCACAAGAACATTCTTAAACTTCGGAAATTCTAAACTTTTTACTTGGTTAACATCAGTACCTATTTTGAGAACTTTAAGAGCTTTTGCGGTTGTAACCCCTATTAAATTGTTCGTTCCCTCTGCAATAACATAGAATGTGGCTTTTTCTACAATCTTGCCAATCATTATAAATGCATCGAAACATCCGATCACGTCCAAAGGGGTAGAACTGCCATAAGCTAAAAATGTTTTTTTTGGGTTTTTAATCTGATTAAATGCTTTTACGTTGTTTTTACGAATCTGTTAACAGGTTTTGTTTACACCCAGAGTCATTAATCATATTAACTTTTATATCCCCAATAAAACATTCTATAGATGTTTCATTGTCGATATGGAATACATAGTCTACTTGCTCTTTCTCAATAAAATCAACCTCTTCTGTGTCCTTCTTTACTTTTTTCCTGTTGATAACACTACGTTCTGATGCAGGGTATTTTCTTTTTTGTGAAGATTTAGTCTTGCAATGTTGACGAAAATGCCCCAAAAATCCACAACCGAAACATTTTTTATCTCTTGCAGGACACTTTGTGTCTTGTGCGGAGTGTTTTCTACTACCGAAACGTTGACACCATGTGTCCTTTTCATCTTTTGTTCGATAACTATTTCCTTTAGGCCCATTTCTAATTATGTTTATATCTTGACTCATAGATTTATCTCCGTAATTATCAAGCTGCTGTTTTACTATCTCCTGTGTATTAGCTTCTTTTATAATAAGATCTAGTGTTATATCGTCACCTATTGTTAAAATCTTTTTTCTTAATTCTTCGGAACAACCTTTTTCTGCTATTTGATCAATTAAATGTTCATCGATCTTATCAAAATCACATTTTTCAGCTTTGCTCCTTAACCTTATTAAAAACTTTTCGAATTTTTCGTCTACCTCTTGTTTATATTTAAGCCTAAAAATATGCCTTTCGAATACTTTACTTTGCTTAGGCAGGAAATATTCATCAAATTTCTTAATAGCGAGATTCAATACTGGCAGCTTCCAGGTATATGCTTAAGGCTCTCTTCCACTTTTCCCATCTCAAGCCTACTGAAGAGGTGTCCCCCTCAGTAACGAAACTCTCCAACGGATGTAAATTTTTTTCCATTTCTTTATCAAGAAATGTAATCAATTATTTTCAATCAAAATACGGTTTATAGCATACATATTATACATATTACTATTTGAAACGAACTTTTCAAATTATAAAATTTTTTTTCCGCTCTAAAATTTATTAAAAGCTTACATTAATTTTTCAATTAAATGGATATCTAACCAATTTTCCAAAACTTTATTTGAAACTTACACTTCCTTTCCAATAGAATGGAAAACCAATTTTCTAAATTTCATTTGAAACTTACTCTTCTTTTCCAATAGAATGGAAAACCAATATTCTAAACTTCATTTGAAGCTTACTCTTCTTTTCCAATCGAATGGAAAACCAATTTTCTAAACTTCAGTTGAAGCTTACTCTTCTTTTCCAATAGAATGGAAAACCAATATTCTAAACTTCATTTGAAGCTTACTCTTCTTTTCCAATCGAATGGAAAACCAATTTTCTAAACTTCAGTTGAAGCTTACTCTTCTTTTCCAATAGAATGGAAAACCAATATTCTAAACTTCATTTGAAGCTTACTCTTCTTTTCCAATCGAATGGAAAACCAATATTCTAAACTTCAGTTGAAGCTTACTCTTCCTTTCCAATTGAATGGAAAGCCAATTATTTATTTTATTTCCAATTGAATGGAAAACCACTTAATAAAAATAACACTTATTTTTTTTGTTTGTTATGTATTCTTTACTCACCAATTGATAATATTTTTGTTTGTTTTGATAATTTCTTCAGAATCGGTTACACTTCTTGCACTTTTACACTTCTACTCTCTTACACTTTCAACTTTTCTTGTGAACAAGTTCCTTCTTGTTCAACTTTTTTTTCCTCGTCGCCAAATGTAGCGTATAGTATTGGCTCGCCAATGCACGCACTTGTCGGTGGTCTAATTATGACTGCCCATTCTTCATATAGTGCATGCACACGAGACAATATGCATAGATAAGGCATTAATGAGAACATTGAGAGATAGTTGATACTGTCACTAGTACACCTATACCAAAGTACTTACGCATGTATGAGAGAGCATGTCTATTCATGCTGTAGAAAGGATGATATCAATACACTACAACAGTAATGGCTGCTTTGTAGCAGTTTACGGCTTCCACTAGTTGTTCGCCTGCATCTCACCTGTTTAATGTTATCACATTCCAGGTGCAGATTCGAACGTCGTTGTCCTTTTTTCGTTTTTCATGGTAGTCAACAATAAAATCCTTTCAGAGGCTCTTGGATGCATCGTAATAAAAGTTTTTTTTCTGTGGGTGGGAAGTCAACCCAAAGCTTCTAAGTAATAGGAGTATTAGCAAGGAGATGCTAAGGTATGGAATGTATTCTACAATGTTTCGAATAGAGATGGCTGATGACCTATTCGTTTTAAGATACATGGCGATGATGTCATGATTACCATATATGGATGGAGAAGACTGCACTAAGTAATAAGAATTTTGAATGCCTAATGAATCTTCCGATATTGGTCCATATCCAGCTACAAAGCGAAAGTGTTGATAAATGTGAACTCTAGCATCTTTAACTGGAGCTAAATAAAACGCTCCTATCTATTTCGTATTCAGGTACCTCCTTTCTCCTATTTGTCTTTAAACGAATTGACTATCCCTTATTAATTGACCCAGCTCCCTTTCACAGGAGTTTCTCTATGGCATAGTTTTAAAACACATCACGTCCGTAGAATAAAGCAGAAGGAAATCATACATAGGCAATTCCAGTTGGCCACTTTTCGGACCTAATTGAAAATTAGACCGTCGACTCCAACGTGCCCTTTTCTATAAAAAGCCATTCCCCATAGAGTATACTTTCATTTTTGCTTATCTCAGCTGGATATGGATCCTTTTGATCGCCTTCACCTATAAACAAAACCATAAATAAATATTGCACAGAGAAGAAAGGATATCTAGAGAAACATTGTACCGGTTACCCAATTAGTACTGCTATTTGTGTGAGTGTAGATTTTCCATTAGTTATTCCTCCCCATTGCTCCTTGATTACATACGCGATTCATTCAGCAAAAAACTATATTTCCGGGTTGATTTTTAATCAGCTAGCATTGAGGTCAATACTCTGTGCAAGGATATAGGTGTAGGGAGGCCATTTGAAATTGACAAACATACTCGATTTATGATAGACACGTATCTTGAGATATACAACAGCTATACCAATGAAGCAAGTTGTTAGGTTATTATTTGAACTCTATACGTATGTTTATTGAGAAGGATACTCATAGACTTTAAGGATACAGCTTTACCAGAAAAGAAAATTGAATACATGCATATCGATGTTATTGTAAATTTATGGGAATTTTAAGTGGGCTAGGTTGTATTTTTCAAGAATCACATCTACCGATAAATTCTTAATTCTGGTAAACCAGAGTTTTTCTTTTCATGGAATTGCCTTAAGGAATTTATTTTATGTATCCTATATTGGTTACACCTTGTCCTTTAGGGTGTATTATGGTTTGATACGTCATTTTTAACAAGGAGGGATAATACAGATAGACAGATATTTTTTGAAGTGAAATTTCTTTCGGGACGGAGTGAATTGGATTTCATGAAACGAAAAAAGGTAACGAAACAGAGTAAAAATAAGTCCACAGCTGCTTCTGGGGTATTGTGGCTGTTTAATCGTGTGTAATGAACGGGTGTTCTTGTATTGCAGTTAATATTTATGTTGGTGTTCAAGAAAGTGCCCAGTTGGTATATCATTTAACCGAAGTGTTTAACTACCCTCTCAACAACTCTGATAAACTCGCTGTGTATCACTGGGAAGTACCATCAGAATCATAAGTTTCTGATCACAGAATATAAGAATTTCCAACATCGAAACTCCATGAAAGCGAAAGTTGAAGAAATAGGGAGGAACAGTAACTTCCTTCTATCGCATCCGGTTGAAACTCCATCTGAAATCGATGCTGCAGCGGAACTAGTAGGTGTCATATTTATCAAAGCCTATGAAAAAGTCTGTCCCCTAAGGGCAATCAAAATACAAAGAACACCGACATGGAGGACGAAAGAGACTCAAAGCATTAGAAAGGAAAGAAGGAAACTTTATAACGTTACAAGAAGCTCGAATTTAGAACGGGACTGGATCTATATTGTTGGTAACCAACACAAAACAATAAGAGGACCACCAACTCAATTCACATTATAAGATCAACCAACGCAAATTCAAAAGCGCGGTAAACAGTAAAAACAGTAAACGCACCTCCTGACGTAATTTCTGCTGAAGCTTATAAAGCACTATCAGCCATGGTTAGAAAAATAATCACCAAGGAACCGGCATTGCCAGATTACCTCGAGCTCCCTAATGGAGATTAGACATAATCCACCCATGAATCTCTCACACATCTACTCCATTTTTGATGATGATTCCTACTCTGGTAGTAATCTAGATACAACCGTTTACAATGGCGACCATATGATAGTGACAACGGAGGACATGGTTAGTTTAATATGAAGCAATTGGGTAATTGACTCCTTCTCTTCCTATAAATCCCCCGGAATCGGTGGTATTATCCCGATCATGCTTTAAAAATCGAAGCACCTCGTAACAGCATTCCTACACAAATTGTTTATTGGTATATTTAAGAATGCGGTAACGTTCCTATGTGCTGGCGGGATATAAAGGTAGTTTTTATCCCTAAAGCCGACAAGCCTAGCCATACGAATACGAAGTACTTTAGGCCCATTAATCTTACATCGTTCGTATTGAAGACCTTTGAAAAACGAATGAACATCTATATTCATGAAAAACTCAACCCCCAACATAGATCTTGGGCTCAGCACGCCTAAACAAAAAATATACAAATTTTTGGCGCAACAGGCTCGTTAGTACCCAGGGCCTAGCTTTCTCACAACCATTCATGTGTGCGTGTGTACTTCTTGCACAATGGCGGGACCTCCTGTTTTATGCCGACTCCGAACGGCTAAGTTGAGATAAGCTATTCTTGACAATTGATACTACTCGGATGATTTGTCAGATCATCACGAGAGGAGGGCCAGTGAAAAATCATTTAGGTGTTGCTACGACTGGGAAATGAACCCAGACCTCCTGCGCGGCAGTTCATCGCACTAACCATCGCGCCACTGAGCCCTCAGCTCAGCACGCCTACACGAAGGGAAAGCCAGTCGAAAAGTCATAGATTACGCAGAACATGTAGCTGGGAATATTCCTACCAACTGTTATAGAGCTGTTCGAACATGCCTTGAACACTCGCAACGAGTGGACAAATCCATTTGACATCAACCCAAAACAAGACTTGAAGGAATATTCAACCTATCGTCGGGATTAGGTTTGGGACTAACCTCAAATTATTCGATAGCGCAAAATATTTGAGTGTTATTCTTGACAGAAAACTCAACTGGAAAGGCCACAATAGCTTTCTATACTGGGTCCAAACCCTAGGATTATGTTAACATATGGAGGACTTGTCTGGTGGCAATCCACAAATAAAGACACTCATCTGAAAAACATGAAATAGGTACAAAGGATAGCATGGCACCAACAGCGGGACTGGAAACCATCCTCATCCTGCTACCCCTAGACCTTTACATTCAAGAATCTGGAGCCTAAAGTGCTCTTAGAATCATCCAGCTCAACTGCTGCAAAATGAACTCAGGAGGACACGTTAAAATTCTTAACAGATATCTGGGTTCAGCTGTTTCCTCTGACTACATGCTGCCTCGCACCCTGCCATTCAAAGACCATTCTCCTCTAATTAGAGTGCAAGAGGAACGAACTGGGCACTGAAAATATATCCACCATACCATGATGGTGATTCAAAAATGGACGTAGGCGTTTCCGAAGTGTGTTTTCCGGAAGTGCTTTCCGAAACACTATAGCTGAACAGCACTTTTCGTCTCCCTGAGCATAGCAGAGACTTCCAGGCTGAGATATTGGCATTTGGCAGTAGCAGAAGCAGCCAAATCGACCTAAATGCTGTCGATACCACCAGATGTTATCACGATCTAAATTGATAGTCAGGCTGCAATAGAAGCAGTTTCTTCGGTCCAAATAAAGTCCAAACTTGTGAAGCGTTGTCGTGAAAAGCTGAAGGTTCTCAAGGTTCAACATATTGTTAAACTTTGCTGGGTCCCCGGACACAGAGGGAAGGATCTACCACCAGCATTAATCAGGCAAACCAGTCTAACAAATCGGCATAATGTTACCTCAAATCACGGGTGGGACAGAAAACACTGAATATCGCCAAAAACCGGTGAAACTCCCTTCCCACTGTTAAAAGATACAAGAGGATGTGGCCTAAATATGACGAAGACAGAACCCATAAACTTCTTCAAAGTAATAGAAATTCTGTTTCGACACTAGCAGTGATTCTACTGGACACAACCTTACCAAAAGCCACAAACTGAAAATGCGGTACAGTGCAATAACCCCCGCGGAATTAAGCCCGATGGGTCTAAATTTCCAAAAAAAAAGGAAACAGACCCCGCAGGGATTAGTTCCATTACGAAATGGAAATGATTACCTGCTGCTGTAAGAACCTGTCGGTTGTGAGGCTTATTTCCTTTGCATGCATCCAGTGCAATAACTCTCGTGGAATTAAGCCTGATGGGTCTAAATTTCCAAAAAAAGGAAACAGACCCTGCAGGGATTAGTTCCTTTTCGAAATGGAAATGAGTCCTGCTGCTGTAAGTACCTGTTGGTTGTGGGGCTTATTTCCACTCTCGTGGAATTAAGTCCCGAATTTCAATAACAACCGCGGGTGTTAATGCTTTTTCGTGGCGGGACTTATTTCCATTTCAAAAAAGAAATAGGCCCCACGGGGTTATTTCCTATTTTTGGGGAATTTGCCCCGTTGAAAAAATCTCAACAGGATATTAAGACAATGCCTTCCTCCAAATGTGAGCTTTTGAAGTCCTAACTCCTAAAAATAGTGTATTGGTGGATATATAAGACTTTTTTGACGTCACTAAGCGAAGTGTAGCCTTCCTATATGCTCTTCAGTTAATGCGAAACGAAAACGAATGGGAAATTGTGCGTCGTTCTCCTTATTTTATGGCGTGCTGTGGTTCATATGGCTGTGTGCGTTCTCATTTTCTATTGAAACGAAATGCAAATTTATTGGCATACTTTAGTTAAATAAATTGTGAAATGGATTTGTGTAGATGTTAACAGAATACAGAGTTATGGAATTTATCCCCTATATATTGATTATCCTTGACGTTTTGTATATTTTGTTTGCATTAATAGGTCGACAATTGAGCTTACGAATGTGAGTGTTTCCTTTAAACTTGGTTGGTTGGTGGGTGTTCAAATACCATACACCAACCAATCAGAAAACTTAGATGATATGAAATACGACAATGATAATTGGATCTGTACATTTTACGTAGGTAGTCTCCATTTTAGGTGGGACTTAAGCTTTCACATCTTAAAAGACTACTTAGGCAACTGTCAAAATTGGATATTAAAATTGTGATTGGGTGTTTTTTTTAACGGAAAAGCCTACACAACACTTCGTTTGGAAACGTTAAACGTACCAGCACTCGATTGTCCTATTATTGGGATTACTTACACGAGTACGTTTCAATTGTACTCAAATATGACTGCGAATATTTTCAAACTTTTAAGAAACATATTGTCCTTGAGTAAGGCTTAAAAAAACATATGAGAGGCTACAATCCGCTGTGCGGATCGTTGAATACCCTATCCCATCCTATCCATAAAACTAAAATCCCCAAAAAAGTGGCCATGGCTAAAAACACGATGTGGATAAAATAGAAAAAATGATATAGTGACAACAAATTCTTCAGACTGCTTACAAACACTTTTACGGTTCTACAAAAGACAAGGTTTTCTCCTGCATATGTTATGGGGTAGTGTATAAAAATGGTTTTTATATAAAAACGCCGTCAAAAAGTGGGCGTGGGTTAAAATGGTATATAGAAGAAATGTTCATATTAATAATGTTAATGATTCTGCATCAAAATTTTTTTCGAAAAATTTAAAATTTGACCGAAAACAGTTTTTTATTGAAAACGCCCCCAAAAAGTGGGCGTGGCAAAAATTTTTATATAGACGAAATATAGATATTAATATTGTCTAAATATGTTGTTCAGAAACTTTTTTAAAATTCCTTACGGTTTGGTCAAAAACTGAGTTTTTCTTAAAAGGGGGCGTGGCAGTGGGCGGATTTCAAAAATGTTTACACTTGTTCTGTAGGCAGAGACGAGGATCCTATATACCAAATTTCATTATCCTAGCTCAAAATTTAAGGCCTAAAAATCGGTGACGTACAGACGGACGGACGGACGGACGGACGGACGGACGGACGGACAGACAGACATGGCTTAATCGACTCAGCTAGCGATTCTGAGTCGATCCATATACTTTGAGGTATATGTAGCAAAATTATTTCTCTATGTTACAAACTAAGTATCAAAACTAATATACCCCTATGGGATAGGGTATAAAAATTGGCATGGGTTAAAATATTTTGAAGACAATCCGTAGATAACATATTGTCTAAATATGTTGCTTAGTCACTTTCAAAATTTACGAGCATCTACTCAATTGGTTGATGTTCACTCAAAATCATGGATATGATTGAGCGCAGTACACAAAACATGAAAGCATGTGTTATGTAGCGTTTTTCATTGGAAACCAAAGGATAATAATTTAGTAATTAATTCTAAAATTGTTCTAAAGGATTTCCCATACTTTTGACACCTCATATAACGGGTGATTTTTTAAGCGTAGTTTTTTTTAATCGAATAAAACACTCAAATTTCCATCAAATATTCAAAATTTTAATTGTAATCGATAAAAAGGCCTCTGCCATTTACGTTTTAAAGACAACTTCATGTAAATGTTTACTGCGGCTCTGTTTCAAATGGTCCATTCGGAAGGTCCAATTTTGCGTCACTTTTTCGAGCATTTCGGCCTGTATTGCACGAATCACGCGTGTTATGTTATCCTGTAAAGCCCAGTACGCAGTTTGCGCTAAATTTTATCTGACATAAAGGGTGATCCAAGTAGAGATACTTTTTTCAATAGGCTATTTTGACAGATCACGTGTGAGTCGTGTCATGCTGTCATGTTATTATACCCTATCCCATAGGGGGGTATATTAGTTTTGATACTTAGTTTGTAACATAGAGAAATAATTTTGCTACATATACCTCAAAGTATATGGATCGACTCAGAATCGCAAGCTAAGTCGAATTAGCCATGTCTGTCTGTCTGTCCGTCCGTCTGTCTGTTCGTCAGCGGTTTTTGGGCCTTAAATTTTGAGCTAGGATAATGAAATTTGGTATATAGGATCCTCGTCCGTGCCACCAGAACAAGTGTAAAAATTTTTGAAATCCGCCCACTGCCACGCCCCCTTTTTAGGAAAATTTATTTTTTGGCCAAACCGTAAGGAATTTCAAAAAAGTGCCTGACTAGCATATTTAGACAATCCTAATATCTATATTTCGTTGATATATAGTTTTTTGCCACGCCCACTTTTTGGGGGCGTTTTTAGTAAAAAACGCTTTTTGTCCAAATTTTAAAACTTTCGAAAAAAATGTTGATACAAATACTTTCGAAATGGTAATATAAACATTTTGTCCATTGATCATTTTCACCTACGCCCACATTTTGGGGGCGTTTTCTTACAAAAACCATTTGTATACCCCATCCCAAGGCATTAGCAATAGAAATACGTTGTTTTTTGTCGAACCACAAAAGATTTTGAAAAACTGTCTGAGCAATATATTGTGACAATGTCATTTTCTGTATTTCATCGCC